>KV751317.1:210737-235170 GCA_001698575.1 Mola mola | reverse complement strand
GAGTTAGTTGGTTAACGGTTTCAGCTTCAGATGCTCAACACCACCGACTCTTAGACGTCAGTTAGTTAATCCTCAGCTCTGAGCCTCTCAAATGGATGAGACAGCTGGAAGCTGCCTGCAGGGCTCACAGTGCCACGGGGCCACCGGGGCCATGGTGCACGAGCAGCGGCAGAGAATATTCTGTTTGTTCAAACAGGTTGACTTTTCCTACTTAAATAAATCAAAAAAGGAACTGTAGACACTGTCCAACTCCCGCAGCTTTGAACAGCAGCTCAGCATTAAGAACATTTGGGAAATTGTTATCTGAAGTAATTGTGTCAAAAATGGCTGCCCTGGTAGATAAATCGCCTGAATGTGAATGCAAATGAAAATATTTGAACACTGTTGTATTATCTTATAAAGGCGGCACGATCAAAATGTCACCGCTGAATTTTGTTTCCTATCCTCCTGATACATTGACAGCTGTAATTGGTTTTGGTGCAAACATGTAAGAGGAGAAACGAATCTGGGCATCACAGCTGTTTGGTGAATGTCAGTGGCCTCTTGCAGCAATGAGGAGACCAGACTGTCATGTTCCTCCACAGCACATTAATGTCCCTGCACTCAGAACGAGGGACAATGGTCTGTCTCACAGCGGGAGGGAGTCTTTGTGTGCATACTGGACCCCCATTGGGACCAGACAGCCTCACCATCAGTTAACACAGCTGTAGTGGGTATTTTCATCATCATCACCCTCAGTTAACACCTAGCCCCCCTGGCAGCTCCCGAGCAGCCGGGAAACCAGGGAGGTTGGGTGACTGTTTGAAAGAGGCACAGTCCTAAACAAGAAGCCCACAGTTCACCACCCACCCAATCACGTTTCCAACAGATTTTCCCCACTCAGTGACGCACCCACTGAGAAACCAACTCTAGTATGTGGCAGCTCTATATTGCAAAACGTGAAATTTTCCACAACAGCGGCCATAGTCAAATGTATTCCCAGGGTCTACGGCTATCTCCGTAGTTTTCTCTGGTCCCCTGCCTAAATCAAATAACAAGGGTTCACATAGGAACTTAATAAAAATCAACAGATAAAGAGGCAGTTTATAAAGTAAAGAGACTTAAATGTGGACTCTTGAATATCAGATCCAAATCATCTAAAGGTGTATTAATAAATGAGCTTATATCAGATAATAATATTGATTTATTGGCTGTGCCAAGACGAATATGTAAGTCTTAATGAATCCACTCCTCCCAGTCACATTAACACACACATTCCCAGAGACACTGGCAGAGGTGGTGGAGTTGCAGCCATTTTCAATTCTGCCCTATTAATAAACCCTAAGCCCAAACAAAAATTTAGTTCATTTGAAAATCTCATTCTTAGCATTTCCGATCCAACCATGAAAACTCCAATTATGTTTGTTATAGTGTATCGAGCACCTGGACCCTAAACTGAATTTTTATCTGAATTTTCAGAGTTTCTCTCAGCTCTGGTCCTCAAAACAGATAAAGTTATTATTGTAGGTGACGTGTATCGAGCACCTGGACCCTACATTGAATTTTTATCTGAATTTTCAAGAGTTTATGTCAGCATTGGTCCTTAAAACAGATAAAGTTATTATTGTAGGTGACTTTAATATCCATGTAGACGTTGAAAACGACAGCTTTTGTACTGCACTTCTGTCACTGTTGGAATCCTTTGGCTTCGGTCAGTGTGTACAAGAATCAACACACACTTTTAATCACACCCTTGATCTTGTTCTGACATATGGCATTGAAATTGAGCATTTAAATGTCTGCGCAAAATCTGCTTTTATCAGATCATTATCTTCTAACATTTGAATTTCTGCTCATCAACTATAAACCAAGAGTCACTAGTTATTATAGCAGATGCATATCTGAGGACACTGTTGAAAATTTTAAAGAAATTATTCCCTCTGCATTAATTTCAGTGCCATATCCCAAAATAACAGAGGAGTCATATCTTAAATTTAGCCCCTCCCAGCTTGATCACCTTGCCGATTTCACTGCCGGCTCTCTACGTGCTTCACTCGATTCCATTGCCCCAGTTAAAAAGAAAACAAAACCAGTAAAGAGACTAGCTCCGTGGTATAATCTTAACACTCGCAAGTTAAAACAGAAAACTCATAAACTTGAAAAGAAATGGCGTTCCACTAAACTGGAAGAGCCACACATGGCCTGGCAGGATAGCCTTAAAGTATACAGGAAGGCCCTTCGCCGAGCAAGAAAAGACTACTATTCAGCGTTGATAGAAGAAAACAAGAATAAGCCCAGGATCCTTTTCAGCACTGTAGCCAGGCTGACTGAGAGCCATCATTCTATTGAACCATGCATTCCTAGAGCCCTCACCTGTAATGATTTTATGAACTTCTTCAATAATAAAATTAGACTTATCAGAGAAAATATCCTACACTCCACAGATTCCAGTTCAGCAACAGGAATTATAGAGGCTGGTATTAGTCCTGATGTGTGTTTGGAAAGCTTCCATCCAATTGACCTTAAGGAACTAACGACAACATTATCTTCATCTAAATCATCAACCTGTATACTAGACCCCATACCTACTAGGTTGCTCAAAGAGGTTTTACCCTTAATTAGAAATCCACTACTAAACATTATCAATCTATCCCTTGTAACAGGTTATGTGCCCCCGTCATTTAAAGTAGCTGTAATTAAACCGCTCCTAAAAAAACCTACCCTGGACCCAGAAGTTCTAGCCAACTATAGTCCAATATCCAACCTCCCCTTTCTTTCGAAGATTCTAGAGAAAGCAGTAGCGAAACAACTATGTGGCTTTCTTCAGTATAATAGTCTATTTGAAGAGTTTCAGTTAGGTTTTAGAAAGCATCACAGCACAGAAACGGCATTGGTAAAAGTTACAAATGACCTCTTCACTGCATCTGATGCGGGACTTATCTCTATACTAGTCTTATTAGATCTTAGTGCAGCTTTTGACACTATCGATCATCACATCTTACTTCAGAGGATGGAACACCAAATTGGCATTAAAGGACCTGCTTTAAGATGGTTTAAGTCCTACCTATCTGATAGATATAATTTTGTTCATGTTAATGATGAATCATCCAGATATGACAAGGTTAGTCATGGAGTCCCACAAGGTTCTGTGCTTGGACCATTACTATTTACTCTATATATATGCTTCCTGTAGGTAAAATTATTAGAAAGCACTCCATATATTTTCATTGCTATGCAGATGACTCACAATTATACTTCTCAATGAAACCAGATGAAACCCATCAGTTAGATAATCTACAGACATGTCTTAAGGACATAAAAAACTGGATGTCTCATAACTTTTTAATGTTAAACTCTGACAAAACTGAAGTAATTGTGCTGGGCCTTAAACACATTACAGACTCATTATTCAATAACATAGTTAATCTGGATGGCATTGCCTTGGCCTCCAGCAGCACTGTCAGAAACCTGGGTATTATCTTTGACCAGGAGCTGTCTTTTAACTCACATGTTAAACAGATTTGAAGGACGTCCTTCTTTCACCTCCGTAACTTTGCTAAAATCCAGCATATCCTGTCTCAACAAGATGCAGAAAAACTAGTTTACGCATTTGTTACTTCGGGGCTTGATTACTGTAATTTTTTATTTTCAAGATGCCCTAATAAGATCTAAAAAACTCTTCAATTAACCCAGAATGCAGCAGCTCTTTTACTGACTAGAACTAATATCAGAGACCATATTTCCCCCATACTGGCTTCTCTGCACTGACTCCCAGTTAAATTCAGAACAGAATTTAAAATCCTTGTCCTCACCTACAAAGCTATTCATGGTCAGGCACCATCTTTTCTCAAAGTGCTCATAGTACCCTATCACCCATCCAGAACCTTACGCTCCCAGGATGCAGGGTTATTGGTGATTCCAGGAATCTCCAAAAGTAGAATGGGAGGCAGAGCTTTCAGCTATCAAGCTGCTCTCCTGTGGAACCATCTTCCAGTCTTGGTATGGGAGGCAGACACACTCTCTGATTTTAAGAGTACGCTTTAAACTTTCCTTTTTGATAAATCTTATAGTTAGGGCTGGACTATCTAGCCCTTAGTTATGCTGCTATAGGCTTAGGTTGCTGGAGGAACACTCGATGATGCACTGAGGTCTCTTCTCTGCCCCCTCTGACTCAGACTCCATCTTTGCTCCTCTAAATGTCCATATCCTTACACTAACTTTACTTTTTCCCCAGAGTCTTTGTGCTTTGTCATCATGCAGGTCTTTCTAGGTCGCGGCGGAGCTGCTGCCGTGGTCCTGCTTGATGCCTACTGCTCACATTAGGACAGGAGATCCTGTGACTTGGATCCTAGGCTGGATTGTCCAGTGCAAATCTAGATCCATGGATTACAATGACTTCTGGATCAACAGACTATATTGACTTCTTGATCACTCGACTTCGCAGACCTCTGCACTTCTAGATGCCACAAACTCTTGGACCCTTTGACTTCATCTTCTTCATTATACAACAACTCCTGGACCAATAGGCCACACCTGCTTCTGGATCAATGGACTTCAAATACCCGTGGATTTACAGAGTTCATAAGCAACACACAAATCTGGATACATGGACCACTATGACTCCTGAACCAACAGACTGCACCTGTTTCTTGGTCAAGAGATATCTCATAAATTTGGATTTATTGACTCATGAACTCATACTATCCTACTAATCTTTTATTGTCACGTTGTTGTGTTCTGTGCAAGTGACGTCTGTCCGTCCCAGGAAGAAGGATCCTCCTCTGTGGTTCTTCCTGAGGTTTCTTATTTTCCCTGTTTTTCCTCACTCGGATGAGGGTCTAAGAGCAGAGGATGTCACATCTGTACAGTTTGCCAAAGCCCAGTGAGACAATATTTAATTTGTGATTTGGGTTATGCAAATAAATTTTGATTTGATTTGATTAACATTGAAGTAATAAAATGAGTATATAAAAGTAAAGTATTTGCACTTGTGGATGTACAAATACACATTTAAACAAACCTTTCTTACTTTATTTAAATACTTCACAGATCTGTGCTGCAGTTGTAATTTATTAAATTTAAGAGCTCTAATTACAGAGAGTGAAGGGTCCTGATATGGCTCACGATACAAAGCAGCTTTGATAGTTTAAAATTTAATTCTGTTACGTTTTGCAGCACAGCTAGCTGTAATCCTCAAGGACTGTTCCCTTCACCATCTGGTTCTCAGGAACAAGCAGCATGTAGAATCCCAAAAAGCACAGAGGGAGCAAAGTCAGCTCCTCTGCTCGGCCGTACCTGATGGTAAACCACACCTGAACACATGCTGAGGCATGGTTTTGTACCTGCTCTGACAGTCTGACTGTGGCTGCACCAGGTGAGAGCTGCCAGGCATCCATCTGGAAATCCAGCTAGTGAATGTTAAAATGCAGCACAGCGGGTTGGTGAAGCGCTCTGACCATGGAGACATACAGAGAATTTACTGCTTCAACGTACAGAATTGTTCTCATATGAGCACACGTGTTTAATGGGACACAGCCTGTAAAAGCACCTCACTCAATGAAGCTCCTGATGCATGTGGCTCTGACTCTGCTCACTTTATGTCATCATTTGTCTCTTTTTGTTTTGTTGCTGACAACTTATTTGGAACATTTTTATAAGCTGTCATGTACTATGAAATGATGATGACGATGATGATGTATAGACTGTACATAGGCCCCTATACTGTATAATTAGCACAGTCCTCTGGAGGCAAGAATGATTTGGGGACTTTGACACTTTTAAAGGAAAGGCTGGTGCTGTTTTTTGGTTTTCTTGCTGTTAATGAAGTTCATGAAAAGCTGAACCAGCCTGATACGACATACAAAACACATTATAAGAGGAATTTTGTGGAAAAAAATGAAATTCAGTAACACGCGTGCAGGCTTGGTTATGTTTTACAACCCATTTCTGGAAGAGACACTGATGAAAATTTGCATTTGGTCACAAATCTCAATTTATTGAGTCATATTTCTTCACCACTTCGTTTTCACAATAAAGGGAAAAAAAAAGCTCCTGAATAAAAGGGAAGACTGAGGGGAAGTAGATCTGGCAGAACACGCTGGTCTGGAGATATTCAAATGCAATTGTTCTTTGACATTATGCTTATGAAATGATAATTCATATATTTTTAAACCCAAGCATTAATTCCCAAATTGTGTTAATCACTCCAGTCTGGACTTTAGTCATTAGGAACGATTAGCTCCACAAGGATATATAATGCAACGTGTGGTGTGTGATTGAACGTCAGACATAGATCACTTTTTTCTCCACTAACTAGCTCAGAATGTTCCTGATGTGTCTGAAAGCCGTTTCAGAGGTGATGCGGAAGGTTGAACTGAGCCAAAATAATTTCAAAAAGTGGATGAAGTCTGCAAATTCAACTACATATGCTAGTTTTGTGGCCGCTCAGGAAATAGTCAGGCACGGGAAGCCGTTCACAGATGGAGATTATATAAAAGAATCATTTATTAAGATTTCAGAACATCTATTCACGGACTTTAAAAACAAGAGTGAAATTGTGCAGAAAATCAGAGATATGCCTCTTGCGTGAAGATGAGGGTGACGACTTACAGCCCTGATGTGCAGACGCTGTGCGCTGAGGTTCAAGAGCAAAAGTCACATTAACCATGTGAAGTAAATATTTTTAATTGGCTATTATTTTGCAAATATAGGCTATATTCTACATTGTTCAGTAAAATAATCCTTTTCTTTATTCAGGTTGACAGCTGATTGCACGCTTCAGTAAGGAAGAGACACAGAAGCAGACGGCAGTTGGATCATTTAAGTTCGGCTTTTTATTTCGTGAATACGAGGACGACTCAAAATGACTGAGTATTTTATTTGTAAGGAACGTTCAACCTGCTTTTTTTTCAGAGTTCAAAATGTTTTTGTATGTGACGTAAACTGAATTTTTCGCCATTATATGTTTTTCATATAAAAGCAAAGTTGCCCTTAGTACCCATAACTAGCAAGAGTAACGGTAAAGAAAGAAAGAAAGAACTACAAAAACAAAGATCATGGAAACAAACAATATAATAAATTTAATAGTTCAACAGGATTTGTCATATGCATGAATAAAATTTCGTGTTCTCTGTAGCAGTCTTTCATTTCATAAATGCAACACACTATAGTTTTTTATACATAGCATAGAGGTAAAAAACGATATATGCAGTATCTTCATTTTAGATGTCAAAGGGGGTTTGTGGCTCCCAGTGTGTTCTTTTCTGTGGGAAACGGGTCCAAATGGGTCCAATTGAGTGTTGAAGGTTGCTGACCCCTGGTCTAGACAATAAGAATTTGAGAAATAGCTCTTGGTTTGAAATTTACAGGAATGCTCAGTTATTTCATATTTTACTTACATAGATTCTTTTACATGAATTTACAGAATATTGAAAATACCTTGCTCTGAGGCCCACCACTGGGCCCCACCCTACTGTGCCCACTGCTGCTTGTCGGCAAATCCCAGACTAAGGGTGTCCCACCAAAATGCAGTCATGATGAGAAGACAAACCACTTGAAGTATTCTGAAGTTCTGAATGATGTGACATACACATACTGTATATCCCACCCTTACAGGGGAAGGTGATCTAATGCCCACAGAGATGTCAGAACACACACAGAGGTCATGTCTTCAGAGTGTTTGAACACACACTGCAACCTCCTTTCTTATTTTCCTCCATGACTGCTTTTACAGGGATTAAAACCAGAGCATTTATCCAGCAGCAGGTGTTGACACACTGACACTCAGGACTAATCATACACTTCCCCAACACAACGTCTTCTTCCTGCAGGTTTATAATACAGTGAGCCAGTTAGAACTTTCATAATCATGAAATGCTCCCCCCTGCCCATTTGGGGGTGGTTTTGATTGTGTCCGGTTGGGACAGTTGTCCCAACAACATCACACAACAGTGTTGGGTTTCAAAGGCTGTGCCGGCATGCCAGGCCCTCATGTGGGCATCCTTTTGAAGTCTCTGGGTGCCGCATGTCAAAACAGGCTGTCATGTTTGTGACTGATCATAGGCAGCAAACCCCACCCTTTTCATATTAAACACACCCATGGATGGGAAATGGGGAATGACTTTTTGTCCCATGGAGAGTGATCCCTCCTCTGAGGTTCCTTCTTTTTCCCTGCCCAGGGATTTTGGAGTTTTTCCTCACCTGGTTGGAGGGTCTAAGGGTAGAGGGTGTTGTTATGTACAGATTGTAAATCCCTCAGAGGCAAATTGTTATTTATGATTTTTGGCTGTACAAAATAAACTTGATTTGTTGAATTTCTAAAACGCAGTGAAAAAGGGGCAGAGGTCAAATGTTGAATGTGTTTAATTTCAAGTAAATGGGGATGCAAATTGCCGGACAATACTGTAGTGATTGGTCAAAAAAACAGACAAAGTGATGTAATAAAGTTTAGCTTTTACCTGCTGTGGATATCAGTAGAGGAAAAAATGGTTAATAAAATACATTTTTGTGAAGTGTCTCTTTATGTCCCTACAGGATAACAGGAACAAAATTGTGCTTGACTTGAACTTGACATTTTTGGAGAAACTGGTAGGTCCCCAGAGATTCCCTGCTGGGTGTTCTCGGTGCACCTGCCTGGGGAGCATGAACTAGTTGGAGTTGCTCCACTAATTTGAAAACAAATGATGTGATTAAAAAGTAGATTATCTATATTTAGGTGCTTTTGTGATTATGAGTTTGCAAAAAGTAATTAGTAAGCAGGTAGAAAAGAGTATTCAACTAAACATGACGAAAGAATGCTCTTTCCAATGCGTTTGTAGTGTGAATGCACTCAACTTTTCATCCACTTTACGTGCATAAAAACTTTGAACGTTCACTTCACTCCTGCAAACACTATGGTTTTTATGGTAATAACAACCAGTTTGAAATCATTGGAACAGAACTGGTGGTCAACTTGGACTGAGTTGTTGGGGTGCATCTGTCAAAAAAAAAAAAAAACAGGGCTCGCTGCAAAGCAGCAACAAACAAGCAGTTTTCGAACTTTAGTCAGAAGTCTCTGAGCAGAGATCATGATCTTGTGCATGATTCTCAGCACTGTACAAGGTGTAAGAAACTGCATAATGGGACAACTGAGATATTATTATCTAAGGTCCAATAGACCTTTTTATAGTTTGAAAACAATGATGACATCAGTAAGCTGCACATTAGTGTAATGACAGATCGCAACAGCTTGTCAATCTCTGCATGGACACTACCTACAGGATCGCATATGCAACTCAAGCATTTTTGATTGTGTCCTCCGTCTAGTCAATACATTTCATTGTTTGAAGGCAGAGACGCCACCAGAAATCAGTGCTGAACATTGTGAAACAGCACTTTTTTTTTACACACTCTCTCCTCAGCTGAAACTTAACCAGGCAGAGAGAAAAGCACCTTTGAATTGGTCAGCTGGTCCAGGATCAGCTGTCACACCACTGAGTGCTCTGCAGAAAGAGTCGTCAGTACTGAAGCAGGATTTTTTTGTGCTTCATAGTTTTAAAACCTTGATAGTACGGTCACAGCGTTGTTCTGACGTACAACCGGTTCCATTTAAAGTTTGACCACAACACAGCGATCCTGGATATTAACAACATGCTCATCTAAAACAAGAGAGAAACTGACACGGCCTGCTTCAATCGAAGGCCCCTGTCCTCGGCATGATCACGTTCCCTTTCTCCACGGCAGTGATGAAGTGCTACTATTGCAGTTTTGCATAATGTGGCATGACATGTCATATGCTGCAACCCATACTCTTGAGCCCAGTTCTCAGAAGCGTCCAGCCTTCGGTGTTGCTCTAAAGTCCTGCTACCTCACTTGTAGTGGCTCAGGGGCCTTAGTAGCACTTGATTTATGGATACATCTGTGTTGTGGTGATAAAGACACCTGTCCCTTCCTCCATTAGCACTTCCTTCCCACACTGACGAGCCCTTGTGCTAACCTGGGCTGGAATGTCACCTTGGCAACCTCTGGGTCTCGAGGGCATCCTTCTATTGACAGTTCCCCCTTGCACAGCTCGGTCGGTCTGCAGTCGGATCCTCAACCTTGAGTCACAGTAACACATTTAGTGAGGAACAAGAGACGCAGACGCACCTGATTAAGACACAAATAATTAATAAAGTGAAGCTGTGCTAATCAAGTTATTTGTATCAGCGATGAAGCATATTCACATGTACAGTGCGACAGCTGTCACTTTGTGACTAACCAAGAATTATCACCCACTCGGCACTTCCCCTCTGCTCTGCAGAGGTTTTACCCCCATGTGGATATAAATATATTAGCCGCAATGTCAGCCAGCAGCTTGAGCAGCCAGTATGACCTTTCATATGGGCGGTGTGACGGTTCACAAAGCTCGCAGTTTCTGAGCCAGACTGAATAATTTTCATATCTGCAAAAAAAGAAAAAGGGGAGGAGTCATGTAAACTTTACTTTATTATGTGTCCATATTCTTTATTTTAAACAACATTCAGTCTGCCTAATATTTGAACTAAATCTTTAAATATGTAACTCGAACATTATATACTTATATGAGGACGTAAGAAAAAAAAACCCCAAAACCCCACCTCCTTTTATTACATTAGATAAAATCACTTCCCTTTCTTCAGTCGTCAATAAACGTGTCATTCGGTAAAATCAAATCAAATCAAATCAAATTTTATTTGTATAGCCCGAAATCACAATTTACACATTATCTCACTGGGCTTTGACAAACTGTACAGATGTGACATCCTCTGCCCAGAGTATTAAGGCAGTATTCAGGCATTAATGGCAAAATATCACCTAAAAGATATCCCCAACCTCACCATCCTTGCTCAACTGGCTATAACCCTGGCTGTGCATACAGTTGGCTGTGAACGAGGGTTCTCTGCTCAGAACATCAATCTCAGCCCTCTTAAGGTTAACCTGGTTCCCAAAAGGCCAGAGTTCCCTTTTGAAGAGGCATTGGCCAAATGGAAAGAGGTCAAGCAGAGAAAATGGTACAATATGAAATACAAGTAGTCATTATATATGCTATTGACTTGATTAGTATAGAGCACATTTCTTAAAGTTTTACTCCTGTTCAATTGATTTAGTTAATGCAATGACTACGAAATGTGGGTGTTTTTTGGTGACAGTTTTTTTTTTTTTGATGAGAATGTTTTGTGTTAAAATCAGCACTTTTATTGATGATATACAGTTATTACTACTCCAGACACCATTTCTTGTATTTGAATTTTGGTAATTTTTTGGTGCTATTTATGTTGCTTCAAAAATGCTATTTTATTTTATTTGTATGCTGTGACAGTTTTGCAATAAATTTTTCAGGGTTGGAATTTTATTCCCATTTTGAACATATAAAAATATAAATTTTATTGGGGACCCATTGCATTTCCCAGGGACCCACTCAAGTCCCAGGGACTCACTGTAATGAAAAGCTATCAACATCACTCCCTACTCATCACAATAGAGGTGTTGGTTTTTGGTTTCCTTCTACAACTGGTCCAGTAATTCCTTTTTGTTGTGAATGATACAAATGAGAAAAAAAGAGACTCATATGTGATAATAATGTTGTTTTGGAGAAAAAGCTTCCCAATAGGTTTAAATCTACTACTGTAA
The DNA here is from genome assembly GCA_001698575.1 of Mola mola. Taxonomy (NCBI): domain Eukaryota; kingdom Metazoa; phylum Chordata; class Actinopteri; order Tetraodontiformes; family Molidae; genus Mola; species Mola mola. The sequence goes on along the minus strand of KV751317.1, from coordinate 223,563 downwards.
TTGTCATTTTGACCTGGACCGGGACCTCACTAAACTTTAATCGTCCCATTTTGTTCTTTCTAACCTAACCCCAACACTGAGATGACTCCACCAGATGCACAGCCTTTAAAATGAATGAATTTTAAAGGAGTTGAAGATGATTGTTTGCAGATGACTAATGGACACCACTGTTTTCCAGCATACTGGAGAAAGGATTGTGCATTTTTTTGCAGCCTCACTTCATGTGCTTGTCATCCTTTTGAACTTTTTCAGACTTGTTCAGCAGCTTCTGATGAGAAAATTTGCAAGCAGCTAGGCTGCCTACAGTCTGAGCGTCTAGACCTACCGGTCAGTGGTGGAGGATTCACATCATAAACTTCAGTAAAAGACGAAACACTCGTTTAAGTGAGGTCCTGGATATTAGTTAATAAATAGTGCTAAATAGTAGACTAACTTAATTATATTTAATGTACAACACCATTTCCAACAAAGTTGCCATGCTGCCTAAAACTTAACAGAATGCGATGATTTGCAAAACATCAAAACCCCATATTTTATTGAAGATAGCATAAGGACAACATTAGAATGAAAAATTAAGAAATGTCATTGTATTTGAAATTCATATCTCAATTTATAATTAAATGCAGCAGTATATTTCAAAAATGTTGACAGTGGCAACAAAAAAGTGTGAAAAGTGTAGTGAAAAGCTGAAATAAAACAGCTGGTGGATTAATAAGGTGAACTGGAAGCAGGTCAGTCACTTGTCCGAGTATAAAAAGATCATCCAAGGACATTTTAAGAATATTTTTCTCAATGTAAAATTTTGAATTTTATAATCTATAGTGCATAATGTCAGTAAATATTCAGAAAATCTGAAGGCCATACAGTTTTGGCACTGTGTGGCTCCCTTCTTTGGGCCAAAATCTTGGGGCATTCATGAGCTGGCTGACTTTAAGGCTTAATCCCTTGTTTGAAAGGACTTGGTTGTATCTTAACAATTAAGGGATTTTTTAAAATAAGAAAACACAAAACAAACTTGAAATATGTAATTTTATGATACAGAAACTAGATTAAAGTATTTAATCAATTGTATGTCCACATTTGAGATGTCTTGGTCCACATGTATTTGATACATTTTCAGCTAAACTGGTTTTTTGGTTTTTTTTTTTTTTTCAAATTTAAATAAAAAAAAAAAAAAATCACAATTGCTACTCAAAAAACCTGGTCTCCCTGCAACACCTGACCTAAATTACACTCAGGGACGGTGTTGGAACCACATCAGGTATGGGCTCTGTTTGCAGGAATAAAAAATGTAGTGTCTCTTGGCCCCAATGAGAGGTTACAATCATGTCAGTCACCACAAGTGTACTGTGATTGTTGTGTTCTGTTAAATGCCATTCACTGATGAACTGAGTTCATTCATTCATTGCAGTGAACCATTTCTGTTCCAATTCCTAAAATATATGTTGGTCAAAGTTTTGAATTAAACATTTCTACCTTCTGTTGTTTGAATTGGATACATTCTAACACAAATATCTCTCTTTGCAGCCAGAAATATAAGCTAAAACTCTTCATAATATTCATGATGGAAATCTAAATTCACAAAACTAGTTCCTCTTCATTTTCCTCCCCTCTGCCTCTTCTGCCGCTTACTACTACTCTTACTACTCTTAGGTACCGTGAAAGCTCATTCTTTATTTTCTGTTTGATCCTTGTGGGACCAGCAGGCTCTTGGTATTAGGTAATGAGAAGTCAGGCTCTTCAGAAAATTCGGATGAGGACTGTGTAGTGGTTGACGTTCAGTGGGTCAGAATCCAGCTGTCACCTCTGCACCCTGTGAAAACCAGCCACAAGGGGTGACAAACCAGTGTATTTCTAGTCCAAAGCCCAGAAAAATGGTGAGGGTTGCATCAGGATGGGCATCTGATGTAAAAACCGAGCCAAACATGTAATCCCGAAAACGCATCTCATGTAGTATTGCTCAGGGCCCGGGGTAACAACTACTGCTACTGGTGCTGTTGACAAATAGGGTACTGGGGGAAATTGGACTACTGATAGTTGAAAAACAAGAGGAGGGAAACACATTAGGAGACAGAGAGAGAGGAGGAAAGTCAAAAAGGATTCAGATCAAATCAAATCAAGTCTTATTTTTACAGCCCAAAACCACAAATTACACATTGTCTCACTTGGCTTTTGCAGACTGTATAGACTGTAACAATGTATTTATGGCCCAGCACAATGACTTCAGTTTTGTCAAAGTTTAACAAACAAAGTTGTGAGACATCTAGTTTTTAATGTCCTTAAGACATGTCTGTAGATTAGCTAACTGATGGTCATTGATAAGTATAATTGTGTGTCATCTGCAAAGCAATGAAAATGAATGGATTGCTTTCTGATAATATTATTAAATGAATATTAATATTATATCTGAATGACTCATTATTAACATAAGCAAATTGATATCTATCATATAAGTAGGACTTAAACTGTCATGGTTCCGCTCTCTGTTTTTAGTTTGGTAGTTGTGTTTCGTTCTGTCTCCGGTGTTGTGGTTTTGTTTTACTTAATTTCAGGACATGAAGCGGTGCAGGTGTGTGGAGCTGATTACCCGCAGCTGTCGATTCCTCATCAGAGGCTGTATTTAAGACACAGATCCTGATCTGCTCGTCGCCAGAACGTCTTGTTCCCAGCACGGTAAACTTCGACCGCTCCCTACGTCCTGATATCTTTGAATTCCATGTTCTTCGCGTCCGAGTCTCCTAGTTCTGCTCTTGTGACTTTTTGTTGCTACTTTGATCCTGTGGTTCCTAGTGTTACTAGAGATTTTCTGTTCAATACTTTGCTCAGCCTTCCTAGCGTTGCTAGCGATCTTTTGTTTGTTACTTTGTCTAGCACCTTCCTGGAGTTACCAGCGCCTTTTGTTAATCATTGTTTTGTTTTGTTTGTGAGCTCAGCCACCACAGCCGTGTCCTGTCCTGGTGTTCTTTGTTACTTTGTTCGGTTTTGATACTTGTTTCTGTTTAATACATTTTATTTTGTACTTTCACCCCTGAGCTTGTGGGTCCAGACTCCACACGTCACATAAACCATCTTCCTTTAATGGCAATTTGGTGTTCCATCCTCTGTATTAAGATGTGATGATCGATAGTGTCAAAAGCCACGCTAAGCTCTAATAAGACTAGTGCAGATTCTTAAAGTCCCTCATCTGATGCAGTGAGGAGGTCATTTGTAACTTTGACCAATGTTATTTCTGTGCTGTGGTGCTCCCCAAAACCTGACTGGAAGTCTTCAAATAGATTATTATCCTGAAGAAAATTAAATAACTGTTTAGCTACTGATTTCACAAGAATCTTTGAAAGAAAGGGGAGGTTGAATATTGGTCTATCTTGGGCAGGAACATCTGGATCCAGAGTAAATGTTTTGGTTTTTTTGGAGCGGTTTATTTACAGCTACTTTAATAGACTGAGGTACAATTGATTATGTTTAGTAGTGAAGTGCTGACTAGGTGTAAAACGTCTTTGAAGAGCCTAGTTGATATGGGGTGTAATAGATAAGTTGATGGTTTAGATGAAAATGTTGTAATTAGCTGATGAAAGTTGAACGGATAGAAGCTCTTTGAATATATATCAGGACTAACAACTTCCTCTTTTGCACCAGTTGTTGAACTGGAATCTTTGAGGTGTAGGATACTTTCTCTGATAAGCACAATTTTCTTATTAAAGACGCCCATAAAATTATTATTGGTGAGGGCTATTTCTTGTTTTCTTCTATTAATGCTGATTAATAACCTTTCCTTGTATGGCGAAGGGTCTACTGTATACTTTAAGGCTATCCTGCCAGGCCAGACGTGACTCTTCCAGTTCAGCGGAGTGCCCTTTCCTTTTGACTTTGTGTGTTGTCTGTTTTACCATCTTGATAGTGAGTCTGCTGTGTTTTTTTTGTTATATTTTTGAGCTATAGAATCAAGTGAAACATGTAGTGAGCAAGATGTGCTATAAGAGAGATGATGAAGTTGGGAGGAGCTAAAATTTGAATATGATTCCTCTGTTATACTGACATATGGCACTGAATTTATTACAGGGAAGTGATTTCTTTGAACTTTTCAACAGTGTTCTCAGACAGGCATCTGCTACAATAACCAATGACTCTTGGCGTATAGTTAATGAGCAGAAATTCAAATGTTAGAATCATCTGATAAAAAAGTTTGCGGAAAGACTTTTAAGTTATCAATTGTAATAACATGTGTCGGAACAAGATCAAGGGTGTGATTAAAACTGTGCATTGCTAAATGTACATAATGACACAAGAAAATTGAGTCTAACAGATAAGCCTCACAAAAACTCTGACAGTTCAGATAAAAGTTTAGTATAGGGTCCAGGGGCTTGATACACTATAACAAACAGAGTTGGCTACAGAATTTTCATTATCATGTCTGAAATAGTAAGAATGATATTTTCAAATGAGTTACCACAGTGGTGCAGTTTTGGGCAGAATGAGAGGTGCAATTGAAATAAAAGTCAAATTGACACATTACACCTTTTGATTAAACCTCCCTAATTAAATCCTTTTGATTATATACACAACACAGTACTTGAAGCCAGACAATTCACAAAGATTCTCTCTTAGTGTAAAGCAAACGCTCTTGATATCCAGTGCACATCAGAAAACATCAGATAAAAATTTGTTCACTCCATACATCTGTAGATTTTCACTAATTCAGCAGAATTTCCAACAGTGGCCTTGTTCTCCAGGCCAACACACACCAGATTTGGGTCACTCAGGCTCTTAAAAAAACAACATTTTCTTTAAAATTTAATCTTAAAATCAAAAACTTTAATTTTAATTTTGTCTTAATAAATTTTTAGTATTTACCCTGCAAATCTATGTTCCATAACAGTTAAACGTTGCATCCTACTAATGATCTGCGCTGCAGATGTGATGATAGCAGGAGGACATGATACCAGTGGACATTTGAGATACATGATGATAATGTTTGTGTGGCAGTGAGACTGGAGTTTACAGGAGTTTGCACAGGAAGGTCAATCTGATCAGTCTGTTGCTGAAGTTGTTCCCGTGTTTATCCAGAAAGGAAATGATGAGATGATGTGACAGGGAAATAAAGGAAGACTGGACTATGGATATAGATGATCAGATTATATTAGCTTGGAACAATATGTCATAAAGTGTTTACATTCTTATATATAGTCTTAACTGTATATAACTGTATTCCTTTAGTGAGGAAACCAGTTTGAATTGGTCAATACATTGTTTGCGTTCTACTTGTTTGTTTAGTATAGGCATGCAGTGAAATTATATTTTTATAGATGAAAAGGTCCGACTGTAAATATAAGACATAAAGTTAAACCTGTGATCACATCTTCGAGAATGCCACGTTAAACATTTTGCAAATAGCAAATCTGTTTTTTACATTTAGTGATACAATAAAAATTGGCAACTGTCACTTTTTTTAAGCAAAACCCAAAGGAAAATAAATCCTAAATGAAACATGGATGATTCAACTACAGTCCCTCTAGAACTAAAACAATAGCAAAACCTGCTGAAAGTTATTTCGTGTTGGATGTACACTCAGAGGCAATTATGTGGTTTTTGACAAATAGCTTTAAAAAATGTAGGTGTTTCCTCAAACCTGGATAATGAAAGTTCATTAGTTGAACTCAGACAGTGGTTGGGGGTCAAAGAGGCTTGTGGTTAAAATGGGCTGTGTATCATGAGTGGTTTGGCAGATGTCCTCTAAAGTCACTTCATGATCTGAGACTGGAACGGGGAGGTTTGAGCAGATGGTGTGTGTTAGCCTGCAGAGGTCAATGCATTTAGTATGTAACATAAATCAGGGCATTTTTGTGGGATTGGTATAAAGTTTGTTTCAATTTAAACATACTGTGCTATTCCAGACAGAGTTGGAATGTTTGGTGCAGTAGACTTCCTCTGTCTGAGACACTTCAGGTCAGGCACTACATGATTCACTGTGAAAGGATGAGGAACTCTCTGTGCCAGAGGTGGGGCACTGGATCTGTACCAAACTCTGGGCAAGACGGGATATGATTAAAGGGCAAGCTTCTTGGATACGTTGTTTATAGAGATATAGTATAATTACCGGATGTCTGATTAATGGGCTCATAATAGATTTAATAATAGTTAAGAGCAACCAGTATTCTAACAAAACTTACTATCTCCAGTAATGTCTCACGTCGATGCTACCTGTTTTCATCTGCTTCTTTCCATCCTCTTCTAAAAGGCAGAATTTCATGTGCCTTCTCCCATGTCATGACCTGCTTTGATATGATGGCGAGCAGGACTGCACTGCTAAAACCATCGACCTGTGCAGGTCAGAGTCAGATAAATCATGTTGTAATGCAGGTCAGCAGTCAGCTACTGTAAATCTTCCAGCCACTGACCACCTGCTGTTTCAGCACTGTGAGACCGTGCCCCGTCCACTGTTCCCATCATCTCAGAGGCAAAGTGGCCTCGCAAAATTCTGGTATTCTTTTGTCTTGGTATCTTGAAGAGGATATCAAACCCACTTAGGAGGCAGGAAGTGTGAACAATTTCACAATTTCTAACATTCATGGTTTCCCCCCAAAAAAAGAAGAAAAAAATTATAAGTGGACATGTCTGACACTTTATCTCAGCTCAGATGCAAAGACATCAGTGGTAATCTGGATGTTGATCCGTTACTTACGTTTCACATGAGAGAGTCTTCACTTGTTTACTGACAGGTGTTTTCTAAAGTGTTCCTGAGCCAATAAAATCATATCAGCTCTAATGATGACATGTTGTAATGGAACACTGGATAGTTGACAATGCAATTCAGATGTTGAACTGGAACATCACAATGTGGCCCGTTGAAGGCCTGAGCAATCTTCCTGGCATGTTGTGTATTGCATAACATTGCCAGGTGTCATGGGTGACATAACTGAGGATAATTGGAGACATCAGAAGGTGTAGGGCTGCTCCCCGTGACTGTGACTGCATTGTTCTGTTGGAGATACATTTATAAACTGTTAGTCAGACATTTTATTTGTTTCACTGACAAATTGTTTCCCTGAAACATAGATTCAAGTCCTGACATTTTTATGCTTCTTCTTCTTCTGTCTTCTGAGCCAAAACAAGGAGAGCGCCACGCTGCCTTTCAACCCCACATTGTGTTTGAAGATGGGGCTGCATCTGTTATGGACCTCACGCTCGTCCTGAGTGAACACTGCACGAGTTTACTAACTTTAACAGTGCACACTGATTGCTTTATTTTCATGACCTTTAAAGCTCACATTCAGGCCCTGAACACCTTATTGTAGGTAAAGTCCTCAGTTAACATCAGATAGGTTGAGGTGGTCGTCCTCTGTGTACTGTCTATTAGCGAGATGCTTTAGTTGCCTCTGTCTCCTGACATCATTAAAAAATGGCTTCTGGCAACCATGCAGGTGCTCTGTTGAGAGCAGAGAAGCAGGCTCTTGCTCTTGCTCTTGCTCACCTCCTCTATGTCTGCTTCACTTCTGGGAGCTGCCCGGATTCTGCTACTCCCAGAGATGCTCTGCTCACAAGCTCTCCCCTCAGGCATGGACATGTTCCTCTGCAAAAACATCTGATGATGACTCCCTGATTCACAAGTTTCAGCACTGTATTGATATTTAGGCTATGATAATTAGACTTCTGCACCTTTTCACTTATCAATCACCCAGATTATGTGCCATCGAACCTTTTCCATACTTAAAGTCTGTTGATGTGCTCCCTTTGACACCCTCTGTGTCACTGTTAATCATGATAATTCATTCTTAATAATTCATAGCGTGCAAACTTTTCCGATGATGTGAATACTACGCTAACCTCCAACCACTGCAGCCCAAAAATAGCAGTATAATCATACCGGTCCTCTTCCTTTTAGCCTGATATCATATACAACTGTTCCTGTGTGGTGAAGACTTCCTGCCTTTGATTTGTGCCACATTAAAGGTTTGTATAGCTGATGTTAATAACTTGCATGTGCACACACACACACACAAACACACACACACACACTTGATGGCTTCACTTTTGGAGAGATTATATAATTTATGATGTCATCCACAGAATAGCCTGTACCTTCCAGTAAAGAGTAAGAGTGAGAACCAAGCCAAGAACAGCCAACAATACCTTTAATATCTTTGCCATCTACTGTGGGGGATGATGTATGAGGCCTGCAGGCTTGGGTAACCTCCCACCCTGGACCAGATACGAGCACGAGCGAGACAGTGCAGCTCTGAATGTTTACTTCCTTATTCTTTTTTAAGTGTATAAATGTATTTTGTTGTGTCTTTTATTATTAGATAACTAATAACCAGAGTCTGTGAGTAGTATTATGCCAGTATATATAAATTCTGTATAATTACAGTACATACGTGTCTGTAATTGGAATGACAGGAATTGTTTTGTTCACTCCAAATAAAAATTCACTCATCATTCATTATTTACTCACGTCTGTGCTGATGGAAAGCTTAATAATGTTTCTCTTGTCACAAAACAGTTGTTTGAAAATGCAGCATCTGAACAGAAGGAGCTACGAACTAAAGTCAATCAAACCAAAATAAATAAATAAAAATAGTCAGGGCAGCATAGTGGTGCAGTGGTTAGCACTGTCTGAGTTTGCATGTTCTCCCTGTGTCTGCGTGGCTTCTCTCTTCCTCCCACAGTCCACAAACATGCAAACAAGGGGTTAGGTTAATTGGTCACTCCAAAATTGCCCGTAGGTGTGAATGTGACTGAACGTGATTATACGTCTCTATATGTCAACCCTGCGATGAACAGGCGACTTGTTCAGAGTGTCCCCCACCTTCGCCCGATGATCCAGCCCCCCCGGATGAGAGGTAGAAAATGGTTGGATGGAAAAATCAGACAAGAAATTAGGACCTGAGCTGAGCAGGTTCAGTTCATATATCTTATATAACAATATAATATATACATACACATAACATCACTTTGAAATAAATCTACCTGAATAGACAGCTGAATACCTGAATTTTTCCTTCATAAACATTGTAAAGCAGCAGAAAACTGCGCCCCCTTCAGTATCGACTGCTGGTGTCCAGAAGAGTCATGCTTGGCATGGTAGGATAGCCTTAAATCATACAGGAAGGCCCTTCATACTGCAAGAAAAGATTATTATCCAGCAATAATAAAAGATAATAAAAAAATAAGCTTTCTAATAGTAGTGCTGGACGCCGAGTTAATGCCATCTAGTGTTACTGTATCATTTGAGAAATATTCCTGTGACGTGTAGGACCCAGTATAATAACTTCAGTTTTAGTTGAATTTAGCATTAAAAAATTACAGCTCATCTAGGTTTTTATGTCTTTGCTACAAGCTTGAAGTTTCGTTAACCTGTTGGTTTCATCTGGTTTCAAGGATAAATATAAATGGTGAAAAAAATAAATAGAGTGGTTTCTGATTATATTACCTGAGGGAAGCATATATGGGATAAATAAAATTGATCTAATTATATATCCTTGTGGAATTCTAAAACTAACTGTTGGGTACATGAATGACTCTTATACTCTCATACGAACTGATGTCTGTTTGATTAATATGATTTGAACCAGCTTAATGTAGTTCCTTTAATGCTGTCCAGTCTTTGTATGAGGATCTGATGGTCGATTGTGTCAAATGCAGCACTGAAGTCTAATGGAACAAGTATCAATATAAGTCCCTTGTCCAATGCAGTTAAAAGGTCATTAGTGACCAGTGTTTGACCAGTGCTGTTTTTGTGTACCATATATTCTAAAACCTGACTGTAAGACTTCAAATACTTTCCACTTTCTCAAGAATCTTGGAGAGACAGGGAAGGTTAGAAATCGGTCTATAGGTTGCTAGATCCTCAAGGTCAAGAATGACGTTTTAGGGAGAGTGACAGCGACTTTTAAAAACTTTGGTGTACAGAGCATGTTAACAGAGATAGATTGACCATATCTAGAAGAGAAGAACATTAGGGGTAGAATTTCTTTAAGAAGTTTAGTTGGAATGGGATTTAAAAGACAAGTTGCTGGTCTATGTCACGGTCCGCTAGTGTCAAGTATCTGTCTGTTAGGGTCAGTTAGTATTTCCTCTCTTGTTTTTAAATCCCATTGTGTCTATTCCCCACTTCCGGTCTAGTCTTGACCCTCAGGTGTGTTTGATTGCTGCCTCTCCATAATGTGTCCCACCTGTGTCAAATTGTCTACCTCTTCCTCTTGTATTTAATCCCTGTGTTCCCTTCCTCCTGTGCCAGATTGTCTTGTCTTTCTAGTGAGCAGTCCAGCATATATTCCATGTAAGTCTCCTTGTGTCCGATCTTTATTCCGTGTTCCGATTCCTGAGTTTGCCTAATCCTTGTCTTTACATTTGCATAGTTTGAATTCCCGGTTTGACCTTGTTATTAATCAAATCAAATCCAGAAGCCATTGTGATCTGTGGATCCCGATTTGCACTTGGAAATCCAGCCTAGGATCCAAGTCACAGGATCCAAATCACAGGATCTCCTTTCCTAATGTGGCCAGGAGGCATCAGGCAGGACCACAGCAGCACCTCCCACTGCAACCTAGAAAAACCTACAGGATGGTAAAGTACAACGACCCCGGGGAAGAAGTAAAGTTAGTGTAAGGATATTGACATTTAGAGGAGCAAGAGGAGCAGAGAAGGAGTCTGAGTCAGAGGGGGAGAGAAGAGAGCTCAGTGCATCATGGAGTGTTCCCCCAGCAACCTAAGCCTATAGCAGCATAACTAAGGGCTAGATAGGCCAGCCCAACTATAAGCTTTATCAAAAAGGAAAGTTTAAAGTCTAATCTTAAAATCAGAGAGTGTGTCTGCCTCCCGTACTGAGACTGGAAGATGGTTCCACAGGAGAGGAGCTTGATAGCTAAAAGCTCTGCCTCCCATTCTACTGTTGGAGATTCTTGGGATCACCAATAACCCTGCATCCTGGGAGCGTAAGGTTCTGGATGAGCGACAGGGTACTATGAGCTGTTCAAGATAAGATGGTGACTGACCATGAATTGCTTTGTAGGTGAGGACAAGGATTTTAAATTCTATTCTGAATTTAAATGGGAGCCAGTGCAGAGAAGCCAGTTAGGGAAAAATATGGTCTCTGATATTAGTTCTAGTCAGTACACGTGCTGCTGCAGTTTGGATTAACTAAAGAGTTTTTAAAATTTTGTTAGGGCTACCTGAAAATAAAGAATTACAATAATCCAGCCTGGAAGTAACAAATTTGTGAACTAGTTTTTCTACATCTTGTTGAGACAGGATGTGCCAGATTTTAGCAATGTTACGGAGGTGAAAGAAGGCAGTCCTTGAAATCTGTTTAACATGTGAGTTAAAAGACAGCCCCTGGTCAAAGATAACACCCAGGTTTCTGACAGTGGTGCTGGAGGCCAAGGCAATGCCATCCAGATTAACTATGTTGCTGGATAATGAGTCTCTAATGTGTTTGGGGCCCAGCACAATGACTTCAGTTTTGTCAGAGTTTAACATTAAAAAGTTATGAAACATCCAGTTTTTAATGTCCTTAAGACATGACTGTAGATTAGCTAACTGATGGTTTTCATATGGCTTCATTGATAGGTATAGTTGTGTGTCATCTGCATAACAGTGAAAATGTATGGCGTGCTTTCTAATAATTTTACCTACAGGAAGCATATATAGAGTAAATAGTAATGGTCCAAGCACAGAACCTTGTGGGACTCCATGACTAACCTTGTCATATCTTGATGATTCATCATTAACATGAACAAAATTATATCTATCAGATAGGTAGGACTTAAACCATCTTAGAACAGATCCTTTAATGCCAATTTGGTGTTCCATCCTCTGTAGTAAGATGTGATGATCGATAGGGTCATCGATAGGGCCATGTGCCTCCTGTTGCCCTACTCAAGCAGACAAGAAATAATTGTCTGTACAGTTTCACAAAAAAGTGAGCAATCATGATTGAAATAAGCTGAATTGTTCTGATCATGAGATTTCAAAGGGTAAAAAAAATATTCAATCATTTTGTCTTAGATTTTTTTTTTGATATTGCTATAATATATCAGCTGTCCAGGTGAGAAGACAGCTGATGAGACTCCACTCAAACAAGGCTCCAGGCCCTGATGGTGTCAGCCCCAGGGTGCTCAAAGCCTGTGCCCCTCAGCTGTGTGGAGTTCTTCACCATGTCTTCGACATGAGCCTAAGTCTCCAGAGGGTCCCCATGCTGTGGAAGACGTCCTGCCTCGTTCCTGTGCCAAAGACGCCACGGCCCAGTGCCTCTAAGGACTACAGACCCGTGGCACTGACCTCCCACATCATGAAGACCCTGGAGAGACTCGTCCTGGAGCAGCTCCGGCCCAGGGCCAAGCCATTCTTGGACCCCCTCCAGTTCGCCTATCAGCCCTGACTTGGAGTTGAGGACGCCATCATCTACCTGCTCAACCGTGTCTACGCCCACCTGGACAAGGCAGCGAGCAGTGTGAGGGTTATGTTTTTTGACTTCTCCAGTGCATTTAACACCATTCGTCCAGTTCTATTGGGTGACAAGCTGACAGCAATGCAGGTGGATACCCCCCTAGTGTCCTGGATTGTGGATTACCTGACTGGCAGACCACAGTACGTGCGCCTGCAACACTGTGTGTCAGACAGAGTGGTCAGCAACACCGGGGCCCCGCAGGGGACTGTCCTCTCTCCCTTCCTCTTTACCCTTTACACCACGGACTTTAACTATTGCACAGAGACCTGCCATCTTCAGAAGTTTTCTGATAACTTTGCAGTAGTTGGATGCATCAGTAAGGGTGATAAGGATGAGTACAGGGCTGCTGTGAACAACTTTGTCACATGGTGCGAGCAGAAC
>KV751317.1:171481-182093 GCA_001698575.1 Mola mola | reverse complement strand
CAATTGGAAGGAAATCTTTAATGGTGGAACTTTCGCGTTCGACTTGACCCAAGATGGCAAAATGAGGTGCACAGAAAGACACACATGAATGTGAAATTTGTTAACATCAAAACCAGATCGAAATGTTCAGCTGTGGACTAAATACTGGACCAAAGCTCTCCGATCACTCAGCAATTGGAAGGAAATCTTTAATGGTGGAACTTTCGCGTTCGACTTGACCCAAGATGGCAAAATGAGGTGCACAGAAAGACACACATGAATGTGAAATTTGTTAACATCAAAACCAGATCGAAATGTTCAGCTGTGGACTAAATACTGGACCAAAGCTCTCCGATCACTCAGTATCTTACATAACAATGGTAATAATGTTTATCTCTGAGGTCTGGGAGACATCAAGATACTTGTGGCTTGTTTACTTCACTTTTAACGGCTCAGGGCTCATTACAACCACATGCCAAATGCTGCAAAACCCTCTTTCTTATCTGTTTCACATTGCATTCACTACTATGCAGCCACAGAACCAACACTGACAGTAGTCTGTCGATTCTGTCAGGCCCTCAGGAAAGGTCAAAGACAAATGACACAAGGGCAGATTGTGTAGAGCCTGTAGAGGCAGGTGGATGCAAAAAAGGGTTAATTAGTGAATGAGGACTTTTCTCTTCCCAGTCTCCTCTTGTCTTCCTCCTCTGCTGGGTTAAAATAAACCCTTTTGACCTCTTCGAATCCAGCTTCCTGTTCCTGCTCTTTAGGTTTTTTGTTCTATGGTTGTATGGGATAGAGAACACACACATGGACAGCACCAGGGCACTTAGAGCATGTGGCCTCAGAAATTTTTCTGATTGCTGCCAGATGATGAAGCCAGAGAGGGGGCCCTACAGTCTGCTGGTCAGACTGAATGACTGAGACTGATAGGCTCGCTCTTCCAGCCACATTATTGTATTTAAAGTATTTTGGAAGGGACAGGAAATAGACTGGTCTGCGTGGGGAGCATTAGGGGTGAGTGCATAAGGGTTCTCCATAGAATAATTTCCTGATTTCCTAAAAGAAGCCTGCCCTTCTTTTGTCATGGGAACTGCAGTATCCCTGGCCTATAACCTTCAGTGTTGCGTCTGACACTAAGTTGTCGACGGTCAGATTAGAGGCGGAAACTGAGGGTCAATGAATGGTTAGGCAGTGTGAAGGGGCACCACTGAAGGGGCTAGGGTTAGCTAACCGTAACCCTAACCCATCCTTGTCAGGGGCAGATATAGGTACTGAAATTACAGTGAAAGGCTGAAATGATGCTGTTGACGCCCAGGCCAGATTTTGATAAAAATTGGGCAAAGAAATGGAGGAGAAGATCACAATCATGATCATGACCAGGAAGCAATTTGGTAGACTTAAGAAGCCCTGAAGAAAACTGTTGATTGTTAACAGCACACATATTTCCATTTAGTTCTACTGCATCTGAAAGTTGAAGAACTGGTGTTTATTGAAGTAAGAGGTCTCCTTTTGTCAGCCTCTAACTAGAGAGAGTCAGGACACTGACACAAATAGGTGAGGGATGAACAGACAAAGTTAAGACAAAGTTAAATGTTCCAGTATTGCCCAAATAAAAGTCATTACTGATGCATAAAAATGCTGTAGTTCAGGTTCACAGAAACACAAAGGTTTGTATTGTTGAAAGTTACACACGAGAAGAAAACAAAAACAGTTTGACGTTAAACAGTTAAAATCACAAAATGGTGTAACAAGGAAGAAACCACAAAGAGTGATCTGTTTTTGCTGGAGCATCTGCTTTAATGCATTGAAAGAGGATGAAAGTGCCAAAAGGGGTGGAGTTTGGAGATGAATAGAGAGTCACACATTTGACTTTTATCCTTGATTTGACACCAAGCATCACCAATCATATTCTAAACTTAATCAAATTTTTAGCACAAATCTTCCACAAAGTCCATTTCAAGTGGAACTTGGGCCAAACTAAAAAATATTAATATATAATTTTTTTCCAAAGATGGTTTCTGTCTGTAGGTACTTCTTATCATGCTGATGTATATTCAAGAGTGTTTAAAATCAGTTTGGTTTTATTTAATTAATTGATGCCATAAAAACATAGTTAAGCATCAGACAAATAATTAGGCAGGAACTCAATACTACTCAGTAGGAATGTTTGAGTTTCATCAGAAAGAATTTTATTGTCGTTAATGAAAAGGTTGTTGCCGGCCTAAATCATGATCAGTCTTAGTTTCTGTCTTCTATTCATCTAACCATTATTCATTGCTGCTTATCCTAAACAGGGTTGGGGCATCACTGGGAATATCATCATAGGGCTAATTCTCTCCTGCATTGCGGTATTACGAGCAGTAGGATTTGAGGACTTAGTGATGGTTAGATTTTCTTATGTCTTACTTTGGGTGGATACAACACAGATACTGAGATACCATTTCTACAAGATGACAAAGTAACATTTTGTTTTCATCCCAGGCTCTCGCATACCAACATCTTGCCATGCACCTTCAAGTCTTAGCTGGTCAGCCGTAGAGGCCAAAGGACCAGTTCTGCACCTGGAAAAATCCTCCCTGTTTAGTTTGGTAAAAGATCTGTAAGCTTATGGTTAAGTCTGGGCACACAACATAATAGTAAGCAAGATGGTGACACCTGGGTTTTGGCACCGTCTTGTTCCAGAAAGTTTATTACGGTAAGTTACCGGAAACAGATACTGACAACTATATGTTGTAGGTAGACCTACATTATATTTATGTCCAAATTGACTATAGATAGTAGACCTTTGGGATTTGGGCGGGGGGTCAGGGGGCGACAACCTGGGTGCGTGAATGCTTGTTTTTGGAGAAGGTGTTTCAGTCCAAAAAACAGATATTTTCACAGATTAATGGATTTCTTTTCACAATGCACCTGCTGTATGTTGTACACATCACTAAAAACATTTCAAGTACTCCAGAATATTTTGAAACTAAAAGAGATCACAATTAATTTAGATCCAGCAGGTGTTTTACAACACCGTTGATGGCCAACAGTAGGAACTGATTTCTTTCCCTGGATGGTTTCAGGGTGCTATATATTTTTTCTTTATTGTAATAGATGCCATACGGGAGCATTTGAACCTCTCTTATGGCAACACAGCTCTCCAGTTTAAACATTTTTTAACCCCAACAATTTAATATAGAATAAATGTATCCCTGACTGACCCATTCAACAAGTTCTTTTCTTCTAGAATATGGCACAGGTCCTAACAGAAAGTGACAAGTGGATGAGTGACTTCTGCTGCTTGTTTACTAATGGTGATGTTAAACCTGTCAGTCAAACCGCGGTTCAGTCTGAACAGGTAGTTCACAGCCCACATCCAATAAAAGAAAAGCAGGCCCACCACAGGATTTTGAGATGTGTGATTTTAGCCCAAATGCCCTTGTTTTATGTTAAAACTCAACTTTCTGCATGAATCTCGTGTTTTACTTTTATCCTTAGTATGTTTTACCACCTTTATTTGGTGTTTCATTAAGTACTGCTAAAATAATTCAGAATGTCGATAATATTTTTAAATTCATAATTATTGATAATTGATAAGAAAAGATTGTGGTCTAGACCTGGTCTATATATCAATGTGGTGGGATGAATGTTATGAATTAGCAGTGTTTAAATATAATTGAGTTGAGTACAATATAAGGCTTTTTTCAAAGTTGCCCCTCTTTCTTTGTTCCCGTTTGTGGTTTAATTGCATTCTGTGTCCGTATTCCTGCCTATTTTGTGGTCAGTGCTTTTTTAAGTTTTATTCAAAACATCTTTCTCGTGTTGCCTCAGTCTTCTATGGTTGACTAGAATCAGCTTTATGTCAGTGATTAAAACTAATTGTTTCTACATCCTGCCAGTAGTCATACACTCTGGTCTTCTTTTGAACAGAAAAGCAAAATGGTGATTGATCTGTTGTAATAAATGTAAAGTCATTTTGTTCTCATTGGGATACATGCTTGTGATTGAAAATGAAAAGAAGCTAAAACTGTGTTGTCCTACTGTCTTGTACAAGATTTCTTGCTAACGTTTGGTTTACAACCTAAAGTTTACAGTGTATCTTGTATAGGATAAATCAACACATTTGTAGGTGTAATGTTATGGTTTTGTGAAAAAAATTGGTCAACAACATTATTTACTGTGTGTGTACAATTATATTTTTTTGTGTTGGATAATATGGATTTGTAGCTCAGTGGCTAAGGAGAACTTTCTCACTTTTATACTCAGACTCGCTGAAAAAACCTGCTCCCACAAATTTTTACCATGTAAATAATAATGTGACCATTGGAATGTTCACTTTAAAGGTTTTACTCTTGGCTGTTACCTCCTGGATGTTACACAAACTCAAATGGGAGTTTTGGGTAACAAAATAAAACAACGATTTTAATCAAAACTAAATTCCTACAACTTCAGTTTCTGCCAGCAGTTTTCAGAAAATCCAGTTTCATTATAACATGAACCAGAACGACAGCAAATCAGATCTCCTCAGCTGTCTTTAGAATCAGTACCTGGAATCTACAGATATAATTTTATTCATTTGAAATAGCAAACAGTGAAAGTCTGCTGTCCTCATGCCACCAGTACCAAGGCCAAAGGTCAGTGTGTTCCTGATAGTGCAGGTTTTTGATGTTGAACACTGTGGTGATTACTCAGGAAGCAGAAGAAGAGAACACAAGAGAATTACTGAAGTAGGAGCACAGGCCAATTAGAGAGACCATTTAGAGCTAATGCTTTCCCCATGTGCTCACAGCTGAGAGATACATGGAAAACAATTGACCAGGAAAATAATGCAGCGAGCTGTCATCACCACAAAACCCTGAGCCCATGACCAGATTCCTCTCACATTTATTCAAACTTCCATAAGTCTAATGGAGAGAGCAGTTGTGTCATGAACTAAAGGATGGAACCACTGCTAAAAGGAAAGCATGCAAAACTTCACTTACAATATGACAACGATTCAAAATGTAACTGTTTATCTGGACATTACTAACTTTACTAGAAGGTCAGGGTGAGAATCTAAAATCAGTCTAGCACAGTCTCTGCATCCTCTCCACTCACTACAGACCAAAGCAGTAACTTTTTGTCAGAAAATTTTCAATGTTTTCTGTTTTCATGTTAGGAACACATCTGTCTTTTGTACCGGGTCATCCATCATATTGTTTTAAGCTGAGTGAAAGGAGGGATGTCCATCTGAAACAAAAGAGCCTCTTTATCTTTTTTTCCCCCAGTTTATCACTTCCTGCTTCCCTCCACAGCGTGAACATGAGGTGAGGCGCCAGAGCAGAGCCTGAAGGACAACAGCCAGCTGTGCACTTCCTGTCCCCGTCTTGGACAAGACACTGAAGTGTATATGTATTTTTGTGACTCTTATTCCATTAGATTATTTTTATTTTTTTTGAGCATGTAAATCATGGTTTGTTGTATATCCACAGGTATAATCTTTCGACTTCCCTCAATGGGAACAGGTATCTGTCATTCAATTGCATTCAGCTGCACTTTCCTCATGGACTTCTCCTCTCGTCCCTCCCTCTCTCTCGTTAGTGTCTTGTGCATTTTTATGTCCCTCAGCTTTTGTTGTCTGTGCGGCTTGAATTAAATCTCTTAAAAATGATTTTTATTCAATAAAATGACATATCATAATTTCTTCTTTCCATTAAAAAAAATCTCATTGTGACTTTAAAATCTCTTGGATGTAATTTGACACCTTTGCCTCATCGAGCTTATAGGGATCTATGAATGTGCTACTATAGCTCCGCCCCTCGCCTGCAACAAGAGCAAGGCGGAGCTTACCTGCCCTGTCATCTTTTTACATTTAAACTAGTCTACTATACGCTGCACAGTGGCCAATTCTAACATTGGAATAATTCAGCCACACATGTTTGAACCAGACACAGATTCCCAGGAAGAAGAGAAGGAGCTACGTGTACAAGGTCAACTACAAGTTGATTAATCACAATGTTTCTTGTCTACAACATTAAGCCCCGCCCCCACAAGTCATCAGTATTGGTTTCTGTGATTTTTCTATGTAGAAGACCCGGCCTGTCAGTTTTTTGGGGACTCTGATTGCTGGATTTAAAGTAAAAACCCTCAAACATGACATTGATGCTGATTTGTCATGATGTTGTCATCAACTGGGAGCTCCTGGTGCTCTGTCCAGGGCTCCTCCCCCCTGTTTTTCTTTCTCCCTCTTAGGAGCAGTCTGTTGAGTTTGCAGCTGAGCAGGTGACACACCTGAGGATCATCATCACAGTATTTAAACCCGGTCTCTTCAGTCACTCGTCAGATTGTCCAGTTAACCATGCGGTACTCGTTGCTCTGGCTCCCTTTCTGAGGAATATTCTCTGTGCCATTTTCTGTTACACAGTGTGTTTGTACTTTTGATTTATTCATCATAATCTCCTCTGCTTCAGGAACACCTCCTCCGCAACTTGTCAATCTCTCAGGACCTGCTCCCTCGGACACAATTCAACTCATCACCTTATCAATTAACTCTCCACATCTAAGTTTGTGTCTGCGTTTGGGTCCCTGTCCCAAATGCATGTCGTAAGACATAAAAACACAACATGGACAGGTTAATAAGTTCAAACAAATGTCATCTGAGGCAGTCTTAAAGTAAAATTAGCAATACCAGCTATTTAAGTAAATTCCATTATAAATAAAAAGGGTCCAAGGGCAGAGGATGTCACATCTGTACAGTTTGTTAAAACCCAGTCAGATGTGTAAATTGTGATTTGGGGCTATACACAATTTTTTTTTATTTGATAAAAATCTGGGAATTTGAAATTTCAAAATAAATACAAAACAAAACTTACTTTTTAAAAAGTGGCTTAAAAGTCCTTGCTTTTTTTTTTTCCCAAATGATAGCTTTAGGGGTAGAGTTATTTCTCTTTGTTGTTGTCAGTGATGCATTCACGTGTAGGAAAAGCTAACTTCATGCACTTCCTGGTATATTATTAAATAGATCATAACGTGTTTTCCCACGTAGTCATATTTTTCATGCCAAATCTTTATCTTAATGGTAATTAGTAACTATATGTATAAACAATGATCTATGATGTGGTAAAGATAAAGGTATAAAGTATTGAATTCCTTTATTGTAATTATAAATAACAAAAATGTGTGTTCAAATCCATTGGATGCTTAAAAACACACATTAAACCATAGGACATTAAATAACATCAACTAACAATAACAAAGTGAAATGAGCACTCTCATACTTGTGAATGGTATGAGAAATTGTAACAATATAGTCCCATAGACTGTGATTATTGGCAGAAAGATGCAACATTTTACGAAAAGGAGGTGTAAATAATTTTATTTAATATTGTTTTATAAAATCATGTATCTACTAATCCACCTGTAGATGGTCGATAGTAGACAGAAGGTTCTCAAGTGAGAGGTGCTTATGGTATCTATATCAGCAGGATATCCTTATTATTAATATAAGCACTACGGAAATTCAATGTTTGTTTGCATGTTTTGTAATATTGAGGATTTCAGTGCGTCACTTGTACATTTCAGAGGTTCTTTTTTGGCACCAGCTATCAAAACTGATATTGTGACAATCTGGATTCAAGAGGCTTTTTGTGACTAAAAAAGGCGGCAGACAGTTTTCTTTTGGAGGACAATAAGACAATTATTTTACATCGTCAGCTCAAGGACACCACACTAGGTGTTGGTTTCCTCTCAAGCTGCATCCTTCTCTGCTGCTGTTTGTCGTTGACCCAACCAGGATCAGCTTGTGAATGGAATGAGGAAAGCTTTTGAGTTAGTAATTGTGCTCTTTTGTGTATGTATGTGAGATGGACCAATAGTGGTCTTAAGTTTTCCAATAGATTGACATGACACACAGGTCACATGCAAACATCATTTTGTCATTTATTTACGTCATCTCCAAAAGCACCAAAACCAAACTTACAGAGAAAACAACCAGTGGCCCCATATACCCTTCCTGCTGTGGGTAATTAGCTGGCCATTGAAATAATGTTATGGATATGTATCTTTTATTTACAACAATTTTTAATTATATGATATATACATAAAATATGCAGGGAATAATACTTTACAGAAACCCAAATATCTGTCAATAAATGAAAAAAATGATCAGTTCATCACATAAACCACGTCTTGTGCGCTACCTTGTACACATCTCTCGTGGCCTGTTCCCAGATTTTAAAAGTAGGTGCTTTATTTCAGTATGTGGGAATAATTATTTCATTGAGAGGATACGACTATACATTCTCATCCACACTCCTAACCAGTTTGTGTTGGTGATGCACCGATAAAGCACCAATAAACTTGATAAAGAAGAAGGACAATGGCTCATCCTGTTGCCTGTTACCTGCCTGCAAAACCAGGATCACAGGACTGAACTACTTTTTTTTCCTGGCTTTCTTTGTGAGAGCTGCTCAACAAACCCTGACGTTCTAGTCAGAGATTATCAGGCTATCAGCTGTTTTTGTTAACTAAGGCTTTCTGCTTCAGATTCTGTGTGCGTTCACGCGCATGTCTATCACATGCAGCCTTCTTAATTTATCTGTTATCTATAACACTGTTGCTTTTTATCGTGAAGCACAAAGAAAAGGCATCAGAAAGTTACTGATGGTGAAAAGTGATCATGTCAGTACATAATTCACCACTGTATTCACTCTCATGATTGTATTTCTAATGTGACAACTGCAAGTTGTATCAAACTTTAAGCATGACTCTGCACTGAGGTCTGTCCCAAGAAATCACAACTCTAAGTGTACATGTTTTTAACAACTGGGGGAGGGGGACCTTCTGTTGTGTCTTATTCCCCATGTCCTGTCAAGTCTTCTCCCTCGGGTGTGTGTGATTACTTTTCTTCCCCAATGTGTCTCACCTGTGTCTAATTGTCTACCTCTCCCTGGTGTATTTAACCCCTGTGTTCCTTTCCTCTTGTGCCAGATTGTCTTGTCTTCACAGTGAGCAGTCCAACGTGTATTCCTCGTGAGTGCCTTGTGTTTTCATCATTGTTTTGTTTCTTGACTACCGAGTTTACCTGTCCCTTAAACTGTACTTTTGCTATCTAGTTAGATCTCCTGGTTTTGACCTATTTTCAGAGTAAAACAATTTTGATTAAGAACCTCCCTGTGTCTCTGCATCCTTGGATCCTCCTAAGACTGTACCTGAAGTACAAGTATAGCAATGAGGCCAGAGTCAGCAGAGATGAGAAGGTTGTTGGTGATTTTGATTAGGACAGTCCCAGTGTTGTGGTAAGGGCGGAAGCCAGACTGAAGTGGTTCATAGAGCTCATGGTTGGACATATATTGGTGGAGCTGGTCAGCAACTGCTCTTTCCAGGATTTTGCAGAGGAAAGTCCTATTCTGTACAAGACATCTATTGCATGTCTGTCCGTCCTAGGAAGAAGGATCCCTCCTCTGTGGTTCTTCCTGAGATTTCTTATTTTTCCTGTTTAGGGTTTTTTAGGTTTTTCCTCACCCGATTCCAGGGTCTGAGGGCAGAGAATGTCCTGTCTGTACAGTTTGTCAAAGCCCAGTGAAATAATGTGTAAATTATGATTTCAGGCTATACAAATAAAATCTGATTTGATTTGAAGTAATACGTGAATTAGTTTTTTTGCATCTTGTTGAGACAGGATGTGCTGGATTTTAGAAATGTTACGGAGGTGAAAGTAGGCTGTCCTTGAAATCAGTTTTACGTGTGTTAAAAGACAGCTCCTGGTCAAAGATAACGCCCAGGTTTCTGACAGTGGTGCTGGAGTCCAAGGCAATGCCATCCAGATTAACTACGTTGTTGGACAATGATTCTCTAATGTGTTTAAGGCCCAGCACAATTACTTCAGTTTTGTCAGTTTAACAATAAAAAGTTGTGAGACATCCAGTTTTTTATGTCCTTAAGACATGTCTGGAGTTGGCTGTTTTTGTTTGGTTTCATTGTTAAGTATAATTGTGTGTCATCTGCATACCAATGAAAATTTATAGAGTGCTTTCTAATAATATTACCTAAAGGAAGCATGTATAGAGTGATTAGTATTGGTCCAAGCACAGAACCTTGTGGGACTCCGTGATTACCTTATATATCTCGATGATTCATCATTAACATGAACAGACTGGTATCCATCAGATAAGTAGGACTTAAACCAGCTTCTTAAATGCCAATTTTGTGTTCCAGCCTCTGTAGTAGAATGTGATAATCAATAGTGTCAAAAACTAAAATCTAATAAGACTAGTCAGACTAACAGACATAAGTCCCTCATCAGATGCAGTGAGGAGGTCATTTGTTGATTTTCACCAGTGCCTTTTTTATGTGCTGTGATGCTTTTTAAAACCTGACTGGAATCCCTCAAATAAATTATCTCAAAGAAAGTCACATAACTGTTTAGCTACTGCTTTCTCTAGAATCTCTGAAAGAAATGGTTGGAGATTGGATATTGATCTATAGTTGGCTAGAACTTCTTAGGTTCTTAGGTTTAATTTCAACTACTAGAAAAGCCTGGGGCACATAACCTGTCACAAGAGAAAGATTGATTATGTTTAGAAGCCTTTTATTAAAGTGTTCTCTACCTTGATTAACATGAATTTAAGGTAATGGAATTTTTGGTCTCCTTTATTGTGTATTTTAAAAC
>KV751317.1:150013-171428 GCA_001698575.1 Mola mola | reverse complement strand
TACAATTCAGGCAAACAGGTTCATCTGTGATGGTATCATCACTGAGGCTTCACAAGCAGGGATGGGCCAGCCCCTAACATAGCTTGCATGGATAGACATTGTGTTTAGGTTATGGAACAAGATTTTGTCTGAGACTGGCGAAAAAATGTGAACAACACTGGAAGAAAAGACAACACTACCTGGATCTTAAATCATTTTTCATTGTATTTACTCTTCTCTGCTTTACCTTTTCCTTTTTTTGAACCTGGACCAACAAGAACAATCTTAAAATTATATGGATCTGCTTAACGAGAGATTCTATGTCCCCATGATGATGTACGCATGCTTACCTTTTATTTTAGTTTTCAGACCATTTCATTCTTCCTTGATGACCCTGTCCCCTGTATATTGTCCTTATTTCTTTGATGGTTAATATTGTTATCTGTGCTTTGCTCTTAAGGTGTGAATGTCAAAGTGTCAGGGTACAGGAGTGTAAATTGTTTGTTGTTAAGCAGTTATGTTACTTCCTGTTTTATTTTGAAATAAGTTTGTCTTATATCCAGAGTCCTGTCAAGTTTTTTCCCACGTGTGTGATTACTTCCCCCGCTGTAATGCGTTGCACTGGTCTTTCATTGTCTTCCCCGTAGTGTATTTAAGCTGCGTCCCCTTTCTCTCCCATGCCTGATAATCTCGCAGTTTCACTGTCAGTGTTCCAGGATTTTCTTCCGTGAGTGTGTCCTAGTGTACAATCCTGTTTTGTTCCTTAGTCTCTGAATTCTGTCTAGTGATTTAGTATTTCTGTCTGATTGTTTGGATCCCCGGTTTTGACCCTTGCTAGAAATAAACAGTCTTGATTGTAACACTCGGTGTCTGACTCTGCATTTAGAATTCTCCAGTTCAGTTCCTGATACAACGGTCATTTAGGTCGATCATATTGTTTTGTCAGATCAATAAATTGAGAATAATGTCATTACATCATCACACTGTTAAACTTTATATTTTTTGCATTTTTTTGCATACATTTTTGAGTTGAAGATATAGGACTACTTTATATAACTGTTTAGATATTTTACATTTGCACTTCTTGTTAATTTGTACTGGAAATGATGCACAATACTTAAAATAAACTCCCATTTTATCTTAGAATAAAATAATGTGCATGTTAAACTTTCAAGGACGGTCTTTGTATATGTGTGTATGTCAAGTCTTGCTCTTTCGGATCAAACCAGTTTTAAAGAATCACTGAATTTGTCACAGTAGGTACCTAAATGCTTCTGCATTGTATGAAATGTTATTTTAACATTGTGCGTTTTGGCTCAGACATCTTATGTTTTCTTTGGAATTCAGAGTCTGATGTTTCTGGAAACAAAATTCATGACTCATCAGGCAGAGACCATCTAACTATCTGCTGTTTCAAACAACACAGCAGCAGCTGATCTATGTGACCTGTCTGGAGGCATGAGAGTGGAAGAAACGGTTGTCGTGTGCCTGTACCCGGACATTGCCTGCTTCCCAGGACTTCTTAATTGCTGCAGGGAAGAGGTCAGGAGAGCAATGTTCTTACTAAAATAACCCATTCACACCAAACAAAGTGCTTCCCTTTTAAATTTGAAGACAATGCAAAAACAAAATGAGCTCTTATTCAGCACTTGATTTGAATTCCATTCGACTTAACCTTAAAACCAAAACCTAACCTTAAAAAGGGCTACGTTTGGCAGAGATGCACTTGGGCTGTCACTCACAGACAAATGAACTGTCCAGCTTCGGCCAAAATTACCACCCACAAACTCCAGCAGTGGTCATTAACAACTTGAACAACACCTGAGTCAACAGGGCTGGTGCTCAACAGTAATGAGAGGGCTTCAGAGTGCCTGCTACACCACAGCATTTAAAAAAAAAAAAAAAAGGATATTTAAGTTTTAAACAATCAAAGTTTGGGAAATAGGGTTGGGGTTGAAAAATACCAGAATTCTCCTTCAGGGTAAACAACGTCAACGTATTAAGAACTGAAAGGTGAGTGCAAGCAAGGAGGCCTCTAAAGCTTGCAAGAATCTTGTGAGATGCTATGTGAACAATTATTTTCAGTTTTCTTTTCTAGATGTAGGGAATAAATGTCCATCACCATTTATTACAACTAAATATTTGTCTGACCAACAGCCCAAAATATAAGAAGATTCAAAGTCAGCAGATATTTATACAGGATGGAGGCAGGGATTCTGGATGTTTATGTAAATAAAAGCTACTCAATAATTATAAAAATTGCTTTCATTTGGCTGATAAAGCACTTCAGCTCTGCTCTTACCAACTTTATCTGTGTTGTTGAACAGAGATTTGTTGAATTCTGTGTCTTACCATAGCTGTCACATGAGCCCAAACAGTCTGTTTCAGTCTGGACAGCTTTGACCCACAGGCATCAATTGCCTGCTCCTGTGGGATTGTTATTCTCAGTTGAAGCCTAAAATCATTTTAATCAGCTATTGTTTGTGTGATCACTTAACCAAGGCAGACCCCGGGGGGTGTTTACCCTTTTCCCTTATACAAACTCTGCCATTTTCAACAAGTCACTGCAGCCCACAGAGTTTCATTCCATTGGAAAAGCAAAAAAAAGAAGACTGGCTAGATCAAAGCTTAGATACTGGGTTTTTAACAGTCAACTAGCCCTGTTAGCCTGAGATGTTGCTAGCCAAGTACTCAGTTGGGGGTTCTATTAATGGTTCATTGACAATGATGGGCGGTAGGAAATTCTTACTTCACCAGCAGCATCAGATCATTTTATAAACTCGGCCTCAGCTGACTTCATGATCATTTATGGCATACTAATTAAATGTTCCTGATTTTCTTTTGTTGTGATGAATCAGAGGAACTGCTAAAGTGCTTTTGTCTGTCTGTTATTTTCAGTCATAATCTATGTCTGCAAAAGGTTTGTGATTCGTAGAATTTTTCCACTAATTGACCTCATCTCTATACTAGTCTTATTAGATCTTAGTGCAGCTTTTGACACTATCGATCATCACATCTTACTACAGAGGATGGAACACCAAATTGGCATTAAAGGATCTGCTCTAAGATGGTTTAAGTCCTACCTATCTGATAGATATAATTTTGTTCATGTTAATGATGAATCATCAAGATATGACAAGGTTAGTCATGGAGTCCCACAAGGTTCTGTGCTTGGACCATTACTATTTATTCTATATATGCTTCTTGTAGGTAAAATTATTAGAAAGCACTCCATACATTTTCACTGTTATGCAGATGACACACAACTATACTTATCAATGAAGCCAGATGAAACCCATCAGTTAGCTAATCTACAGTCATGTCTTAAGGAC
This sequence comes from Mola mola, assembly GCA_001698575.1. Lineage (NCBI taxonomy): Eukaryota > Metazoa > Chordata > Actinopteri > Tetraodontiformes > Molidae > Mola > Mola mola. The sequence continues at coordinate 168,117 of KV751317.1, read as the reverse complement.
ATTAAAAACTGGATGTTTCATAACTTTTTAATGTTAAACTCCGACAAAACTGAAGTCATTGTGCTGAGCCCTAAACACATTAGAGACTCCTTATCCAACAACATAGTTAATCTGGATGGCATTACCTTGGCCTCCAGCACCACTGTCAGAAACCTGGGTGTTATCTTTGACCAGGAGCTGTCTTTTAAATCACATGTTAAACAGATTTCAAGGACCGCCTTCTTTCACCTCCGTAACATTGCTAAAATCCGGCACATCCTGTCTCAACAAGATGCAGAAAAACTAGTTCATGCGTTTGTTACTTCCAGGCTGGACTACTGTAATTCTTTATTTTCAGGTTGCCCTAACAAAATTTTAAAAACTCTTCAGTTAATCCAAAATGCAGCAGCGCGTGTACTGACTAGAACTAATATCAGAGACCATATTTCCCCCATACTGGCTTCTCTGCACTGGCTCCCCGCTAAATTTAGAATAGAATTTAAAATCCTTGTTCTCACCTACAAAGCTATTCATGGTCAGTCACCATCTTATCTTGAACAGCTCATAGTACCCTATCGCCCATCCAGAACCTTACGCTCCCAGGATGCAGGGTTATTGGTGATCCCAAGAATTTCCAAAAGTAGAATGGGAGGCAGAGCTTTCAGCTATCAAGCTCCTCTCCTGTGGAACTATCTTCCAGTCTTGGTACGGGAGGCAGACACACTCTCTGATTTTAAGAGTAGGCTTAAAACCTTCCTTTTTGATAAAGCTTATAGTTAAGGCTGGCCTATCTAGCCCTTAGTTATGCTGCTATAGGCTTAGGTTGCTGGGGGAACACTCCATGATTCACTGAGCTTTCTTCTCTCCCCCCTCTGACTCCGACTCCTTCTCTGCTCCTGTAAATGTCCATATCCTTACACTAACTTTACTTCTTCCCCGGAGTCGTTGTGCTTTACCATCCTGCAGGTTTTTCTAGGTCGCGGTGGGAGGTGCTGCTGTGGTTCTGCCTGATGCCCCCTGGCCACATTAGGAAAGGAGGTCCTGTGACTTGGATCCTGTGACTTGGATCCTAGGCTGGATTTCCAAGTGCCAATCGGGACCCACAGATCACAATGGCTTCTGGATCAATAGACTACACCTGCTTCTGGACCACTACACTTCACATGTCCCTGGATTTACAGATTCTACATACTCTTGGACTCAGCAACACCCAGATCTTCCTACATGGAGTACAATGACTCCTGGACCAACAGAGTCCACCTGCGTCTGGATCACTAGACTTTCCATACATCCGGACTCATAGAATCCACAGACTCTGGGACTCATGGATGTTTTATGCATTCTAAATGAACTGTTATCATTTTTTTGTGTTCTGTACAAGTGACATTTATTGCACGTCTGTCCGTCCTAGGAAGAAGGATCCCTCCTCTGTGGCTCTTCCTGAGGTTTCTTATTTTCCCTGTTTAGGGTTTTTTAAGTTTTTCCTCACCCGGTTCGAGGGTTTAAGGGCAGAGGATGTCACATCTGTACAGTTTGTCAAAGCCCAGTGAGATAATGTGTAAATTGTGATTTCAGGCTATACAAATAAAATTTGATTTGATTTGATATCTGCTCTTCCCTCTGTTTCTTCTTTCACACTCTGACAGCATTGATTGCAGATGTGGTTTCTCTTTGTCTGAGCAACATCTTAGTGTCCTGGTTCCTAATATCCATATATTAAAAACATGTAACTGGAAGGAAAGCAGAGGATGCCCAGATAAGTCAAAGAATAAAGTTCAAGGAAAACACAAGGTTATCTTACTCTCAGGGGATATCACTAGGACTTCCCAACTTAAAACAGACAGTGTGTGAGACAATGTGCAGATAGGAAGCTGTGTGATGAAGCAAATCGGATGCCTCTTGTTGTTGTGTGCACACTGACACTCGTGTGTGTCAACCTTTTGCGGCTCTCATCCAAAGAAACAGTTTCACATAAAATGGAGCTTCAGTCACATGAGAACATAGCTTTATTTGTTTGGATGTCATGCTGATGTCCTGGGAACACAGAAGGTGACTGCATCGGAGAAATTTGACAGAATCCCTCCACAGATCTCAGATTTACAAGTCTACACTTTCAGCTAAAATAAAAATGCTATACATGTTGCTGCTGTTCCTCTAATCCCCTCACCAAAGTATGGTAACACAGCTTAATTAGCAATTAAAACTTTTTACGATCTGAGGCTCCATCCCAAATATTGAAACAATAAGACATAATCTTTAAATAGAGCCCAATTATCTAGGTTTAGAGAATGTTTTGGTATCATTCTGAAAAGACCACCTAAGATTAAAAAACAAAACAAAAAACATCTACGTATGTATAGTATGTAACATGTAATGTTACATAAAGAGAGGACTTCCAGCACCTGGGACCAGTTGATTTGTTTTTGACCCTAAGGAAGATCCAGTATGAAGAATATATCTGGGCAGAAATCTGGTGTACACACCAGGAACATCTTGCACCGACCATAACGATGAGCTAAGAGATGTTGATTAAGAAATGCTATGGCTGATTATGTGTCCAGACTCTACTGCAAAAACCCTACCTTAGCTCCACAGCCAACAGCACAGGGGGCAGCCTCAGATAGAGCACATACCTCTTAAGTGAACACTGTGGGGGAAATATGGGCAGACCATGAAACAGCCGGGCAGTTAGTGTTTCACAGTAAAGCTACACCATTGCTCCATTCCTCTGCCTGCAGCACTAAATATAAACATGGACAGCTGAGGAGGGCAGACTCAGAGCTTCCTGGGGTTAAACTTGTGATTTATGCCAAAGAAACACCGGCAAAGCCTTTAATTGGACGTCACAGCTAGCACTGCCTTACAGTTACAGAGCAAATGTTCCCAGACATATCTGATCCTGGAAAATACATCTGTTTCATTGCTCTTAACAGGATGACCTAAGCGAGACATCACATGTTGAAGGTTTTAGTTTTGCTATATTTACTATGTTGCATGAAGGAAACACACCGCTAAACAGGAAGTAGACGTTGAAATAGTGGGCAACCCTTTGCTGTAGTGTGTTCTAATGGTGAGACAAACTCAAGGGGTCAAATTCGATTCCATGATGTCCACTACTAACGATATTGATGGTCAATGTGTCAATTTATTAAGATTTATGTGTTATATTAAAGAAAACTATCCAATGGAATGTTTACTCAATTACACCTCAGAGTAGAAGAATCCTTGGGACTGGAACTCACACTACACAAATCAATTCAAATTTTATGTGTAAAGCCCAAAATCACAAATTAAACATTGTCTCACTGGGCTTTCACAAACTGTACAGATATGACCTCCTCTACCCTTAGATCCTTGAACCAGGTGAGGATAAACTTAAAAAATCTTGAACAGGGAAAGTAAGAAACTTCAGGAAGAACCACAGAAGAGGATCCTTCTTCCTAGGACAGACAGACTTGACATAGATGTCACTTGTACAGAACACAACAACATGACAATAACAGTTTACTAAGAATGTTTGAGTTCATATGAGTCAATAAATCCAGATTTTTGAGATCTCTTGACCCAGAAGCAGGTGTAGTCTGTTGGTTCAAGTGTCATAGTGGTCCAAGTATCCAGATTTGTGTGTTGCTTAAGAAATCCATAAGTCCAAGACTATGAGGAATCTATAAATCCAGAGGTATTTGAAGTCTATTGATCCAGAAGCAAATGTAGTCTATTGGTCTAGGAGTTGTTTTGGTCCATGTATCCAGATCTGAGTCTAGTTTAAACCAGCATAACTAGAGGCTAGATAGGCCAGCCCTAACTCTCAACTTTATCATAAAGGAAAGTTTAAAGCCTACTCTTTGTAACGTGCGGAGTCTGAACCCACAAGCGGACACAGGAAGCTCAGGGGTTAAAGTACCAAAACAAATTTATTTAACAGAAACAAGAATCAAAACCGAAGAAAGTAACAAAGAACATCAGGGCTGGACACGGCTGTGGTGGCTGAGCTCTCCAGTTCCGGCAGGGCTGGAACAACAAAACAATGATTAACAAAAGGCGCTGGAAACTCCAGGAAGGTGCTAGACAAAGTACAAACAAAAGATCGCTAGCAACGCTAGGAAGACTGAGCAAAGTACTGAACAGAAAATCTCTAGTAACACTAGGAACCACAGGATCAAAGTAGCAACAAAAAGTCACAAGAGCAGAACTAGGAGACTCGGACGCGAAGAACATGGAAACAGGAAATTCAAAGGTATCAGGACGTAGGGAGCGAACAAAGTTTACCGTGCTGGGAACAAGACGTTCTGGCGACGAGCAGATCAGGATCTGTGTCTTAAATATCGCCTCTGATGAGGAATCGACAGCTGCGGGTAATCAACTCTGCACACCTGTACCGCTTCCAGTCCTGAAATTAAGTAAGACAGAACCACAACACCGGAGACAGAACAAAACACAACTACCAAAATAAAAGCAGAGAGCGGAACTATGACACTCTTAAAATCAGAGAATGTGTCTGCCTCCCGTGTTGAGAATGGAAGATGGTTCAACAGGAGAGGAGCTTGATAGCTGAAAGCTCTGCCTCCCATTGTCCGTGAAGGTTCTCAGTCATCCAGGTCATCTTGATCTCGGGGTGTTTAGTGTTATGAGACTAACCGCCTCTTTGTTGGTGAGACAATCACCAACAAAGAGGACGTGTTATGAGACTAACCGCCTCTTTGTTGGTGAGACAATCACCAACAAAGAGGACGTGTTATGAGACTAACCGCCTCTTTGTTGGTGAGACAATCACCAACAAAGAGGACGTGTTATGAGACTAACCGCCTCTTTGTTGGTGAGACAATCACCAACAAAGAGGACGTGTTATGAGACTAACCGCCTCTTTGTTGGTGAGACAATCACCAACAAAGAGGACGTGTTATGAGACTAACCGCCTCTTTGTTGGTGAGACAATCACCAACAAAGAGGACGTGTTATGAGACTAACCGCCTCTTTGTTGGTGAGACAATCACCAACAAAGAGGACGTGTTATGAGACTAACCGCCTCTTTGTTGGTGAGACAATCACCAACAAAGAGGACGTGTTATGAGACTAACCGCCTCTTTGTTGGTGAGACAATCACCAACAAAGAGGACGTGTTATGAGACTAACCGCCTCTTTGTTGGTGAGACAATCACCAACAAAGAGGACGTGTTATGAGACTAACCGCCTCTTTGTTGGTGAGACAATCACCAACAAAGAGGACGTGTTATGAGACTAACCGCCTCTTTGTTGGTGAGACAATCACCAACAAAGAGGACGTGTTATGAGACTAACCGCCTCTTTGTTGGTGAGACAATCACCAACAAAGAGGACGTGTTATGAGACTAACCGCCTCTTTGTTGGTGAGACAATCACCAACAAAGAGGACGTGTTATGAGACTAACCGCCTCTTTGTTGGTGAGACAATCACCAACAAAGAGGACGTGTTATGAGACTAACCGCCTCTTTGTTGGTGAGACAATCACCAACAAAGAGGACGTGTTATGAGACTAACCGCCTCTTTGTTGGTGAGACAATCACCAACAAAGAGGACGTGTTATGAGACTAACCGCCTCTTTGTTGGTGAGACAATCACCAACAAAGAGGACGTGTTATGAGACTAACCGCCTCTTTGTTGGTGAGACAATCACCAACAAAGAGGACGTGTTATGAGACTAACCGCCTCTTTGTTGGTGAGACAATCACCAACAAAGAGGACGTGTTATGAGACTAACCGCCTCTTTGTTGGTGAGACAATCACCAACAAAGAGGACGTGTTATGAGACTAACCGCCTCTTTGTTGGTGAGACAATCACCAACAAAGAGGACGTGTTATGAGACTAACCGCCTCTTTGTTGGTGAGACAATCACCAACAAAGAGGACGTGTTATGAGACTAACCGCCTCTTTGTTGGTGAGACAATCACCAACAAAGAGGACGTGTTATGAGACTAACCGCCTCTTTGTTGGTGAGACAATCACCAACAAAGAGGACGTGTTATGAGACTAACCGCCTCTTTGTTGGTGAGACAATCACCAACAAAGAGGACGTGTTATGAGACTAACCGCCTCTTTGTTGGTGAGACAATCACCAACAAAGAGGACGTGTTATGAGACTAACCGCCTCTTTGTTGGTGAGACAATCACCAACAAAGAGGACGTGTTATGAGACTAACCGCCTCTTTGTTGGTGAGACAATCACCAACAAAGAGGACGTGTTATGAGACTAACCGCCTCTTTGTTGGTGAGACAATCACCAACAAAGAGGACGTGTTATGAGACTAACCGCCTCTTTGTTGGTGAGACAATCACCAACAAAGAGGACGTGTTATGAGACTAACCGCCTCTTTGTTGGTGAGACAATCACCAACAAAGAGGACGTGTTATGAGACTAACCGCCTCTTTGTTGGTGAGACAATCACCAACAAAGAGGACGTGTTATGAGACTAACCGCCTCTTTGTTGGTGAGACAATCACCAACAAAGAGGACGTGTTATGAGACTAACCGCCTCTTTGTTGGTGAGACAATCACCAACAAAGAGGACGTGTTATGAGACTAACCGCCTCTTTGTTGGTGAGACAATCACCAACAAAGAGGACGTGTTATGAGACTAACCGCCTCTTTGTTGGTGAGACAATCACCAACAAAGAGGACGTGTTATGAGACTAACCGCCTCTTTGTTGGTGAGACAATCACCAACAAAGAGGACGTGTTATGAGACTAACCGCCTCTTTGTTGGTGAGACAATCACCAACAAAGAGGACGTGTTATGAGACTAACCGCCTCTTTGTTGGTGAGACAATCACCAACAAAGAGGACGTGTTATGAGACTAACCGCCTCTTTGTTGGTGAGACAATCACCAACAAAGAGGACGTGTTATGAGACTAACCGCCTCTTTGTTGGTGAGACAATCACCAACAAAGAGGACGTGTTATGAGACTAACCGCCTCTTTGTTGGTGAGACAATCACCAACAAAGAGGACGTGTTATGAGACTAACCGCCTCTTTGTTGGTGAGACAATCACCAACAAAGAGGACGTGTTATGAGACTAACCGCCTCTTTGTTGGTGAGACAATCACCAACAAAGAGGACGTGTTATGAGACTAACCGCCTCTTTGTTGGTGAGACAATCACCAACAAAGAGGACGTGTTATGAGACTAACCGCCTCTTTGTTGGTGAGACAATCACCAACAAAGAGGACGTGTTATGAGACTAACCGCCTCTTTGTTGGTGAGACAATCACCAACAAAGAGGACGTGTTATGAGACTAACCGCCTCTTTGTTGGTGAGACAATCACCAACAAAGAGGACGTGTTATGAGACTAACCGCCTCTTTGTTGGTGAGACAATCACCAACAAAGAGGACGTGTTATGAGACTAACCGCCTCTTTGTTGGTGAGACAATCACCAACAAAGAGGACGTGTTATGAGACTAACCGCCTCTTTGTTGGTGAGACAATCACCAACAAAGAGGACGTGTTATGAGACTAACCGCCTCTTTGTTGGTGAGACAATCACCAACAAAGAGGACGTGTTATGAGACTAACCGCCTCTTTGTTGGTGAGACAATCACCAACAAAGAGGACGTGTTATGAGACTAACCGCCTCTTTGTTGGTGAGACAATCACCAACAAAGAGGACGTGTTATGAGACTAACCGCCTCTTTGTTGGTGAGACAATCACCAACAAAGAGGACGTGTTATGAGACTAACCGCCTCTTTGTTGGTGAGACAATCACCAACAAAGAGGACGTGTTATGAGACTAACCGCCTCTTTGTTGGTGAGACAATCACCAACAAAGAGGACGTGTTATGAGACTAACCGCCTCTTTGTTGGTGAGACAATCACCAACAAAGAGGACGTGTTATGAGACTAACCGCCTCTTTGTTGGTGAGACAATCACCAACAAAGAGGACGTGTTATGAGACTAACCGCCTCTTTGTTGGTGAGACAATCACCAACAAAGAGGACGTGTTATGAGACTAACCGCCTCTTTGTTGGTGAGACAATCACCAACAAAGAGGACGTGTTATGAGACTAACCGCCTCTTTGTTGGTGAGACAATCACCAACAAAGAGGACGTGTTATGAGACTAACCGCCTCTTTGTTGGTGAGACAATCACCAACAAAGAGGACGTGTTATGAGACTAACCGCCTCTTTGTTGGTGAGACAATCACCAACAAAGAGGACGTGTTATGAGACTAACCGCCTCTTTGTTGGTGAGACAATCACCAACAAAGAGGACGTGTTATGAGACTAACCGCCTCTTTGTTGGTGAGACAATCACCAACAAAGAGGACGTGTTATGAGACTAACCGCCTCTTTGTTGGTGAGACAATCACCAACAAAGAGGACGTGTTATGAGACTAACCGCCTCTTTGTTGGTGAGACAATCACCAACAAAGAGGACGTGTTATGAGACTAACCGCCTCTTTGTTGGTGAGACAATCACCAACAAAGAGGACGTGTTATGAGACTAACCGCCTCTTTGTTGGTGAGACAATCACCAACAAAGAGGACGTGTTATGAGACTAACCGCCTCTTTGTTGGTGAGACAATCACCAACAAAGAGGACGTGTTATGAGACTAACCGCCTCTTTGTTGGTGAGACAATCACCAACAAAGAGGACGTGTTATGAGACTAACCGCCTCTTTGTTGGTGAGACAATCACCAACAAAGAGGACGTGTTATGAGACTAACCGCCTCTTTGTTGGTGAGACAATCACCAACAAAGAGGACGTGTTATGAGACTAACCGCCTCTTTGTTGGTGAGACAATCACCAACAAAGAGGACGTGTTATGAGACTAACCGCCTCTTTGTTGGTGAGACAATCACCAACAAAGAGGACGTGTTATGAGACTAACCGCCTCTTTGTTGGTGAGACAATCACCAACAAAGAGGACGTGTTATGAGACTAACCGCCTCTTTGTTGGTGAGACAATCACCAACAAAGAGGACGTGTTATGAGACTAACCGCCTCTTTGTTGGTGAGACAATCACCAACAAAGAGGACGTGTTATGAGACTAACCGCCTCTTTGTTGGTGAGACAATCACCAACAAAGAGGACGTGTTATGAGACTAACCGCCTCTTTGTTGGTGAGACAATCACCAACAAAGAGGACGTGTTATGAGACTAACCGCCTCTTTGTTGGTGAGACAATCACCAACAAAGAGGACGTGTTATGAGACTAACCGCCTCTTTGTTGGTGAGACAATCACCAACAAAGAGGACGTGTTATGAGACTAACCGCCTCTTTGTTGGTGAGACAATCACCAACAAAGAGGACGTGTTATGAGACTAACCGCCTCTTTGTTGGTGAGACAATCACCAACAAAGAGGACGTGTTATGAGACTAACCGCCTCTTTGTTGGTGAGACAATCACCAACAAAGAGGACGTGTTATGAGACTAACCGCCTCTTTGTTGGTGAGACAATCACCAACAAAGAGGACGTGTTATGAGACTAACCGCCTCTTTGTTGGTGAGACAATCACCAACAAAGAGGACGTGTTATGAGACTAACCGCCTCTTTGTTGGTGAGACAATCACCAACAAAGAGGACGTGTTATGAGACTAACCGCCTCTTTGTTGGTGAGACAATCACCAACAAAGAGGACGTGTTATGAGACTAACCGCCTCTTTGTTGGTGAGACAATCACCAACAAAGAGGACGTGTTATGAGACTAACCGCCTCTTTGTTGGTGAGACAATCACCAACAAAGAGGACGTGTTATGAGACTAACCGCCTCTTTGTTGGTGAGACAATCACCAACAAAGAGGACGTGTTATGAGACTAACCGCCTCTTTGTTGGTGAGACAATCACCAACAAAGAGGACGTGTTATGAGACTAACCGCCTCTTTGTTGGTGAGACAATCACCAACAAAGAGGACGTGTTATGAGACTAACCGCCTCTTTGTTGGTGAGACAATCACCAACAAAGAGGACGTGTTATGAGACTAACCGCCTCTTTGTTGGTGAGACAATCACCAACAAAGAGGACGTGTTATGAGACTAACCGCCTCTTTGTTGGTGAGACAATCACCAACAAAGAGGACGTGTTATGAGACTAACCGCCTCTTTGTTGGTGAGACAATCACCAACAAAGAGGACGTGTTATGAGACTAACCGCCTCTTTGTTGGTGAGACAATCACCAACAAAGAGGACGTGTTATGAGACTAACCGCCTCTTTGTTGGTGAGACAATCACCAACAAAGAGGACGTGTTATGAGACTAACCGCCTCTTTGTTGGTGAGACAATCACCAACAAAGAGGACGTGTTATGAGACTAACCGCCTCTTTGTTGGTGAGACAATCACCAACAAAGAGGACGTGTTATGAGACTAACCGCCTCTTTGTTGGTGAGACAATCACCAACAAAGAGGACGTGTTATGAGACTAACCGCCTCTTTGTTGGTGAGACAATCACCAACAAAGAGGACGTGTTATGAGACTAACCGCCTCTTTGTTGGTGAGACAATCACCAACAAAGAGGACGTGTTATGAGACTAACCGCCTCTTTGTTGGTGAGACAATCACCAACAAAGAGGACGTGTTATGAGACTAACCGCCTCTTTGTTGGTGAGACAATCACCAACAAAGAGGACGTGTTATGAGACTAACCGCCTCTTTGTTGGTGAGACAATCACCAACAAAGAGGACGTGTTATGAGACTAACCGCCTCTTTGTTGGTGAGACAATCACCAACAAAGAGGACGTGTTATGAGACTAACCGCCTCTTTGTTGGTGAGACAATCACCAACAAAGAGGACGTGTTATGAGACTAACCGCCTCTTTGTTGGTGAGACAATCACCAACAAAGAGGACGTGTTATGAGACTAACCGCCTCTTTGTTGGTGAGACAATCACCAACAAAGAGGACGTGTTATGAGACTAACCGCCTCTTTGTTGGTGAGACAATCACCAACAAAGAGGACGTGTTATGAGACTAACCGCCTCTTTGTTGGTGAGACAATCACCAACAAAGAGGACGTGTTATGAGACTAACCGCCTCTTTGTTGGTGAGACAATCACCAACAAAGAGGACGTGTTATGAGACTAACCGCCTCTTTGTTGGTGAGACAATCACCAACAAAGAGGACGTGTTATGAGACTAACCGCCTCTTTGTTGGTGAGACAATCACCAACAAAGAGGACGTGTTATGAGACTAACCGCCTCTTTGTTGGTGAGACAATCACCAACAAAGAGGACGTGTTATGAGACTAACCGCCTCTTTGTTGGTGAGACAATCACCAACAAAGAGGACGTGTTATGAGACTAACCGCCTCTTTGTTGGTGAGACAATCACCAACAAAGAGGACGTGTTATGAGACTAACCGCCTCTTTGTTGGTGAGACAATCACCAACAAAGAGGACGTGTTATGAGACTAACCGCCTCTTTGTTGGTGAGACAATCACCAACAAAGAGGACGTGTTATGAGACTAACCGCCTCTTTGTTGGTGAGACAATCACCAACAAAGAGGACGTGTTATGAGACTAACCGCCTCTTTGTTGGTGAGACAATCACCAACAAAGAGGACGTGTTATGAGACTAACCGCCTCTTTGTTGGTGAGACAATCACCAACAAAGAGGACGTGTTATGAGACTAACCGCCTCTTTGTTGGTGAGACAATCACCAACAAAGAGGACGTGTTATGAGACTAACCGCCTCTTTGTTGGTGAGACAATCACCAACAAAGAGGACGTGTTATGAGACTAACCGCCTCTTTGTTGGTGAGACAATCACCAACAAAGAGGACGTGTTATGAGACTAACCGCCTCTTTGTTGGTGAGACAATCACCAACAAAGAGGACGTGTTATGAGACTAACCGCCTCTTTGTTGGTGAGACAATCACCAACAAAGAGGACGTGTTATGAGACTAACCGCCTCTTTGTTGGTGAGACAATCACCAACAAAGAGGACGTGTTATGAGACTAACCGCCTCTTTGTTGGTGAGACAATCACCAACAAAGAGGACGTGTTATGAGACTAACCGCCTCTTTGTTGGTGAGACAATCACCAACAAAGAGGACGTGTTATGAGACTAACCGCCTCTTTGTTGGTGAGACAATCACCAACAAAGAGGACGTGTTATGAGACTAACCGCCTCTTTGTTGGTGAGACAATCACCAACAAAGAGGACGTGTTATGAGACTAACCGCCTCTTTGTTGGTGAGACAATCACCAACAAAGAGGACGTGTTATGAGACTAACCGCCTCTTTGTTGGTGAGACAATCACCAACAAAGAGGACGTGTTATGAGACTAACCGCCTCTTTGTTGGTGAGACAATCACCAACAAAGAGGACGTGTTATGAGACTAACCGCCTCTTTGTTGGTGAGACAATCACCAACAAAGAGGACGTGTTATGAGACTAACCGCCTCTTTGTTGGTGAGACAATCACCAACAAAGAGGACGTGTTATGAGACTAACCGCCTCTTTGTTGGTGAGACAATCACCAACAAAGAGGACGTGTTATGAGACTAACCGCCTCTTTGTTGGTGAGACAATCACCAACAAAGAGGACGTGTTATGAGACTAACCGCCTCTTTGTTGGTGAGACAATCACCAACAAAGAGGACGTGTTATGAGACTAACCGCCTCTTTGTTGGTGAGACAATCACCAACAAAGAGGACGTGTTATGAGACTAACCGCCTCTTTGTTGGTGAGACAATCACCAACAAAGAGGACGTGTTATGAGACTAACCGCCTCTTTGTTGGTGAGACAATCACCAACAAAGAGGACGTGTTATGAGACTAACCGCCTCTTTGTTGGTGAGACAATCACCAACAAAGAGGACGTGTTATGAGACTAACCGCCTCTTTGTTGGTGAGACAATCACCAACAAAGAGGACGTGTTATGAGACTAACCGCCTCTTTGTTGGTGAGACAATCACCAACAAAGAGGACGTGTTATGAGACTAACCGCCTCTTTGTTGGTGAGACAATCACCAACAAAGAGGACGTGTTATGAGACTAACCGCCTCTTTGTTGGTGAGACAATCACCAACAAAGAGGACGTGTTATGAGACTAACCGCCTCTTTGTTGGTGAGACAATCACCAACAAAGAGGACGTGTTATGAGACTAACCGCCTCTTTGTTGGTGAGACAATCACCAACAAAGAGGACGTGTTATGAGACTAACCGCCTCTTTGTTGGTGAGACAATCACCAACAAAGAGGACGTGTTATGAGACTAACCGCCTCTTTGTTGGTGAGACAATCACCAACAAAGAGGACGTGTTATGAGACTAACCGCCTCTTTGTTGGTGAGACAATCACCAACAAAGAGGACGTGTTATGAGACTAACCGCCTCTTTGTTGGTGAGACAATCACCAACAAAGAGGACGTGTTATGAGACTAACCGCCTCTTTGTTGGTGAGACAATCACCAACAAAGAGGACGTGTTATGAGACTAACCGCCTCTTTGTTGGTGAGACAATCACCAACAAAGAGGACGTGTTATGAGACTAACCGCCTCTTTGTTGGTGAGACAATCACCAACAAAGAGGACGTGTTATGAGACTAACCGCCTCTTTGTTGGTGAGACAATCACCAACAAAGAGGACGTGTTATGAGACTAACCGCCTCTTTGTTGGTGAGACAATCACCAACAAAGAGGACGTGTTATGAGACTAACCGCCTCTTTGTTGGTGAGACAATCACCAACAAAGAGGACGTGTTATGAGACTAACCGCCTCTTTGTTGGTGAGACAATCACCAACAAAGAGGACGTGTTATGAGACTAACCGCCTCTTTGTTGGTGAGACAATCACCAACAAAGAGGACGTGTTATGAGACTAACCGCCTCTTTGTTGGTGAGACAATCACCAACAAAGAGGACGTGTTATGAGACTAACCGCCTCTTTGTTGGTGAGACAATCACCAACAAAGAGGACGTGTTATGAGACTAACCGCCTCTTTGTTGGTGAGACAATCACCAACAAAGAGGACGTGTTATGAGACTAACCGCCTCTTTGTTGGTGAGACAATCACCAACAAAGAGGACGTGTTATGAGCCTAACAGCCTCTTTGTTGGTGAGACAATCACCAACAAGGAGGACGTGTTTAGAAAACAACAGCCTCGTCTGCGGTCGTCTGGCTAGGCATCGTGTGAGTCGTTAAGGTCACAAGAGCCCGGGTGTGAATCACTTGAGCGTGTTTGCCCCTCACCCTTGGTTCCGTGTGACACCTTGGGTTCACATGGCCCCAGGTGTGTGTGGGGGTTAAACCGCCTGGGGAGGGCTCCCAAGACAGCATTGTAGGTAGCAGACAAATGGTGTCTTAGTCCACCACCCCTGTTAAGAGAGGGTTTCTCCAAGTGGACAAAGATGGCCTCTTTTACTCCTCTTTCAAACCATCTGTCCTCTCTGTCCAGAACGTGGACATTGGAGTCCTCAAAGGAGTGATCTTTCTCCTTAAGATGCAGATGTACAGCTGAGTCCTGTCCCGATGAGGTGGCTCTCCTGTGTTGTGCCATGCGTCTGTGGAGGGGCTGTTTGGTTTCACCTATATAAAGGTCAGAGCACTCCTCTGTGCATTGAACGGCATACACAACATTGCTGAGCTTATGCCTGGGTGTTTTATCCTTGGGGTGGACCAGTCGCTGTCTTAAGGTCTGGCCCGGTTTGAAATTGACTGGAATTTTGTGTTTTTGGAAGATTCTTCTGAATTTTTCTGATAGACCTGCCACATATGGGATAACTACGTTCTTCCGTTTTTCCCTTTCTGCCTCAGGTGGTTCTTTGTGGCGCCTTTTGGACGATTTGACAAAGGTCCACTTAGGGTAGCCGCATGTCTGGAGTGCTGTCTTGATGTGTTTCAATTCCTTTTGTTTTCCCTCTGTGCTGGAGGGAACCTTCTGGGCCCGGTCATGCAGTGTCCGGATTACCCCCAGTTTGTGCTCCAGTGGGTGGTGGGAGTCAAATAAGAGGTACTGGTCTGTGTGTGTGGGCTTCCTGTAGACCTCGATGCTGAGGTTACCATCTTTATCAAGAGACACCGCACAATCCAGGAAGGGCAAAATGTTATCTCTCGTATCCTCCCTGGTGAACTTGATGTTCTTGTCCACCGCATTTATGTGTCGCGTGAAAGCCTCCAATTCTTGGGTTTTGATTTTGACCCATGTGTCATCCACATATCTGAACCAGTGGCTGGGAGCTGTTCCTGTGAAGGAGTTCAGGGCCCTCTCCTCCACCTCCTCCATGTAGAGGTTCGCCACGATAGGAGACACTGGAGAACCCATGGCACAGCCGTGTTTCTGTCTGTAAAAAACTTCATCGTATTTGAAGTATGTCGTGGAAAGGCAAAGGTGCAGAAGGTTGCAAATTTGGTCAGGGTTGAGGTTAGTTCTGGTATCTAGGGAGCTGTCTTGTTGTAGGCGTTTCCTAACTGTCTCTACTGCCTCACTGGTCGGTATGCATGTGAAAAGAGAAGTGACATCGAAGGAGACCATGGTTTCATCCGGTGGTAGAGTAAGGTTCTGTATCTTCTTCGTGAAATCTATGGAGTTTTGGATGTGGCGTGGTGTGTTCCCCACCAAAGTGGACAAGATGCCAGAGAGGTGTTTGGCGATGTTGTAGGTCACCGAATTGATGCTGCTGACGATGTCTGCCTCCCATTCTACTTTTGGAGATTCTTGGGATCACCAATAACCCTGCATCCTGGGAGCGTAAGGTTCTGGATGGGTAATAGGGTACTATGAGCTCTTTAAGATAAGATGGTGACTGACCATGAATTGCTTTGTAGGTGAGGACAAGGATTTTAAATTATATTCTGAATTTAACGGAGAGCCAGTGCAGAGAAGCCAGTATGGGGGAAATATGTTCTCTGATCATAGTTCTAGTCAGTACACATGCTGCTGCACTCTGGATTAACTGAAGTGTCTTTAAAATCTTATTAGGGCAACCTGAAAATAAAAAATTACAGTAATCCAGCCTGGAAGTAACAAACGCATGAACTAGTTTTTCTGCATCTTGTTGAGACAGGATGTGTCGGAGTTTTAGAAATGTTATGGAGGTGGAAGATGGCCGGCCTTGAAATCTGTTTTACGTGTGAGTTAAAAGAATAGCTCCTTGGTTAAAGATAACACCCAGGTTTCTGACAGTGGTGCTGGAGGCCAAGGCAATGCCATCCATATTAACTATGATGTTGGATAATGAGTCTCTAATGTGTTAAGGGCCCAGCACAATGACTTCAGTTTTGTCAGTTTAACAATAAAAAGTTATGAAACATCCAGTTTTTAATGTCCTTAAGACCTGTCTGTAGATTATCTAACTGATGGGTTTCATCTGGCTTCATTGATAAGTATAGTTGTGTGTCATCTGCATAACAGTGAAAATGTATGGAGTGCTTTCTAATAATTTTACCTACAGGAAGCATATATAGAGTAAATAGTAATGGTCCAAGCACAGAACCTTGTGGGACTCCATGACTAACCTTGTCATATCTTGATGATTCATCATTAACATGAACAAAATTATATCTATCAGATAGGTAGGACTTAAACCATCTTAAAGCAGATCCTTTAATGCCAATTTGGTGTTCCGTCCTCTGTAGTAAGATGTGATGATCGATAGTGTCAAAAGCTGCACTAAGCTCTAATAAGACTAGTATAGAGATAATTCCCTCATCAGATGCAGTGAGGAGGTCATTTGTAACTTTTACCAATGCCGTTTTTGTGCTGTGATGCTTTCTAAAACCTGACTAAGTCTTCAAATAGACTATTATCTTGAAGAAAGCCACATAGTTGTTTTGCTACTGCTTTCTCTAGAATCTTTGAAAGAAAGGGGAGGTTGGATATTGGTCTATAGTTGGTTTATAGTTAGAAATTCTGGTTCCAGGGTAGGTTTTTTAAGGAGCGGTTTAATTACAGCTACTTTGAAAGACTGGGACGCATAACCTGTTACAAGGGATAGATTGATAATGTTTAGTGGTGGATTGCTAACTAAGGGTAAAACCTCTTTGAGCAACCTAGTAGGTTTGGGGTCTAGTATACAGGTTGACAATTTAGATGAAGATAATGTTGTCGTTAGTTCATGAAGGTCAATTGGATGGAAGCTCTCCAAACACACATCAGGACCAATAACAGCCTCTATAATTCCTGTTGCTGAACTGGAATCTGTGAAGTGTAGGATATTTAATCTGATAAGCATAATTTTATCATTACAGAAGTTCATAAAACCATTACAGGTGAGGGCTCTAGGAATGCATGGTTCAATAGAATGATGGCTCGCAGTCAGCCTGGGTACAGTGCTGAAAAGAATCTACTCTGGGCCTACAAAATTACACGTGGAAAATCCTTGGGGAAGATTCTGAACCCCAATTTGTTCTAAATGCTTTGAACTGCTCCTGATGAGAGTATTTACCTTTCTTGACAAATGTTTTGTGTTTTTAAAATAACACGTAAGAAAAATAATGTGGCATTATTATGTTGGGTCCAGATATAGAACATATAACAACAACACAATAACAACACACATGAATGTGAGGGGGGTCATCAATGAGTTACACCTCAAAATGACTCATTAATTAACTACACCTTACTTGTGACCCTGATATGCAAACACAGAGAGGGTCAACAACTCAGGTGACCTCTTCCAAGGTGTAACGACTCTACCAGATGTTAAACACTGGGGATTCCCCACCAGTGTTTAGACCTAAAGAAGCCTTTCAGCGGAGAGGTGAAATGTCTTCAAAACAAAAAAGAAGCCCAGATGCCGTAAACTGAAGCACTTGAGACGACCTCCACCTGGATGACTGAGAACTTACAAACATACATAGAGGAGATGTTTGAATGAGAATTTATTACTGAATAACTTGGCACTGAGTTTAGAGAGTGCGGGGCAGGCAGGTGTTGGAAGGAAGTAATTGTGGAGTCAGCTTGGAAGTGCTTGAACTATTGAGATCTGAAATTTCTGGGGCTTGACGCAGGAAACCCTCAACACATGAATGTCAAAAGGTAAAACTACACAAACAAGCAGAGACACTGAGCAGCCAGTGTGTTGATACCACGACGGAACCAGCAACAGGACATACAACATAAGTGAGAGAGATAATTCTTATACTGTTGTTGATTTGGTAAAATTAAAAACAGGTGCATAAATCA
>KV751317.1:117717-144085 GCA_001698575.1 Mola mola | reverse complement strand
GGAGAGAGGCGGGCCCGACCTAGTTGCATCGGCTCCTCCTCCGGGGAGTGTGACGCCGGAGGGCTAGGCGCGGCACGGGAAGCCGGCCAAGGACCGGAGCTCGCACTAACTACAGGTGAGGGAGCTGGGCGAGGACAGGAGGGCGGAGGATGGCTGGCTCTCTCCCTACGACGCTCCCGCAGCCGATTATCTAGCCTGATGGCTAAGGAAATTAATTCGTCCAGGTTAGTGGACTCATCCCTAGCCACTAGCTCGTCTTTGACCGGGTCGCTGAGCCCGCTTAAAAAAAACCCCTGAAGTGCCTCGTCATTCCACCCTGACTCTGCCGCTAATGTTCTGAATTCAACAGAATACTCCGCTATGCTGTGGGAACCCTGACGAAGAGACAACAGATGCTTACCTGCATCCCTACCCCTGACTGGATGATCAAACACCTTCTTCATTTCGCCGACAAAGTTACTTTATGAAGTGGTGACGGATGGTGAGCTTTCCCACACAGCGACTCCCCAAGCTTTTGCTTTCCCCGTAAGCAATCCCACGATGTACGCTACCTTGGAGCTATCGGTGGAATAGGTGTGAGGCTGCAGCTCGAAAACTAGGGAGCACTGGAGCAAGAAAGACTTGCACGTCCCCAGATCCCCATCGTAACGCTCCGGCGCCAGAACATGAGGCTCTCTTGACAGGTAGGTGGATTCTCCGGCGGGTGGAGTAGGAGTGGGAGGTCCAGAGGCAGCCGGGGAATGGTGGGTGAGGGCAGGGTTGAGCTGATTTTCAATCCGGGTCACAGTGGTGGTGAGGCCCCTTAATGTCCCCATAACCTCCCTTAGTATTTGGTCATGATGACTCACGAGGTTCCCTTGGGTGGCAAGAGCCTGACGGAGGTTAGCTGTGGACAGGTGGAGGTTGTCTGAGTCCGCTGGGTCCATGTTGGCCAGATCGTTCTGTTAGGTGTAGCTTGGTGGAACCAGACGCAGACACAGACCAACGTGGTTTTCAGTAAACGAGGTTTTATTCCATGAAATGTGCGAGGGCTGGCAGGCGGGAGCGGGTAGCAGTGGGTAGAGGGGCTGGCAGGCCAGCAGGCAGGCAGGCAAGCAGTAGTGGTCCAGGTATACTGGCGAGAGAGAGAAAACAGTTAGAACTGAGCTGACTAGGAAAGAACACAAGTTATAGCCTGAACGACCGCTACCACATGGTGGGTACAACGATCTGGCGAAGAGTGGGTGAAGAGCCGGGGTTGATATACTGCTGGTTGTGTCGTTGATGAGCCAGGTGAGCAGACTGGAACAGGTGAGTTGATTGCAGATGGGCGTGTAGAGTTGGGAGCCAGGAGAGCCACGCCCAGGCCAACCCACACACCATGACAGAATTACTGTAGATTTAAATGCTTAACATAACATGGACCCAAAAAAAAAAAGGAAAATTTGACTTTTTTTCCAATTAAATGAATACATCATACATAAAATGACCTATTTTATAGTTTCACCTCTACACAGGATTTTCCACTTTCTCATTAACTTTGAAATATTTCACTTCCGTTTTGCTGCGTTCTTTCAGTACTTTTCCATCTCTGTGCATGCAGGTGTGGTCAGACTCTCTGGCTGCTGGCATTGTCTCACACCTGCTACTCATTACACAATCAAGCCGAGTATTTAAACCCAATCTCCACTCAGCCAGAATATTTCTGATCTACTCTCTATGGTAGCTTTCAGGCCAGCTCTTCATAAATAACAGGATGTACTGGATTTTTGCTATGTTAAGTGAAAGACGGCTGTCCTTGACAAGTTAAAAGACAAGTTCTGGTCAAAGATAACACCCAAGTTTCTTACACTGGTGCTAAAGGTCAAAGCAATGTCATCCAGATTAACTATGTTATTCAAAGTGAGTCTCTAATGTTTGCCCCGCACAATTCAGGTTTGAGTTTAATAGGCACATGACCATTTAAATGGAATGGGCAATGGCTGGTTGTAAAACATAGCGGATGACTGAAAGATACATCAGAGGATATGCTGGGACACATCTTCAGTGACGTCGTTGCTGAGGTTACTGGGTGTATCAGGTTTTTCACGCTCAGACACCCTTGCTCTGTCCTCTCTATAAGCCTGCTGATGCCAGCCCAGCATCTTTGGAGATCTGGGAGAGTAGCGGCTCTCTAGTGTGGAGATTAGCTACACACAAGTTTTAATTGGGACTTCTTACACTACATTTACTTTTTTACATTGACTTATGCATTACAGTTACCAGCCAGCAATTAATAATTTTTCCCGAAAATAGTAAAAATACAGTGAAACATTGTTTTGTGGATCTGGAGAAGGCTTATGACCGTGTCCCCCAAGGTATCCTGTGGGGGGTGTTCCGGGAGTATGGGGTAGATGGCCTTTTGTTACGGGCTGTTCAATCTCTGTATTGTCGGAGTCAGAGCTTGGTTCGCATTGCTGGCAGTAAGTCAGACCCGTTCCCAGTCAGGGTTGGTCTCCGCCAAGGCTGTCCTTTGTCACCGGTTCTGTTCATAATTTTTATGGACAGAATTTCTAGGCGCAGCCAAGCGGCGGAGGGAGTCGGGTTCGGTGGCCTCCGGATTCCGTCTCTGCTATTTGCAGATGACGTGGTCCTGTTGGCCTCATCGAACAGTGACCTCCAGCTCTCACTGGGACGGTTTGCAGCTGAGTGTCAAGCGGCGGGGATGAGAATCAGCACCTCTAAATCTGAGGCCATGGTTCTTAGCCGGAAAAGGGTGGATTGCCCACTCTGGGTCGGGGGAGAGTCGCTTCCCCAAGTGGAGGAGTTCAAGTATCTCGGGGTCTTGTTCACGAGTGAGGGGAAAATGGAGCGGGAGATTGACAGACGGATTGGAGCAGCGTCGGCAGTGATGCGGACGCTGAAGCGGTCCGTTGTGGTGAAGAGAGAGCTGAGCCAGAAGGCAAAGCTTTCAATTTACAGGTCAATCTACGTCCCAACTCTCACCTATGGTCATGAGCTCTGGGTAGTGACCGAAAGAATGAGATCGCGAATACAAGCGGCCGAAATGAGCTTCCTTCGCAGGGTGGCTGGGCTCAGCCTTAGAGATAGGGTGAGGAGCACGGACATCCGGGAGGAGCTCAGAGTAGAGCCGCTGGTCCTCCGCGTTGAGAGGAGCCAGTTGAGGTGGTTCGGGCATCTGGTCAGGATGCCTCCTGGACGTCTCCCTGGGGAGGTGTTTCGGGCATGCCCATCCGGGAGGAGACCCCGGGGCAGACCAAGGTGGCTTGGGAACATCTTGGTGTCCCCCCGGAGGAGTTGGTGGAAGTGGCTGGGGAGAGGAGCGTCTGGATGTCCCTGCTCAGGCTGTTACCCCCGCGACCCGGACCCGGATAAGTGGCAGAAAACGAAACGAAACGAAACAGTGAAACATGACTGCTTTTCTGAGAATATTAAGAAATACTTTATATAGTTCTTGGAGATTTATTTTACATTGGTTTTCAATGAAAATGTCCTGAACAGACCGCAAAAAGAGTGTCTCTTTTCATAAATTTTCTTTTCATCTGCTTCAGGGGGACCAAAAATGATGAACAGTTCAAGGACTGAAAGACACAACACAAAGCACCTTGAAGAAAACTGAGTGGTTTCCTCTCTTTTCTTCTGTTACCACGATATGAAGCAGCTGTGGCTTTTGGATATCAAAATTACAACCTCTTGGCTTCTACTCTGTTATTACCCAGCAGAGTAGTTAGGAGTTACACTCGTTCAAAGAGGGTTTTCAGGCCTTCAGAGTCTAATGACGCAATGGTTCCTTTCCCAGGGGTTGTTTCCAGTTCCATCACTTCAATTGTTCTTCATCTCTCTTTTTTCATTATGGTTTTGTTCATCTTTCTTGACTTTTTTTCCTCACTTTTTAAAAAAATTTTGTATCGATAATGTTTTATAGCCAATCTAGTTTTTAATGACTTTGGTTTACTATCCGCAAGCTCCAAATTCCAACATATCTTGCTGTGTGAAATCACTAATGACATGATGGGGGATTGTAACAAAAATGTGTGAGGGCACCTGTTGAGATTCCACTTTCTGAAAGTACCAAAGACGTATTTCTCAATGATGAACAATTACATTGCTAAAAAAAATTCCAAAAATATTAATGTTGAACAGGTTAATTTTTTTGATACAAAAACAGCCTAAGTTTATATTTTAATCAGTAGATTAAAGTCTCTCCACCAAACGGACCTTTGCAGCAATAACTGTCTGGTTCTTGCCTGTGCATGAACGTGGAGAAACCTTGAACCTTAACAACATTAAGTGAGTCTGATGAAACATATTGGGCCTAAGAAGTCCTCGCTCCAGGCCTCTGGTGGTTTGTGTGGTTTTCTCACACTTCTATAATTAGTTGCTCACTCCACCCTTCATGTTGTTTTCTTTTCCAATACTCCTGACATCCTCATCAAAAAAATTATAGGCTCTTGTGCAGTTATGGTTGGGTCATTAAGCTTCTCTGTGAGTAAGACGCTTCTGTATGATTTCAGAAATCTTGCAGTTACTACGAGTAAATCAAAATTGTGAAGCCAATGCTCACATTTTATGTGCTCACACTAGTTTGATCTTTAAGGCCAGACATGAGTGCTTACACCGTACGTGTGCAATAGAATATCAAATAGCCTGCCGTCATCTGAATGATCCTTTTTTAATTTCTTCTGTGTTTTTAAAAGGCTCATATACTCTCTTACTCACACTCACACACACCTTTGTAAGTATCACTTACAAAATATGAAAGCTAAATTAAAAAAAAAATATTTGGTTATACCAGCATTTCTCCTATTTATTTACGAAGGCAACACACATTAATCAACATTTATGTAAATGCGTCAATGTTTGTCAGTTGGCTAATTTTCAATGTAGAGAAGCTAAAACAGAAGAAATAGGATCTCTTTCCATTGTTCCACTCACTGCAGCAGCAGAGGCAGGACCCAGCATAATAACTTCAATTTTAGCTGAATTTAGCATTTAAAAATTACAAAACACATATAATTAGGTGTTATCCTCATAGCAGTGAAAATTAATAAGATAAGAAATGTAATTCATCCCGCACCGGGGAAATTTATTTGTTAAAGCAGCATTAGACCCAAGGGCACTGGTAAAAACTGCAAGCGATTTTCAGGACAAAAAAATATAAAAATCTAACAAAATAATAGAGTGCAAAAATAAATTCAGTGAAGGAGATATGGACTATATACAATACATTAAGTACACATTGTAGACATTCAGGGAAAGATTATCTAACACACACACATTGCACAGTGAATAAAGTGCACAGGATGGGCACGTTGAATAATATTGCACAATGCAGTTAGGCTGGCTCTGTGCAAATGGCAGTTTTTGATACACATTCCTTCTCCTCCCAGGTGAGAACCTCACACTGAGTCCGATTGGTACCTGGTGGTTGGTGACTGATGTTACAGCAAATTTAAGTTGGGCTGCTGTTAAACAGTCTGATTGTGGTTGGGGTGAATGACAAATTGAATTGTGGTAATGCTCCTTTCTACACCGTAAGTGTAAAGGCCCACTGCTAAGGGAGATGCTCAGGACCTACAGTCTAATGCAGGGGGTGAGAGGTATTATACACAATGGATGTTAGCTTGGCCGACATCTTCCTCTCATCCACCTCCTCTATGGTGGATGGTCCAAGACAGAGCCGGCTCTCATAATCGGTTTCCATAGCTTTTTTTTACTGTCTCCGTCTTTGCTGCTACTTCCCTAGAAGTCCACTGCTACCACAGTGTCATAGAGCGTCCTGCACATTCAAGAGAACCTCAATCTCCTCAGCAGGTGGAGTCAACTTTGGTTCTTCTTGAACAGGGCATCTGTGTTGTCTGTCCAGTTCAGGTTATTGTTGAGGTGAACTCAGAGGTATTTCTAACTCTCCTCCAACTCAATGTCCAAACCCTAGATGTTGACCAGTGGGATTTGTGGTGTCTTCGGAAGTCAATCACCATCTCCTTTGTCTTACTGGCGCTGATCTGCAGATGGTTGCGGCGACACCAGTCGACAAAGTCCTTGATGACCTCCTTATACTCCAGTTCGTTCACCTCAGATACATATCCAACAAGGCTATATTTTCTGACAGCTTCTGGGGGTGACAGGTCTCATGTGTAGAGGAAGGGGGAGAGCACTAGACCCTAAAGGGCCCCTGGCCTGCAGACCACCACATCAGATACACAGTCCCAGAGCCTCACATACTGAGGTCTGTTAGTGAGGTAGTCTATGATCCATGCAGCCAAGTGTTGTTCCACTCCTGCTCCTTCAATCTTCTTCCTCAGTAGTTTTGGCTGTATTGTGTCGAAAGCACTGGAAAAATCAAAGAACACGGCCTTAACAATTCTCCCAGTGCTGTCCAGATGTGAAAGTGATCTGTGCAATAGTTAGATGACTGTGTCATCTACTCCAATACGGATAGTAAGCAAACTGGAGCCAGTCCAGCAACATGGTCACCAGGGGATGAAGGTGGCTGAGGGGAATCTGCTCCGTAGTCTTCATTCGGTGGGAAGTTCAGGCAACAAATATTAGGGTAGTTTCTGATAATGTTACCTAAATGAAGCATTAAAAAGCATTAATAGAACTGGTCACAACTGACTGTGGTGTACACAGGTGATTCATCAAACTGATATCTGTCTGATAAATACGATTATAAACCAGCTTAATGCAGTTCCTTTAATGCGATTTAAATAGTCCAGTCCGGTCTAACCATCCATCTGCCATCCCGAACCTCTACAGCATTACTTTCAACACGTTAACATGTTCATTATCTTTATGCATAATGGAAATAAATCAGAGCCACAAGTCTGTGACACGATATTTTATATTTAACCTTATATTCTAAATGAAACAATATGACAAACACATAAAATTGCATCATACAAACAAAAACTCAGTGATCCGAAATTGTTATACGATGTTTACATTCTTCACTCTAGCCTGTAAGGGAATCACACACTGCCTCCATTAAAACATAAACCTCATGAAAAATGTTTGGGTCTCCTGGCTTCTGAGATTCTGTCTTTGGTTAATGTCATCTGCACAACCATTTTCACCGAATGCTCTGTGTTGAAATGCCGTGACATTAAACTAAATGTTACATAAGTAGAACATACTGGTGCTGTAGTTGGTTCAGAGTCCAGTAAAACCCAACATTACTAATGCTAATTCGTTAACATGGAGGAGGGTTGATGAAGATCAATTAAATTCAGTGAGACTAAAACATTAAATGCATTGATTAACACAAACAACTGGTAAGCTCATTCTCAAGTCACTTTATAACTCCAACCTCAATCACAGCTGCTAAAAAATGCAGCATCAGTCACTTTTAATTTGAAAGAAACCCATGATTGCAGTAAATGTACATTTTTTTTGATTTGATGATTTTTTTTTCAGCTCTCAGAAGGACTACACCAGATGGCAACACTGAGCCACACTGTAATTACAAAGACGCTCAGCATATGGAGTGATTCCAGCCCATCATAAACCTCTGCGCATGGCAACCCTAAGATGTGGCTGACAGTCACAGGGACATCCCTTGGTTTCTCTACAGTTACAGCACAGGAACACAAGGCAAGAAAATCTTTATTTGCATTTAAAAAAGGTTTCTGTGGTGGCTCAAGGCCATAAAGAGAACCACCCGTGTGCTTTTCATAAATGCATGCATGACACAAACCACAGCATGAGTTTGACCATTTCCATCTGACTGGTCCCCTCATGGCTGAGTTTATTAAAGGTCGTGAATATTTTAGGCATCAACATGGTGTCATGAGGAAGCCACAACTTTGTGATGCTCACATCCTTTCCTTTGCTGAGAGCAGCAGAAGCAGCAGCAACTGTTTTGTTTGTTTTGCCTTTGTTAGCATTTTGCTAAAACACAGATTAAATGTGCACAGCACCATGCACGTTGAACACATGCTCAGATTAACAGCTAAGTGTAAATTCTAAACAGTTTATGGACTCACTGAAACAGTGATGTCTTCTGTTTGTCCTCAGTCACAAAGTGACACTGGTGTAATTATCAGAAATACAAGAATATTGTATAATATGAATGCCAACTAGGTCATTTTCCATTTTTTCATCATCATTTTTGGCGACTTCTCCATTTTTCTTGTTGATCTCCAGATAAACTATTTAATATCGGACAATCATCAGAGTGAAAATGTATACTATAGCCACAAACCTTTTCAGCATTTAGTTGTACTTTTTTCTTTATTCAAATGACCTCTTTATATTCAAATCTTATTTTTGTCCTTGTTCTTTTTTAAAATAACATTTAATTTCATTTTGACAGCTATTTTATAGCTACCCAAAAATATCATTTTGGGACTGCTTTTGTTTTACAATGCTCAACATGACCATTTTTGACAGGAAATAACTGGTAGTAACAATATATTTATAAAGAACTTTCAGCAAAAGAGCACTCAGCGCTATCTTAATGTTATCAGCCAATGTTTTTGCTGTAAAACTGATTAAGAGCAAAACATTAACCAGTGACAACAACAACAGCATGTTACATTGTTACCGAATCCAGGGAGGAATTGGGGATGAATGCCAATAATAGTTTATTGCCTAAATAGATCAGTCTGGGCTGGTGTGAGCAGAGACGGGGGACCAGGGGTCAGATGAGAGGCAAATGCAACTGAGCAGAGCGGTGTACTAACAAGTGAGATTAGTGCCTTAATGAGACATGTTTAGCAGAAAACAGAGTTGCATTCTATCTTTCAAGCTGGCTACATCACTATGGTAACTGATGCTGCTTGTGGGTTTTAGCTTAAATTGACTATTAGTGACATTTCTCCTTTCATTCCTTCTCTTCCTGATGATAATTCCGTGTGAGATAGAGATTTTGGCTGAGGAAACATGTTCCACAGGCTTGCAGACACGCACATTGAAGTCCAGAACATACAGTAATGATACCAGAAGAATTCCTGCAGGTCTGATCACCTACAACGATGCAAACATGCATCTGGTTTTATCTCCACCATAACATAAAGGTTGGTGATGCTTTTCTTCAGATAATATTTAAACATTTTCTCAGTATCACCCACATAACTTCAGGAATCATGAAGACTCAGCAGCTGTGACCACGTGGATGGTTTAATGTTTCTGATTGGCTGCGACTGATTCTTCTGCTGCTGTTTGTCAGCACACCAATACAGAACATAAATTTGTAGAACAACCCTCAGGGTCAGGGGTGGGGGGAGGGTGGTCGGTGGAAACAGGGAGCGGAGCCAGGGCAGCCGGGACTGCATTAAGAGGTGTGCAGGTTATATACATAAATATGGAATCCACATTTCAAAACTGGGCTTACAGAAGGAGACGGGTGTCAATATCAAAGAATGTGACACTGAGTTTGTTTTATTTAATCAGACAATGAAAACACATGACTACACATCTAAAATTACTTCTGCTGTACTTCCCTGTCAAGCAACACACAGACCAAAACAGTAAAATAAAATAACCAAACAAAACAATCTTAATTTCAAAAAACATGGGAGACCACAGCCATGAAGAGAGTTTCACCGATTTTTAACACTGTAAATAATACACATACCAGGTGAAGTGGTTTGACTAAAAAATGGCCAAAAAGAGGCATTTTACACCAGTTAGCACCTCTCCTGTAGATCAGTTCTGTTGTGTACTACATTTTTTAAAGCAGCTGTAAATATTGTTCCTTTTTCGGCTTTACCGAGCTTTTCTAGGAGTCACCACAGTGAATCATCCTCCTCCATCTCTCCCTGTTGTGTGCTTCTTCTTCTTTTCTCACACCTCTCTCACCACATCCATCAATCTCCTCTTTGCTTCCTGCCCAGTAGCTCCATGTTCAGCATCCTTCTACCAACATATCCGCCGTCCCCCCCTCTGCACATGTCCAGACCGTCTCAGTCTGGCCTCTCTAACTGTGTCTCCCAAATGTCCGACCTGCTCGTTCCTCATCCTGTCCATCTTCGTCACTCCCAGGGACAATCTCAACATCTCAAACCTTAAACCAGCTGTAAATAAGCATCTTTATGTCAGGGTCTGCTAGTGTCAAGTGTCTGTCTGTGAGGGTCATTCGGTGTTTCCTGTTTTACTTTGAAGTTCTGTCTGTGTCTTACTTCCCATGTCCTGTCAAGTGTTGTCCCTGGGGGGTGGGGGGGTGCTGGAGCCTATCTCAGCATCTTGGGGCGAAGGTGGGGTCACCGTGGATGAGTTGCCAGTTCATCGCAGGGCTGACATATAGAGATAAACAACCATCCACACTCACATTCACACCTACGGGCAATTTAGAGTGACCAATTAACCTACTAACCCCCAGATTTGCATGTTTTTGGACTGTGGGAGGAAGCCGGAGTACCCGGAGAAAACCCACGCAGACACAGGGAGGACATGCAAACTCCACACAGAAACGTCTTGACCCAGAATCGAACCCAGGACCTTCTTGCTGTGAGGCGACAGTGCTAACCACTGCACCACTGTGTTGCCTGGCTGATTATTCCCTCTCCCTAATACATCTCACCTGTGTCCAATTGTCTACCTCTCCCTCATGTATTTAACCCCCGTGTTCCCTTCCTCCTGTGCCAGATTGTCTTGTCTACCTAGCGAGCAGTCCAGCTTGTGTTCTGTGTAAGTCTCCTTGTGTCCGATTTGTATTCCGCATTCTGAATACTGAGTTTGCCTTATCCTCATCTGTACCTTTGCATAATTCGAATTCCTGGTTTTGACCTTTTATTGTTAAAACGACTACCGATTTAGAATGCTCCCTGTGCGTCTCTGCATTATTGGATCCCCCAGACCTGGTACCTGATACTTTAAATGTCAAATTTAGGTGCAGACATTTAGCCAAACGGAGATCTACTATCCTTTTTCACAAAATAACAAATTTTATTTAGTATTTGATAGAAAATATGCAGTGTCATCAGAATACATTAACTGAATATAGCACAAAAACATGTGATATGTTGTAACTGAGAATTTTGCTGGGTCCTAATCCTGTCGGGTCACTGGACCTATTTGAGAGTTCATGTTTTTAATCATGTCACAGCTTGTGGTAACTTTGATTTTATTGACCTGCATGTGTTTGAGGAAGACCACTTGGAGCTTTGGTGTGCCACATTAGAACATTAATCTTACTTGAAGTAGGTCATCATCCTCATATGTTGTTTGCTGTAAATCATGATTCCACCACCCCCTCAGCTAATGCTGAACCCCTAATGTTGTTTTTGTTGCGTTTTCAAGTTTTTAAAATGTAGTTTCACATTTTAAGTTTGTCACTTTTTTTTTTTTTTTTTTTTTCCCCCCCAAATTAATAAACATTTGGACCCAGATTAGACACCATAAGGGAAGCCCAAACCAAGAAGGATCCCTCAGACAGCAGCACAATCAGCAGGAGTGGAGACGGTGCCAACCTTAAGTTAAAGGTCGCCTAAAGTCAGGGCAGGGGAGCTAGTTTGTGTGATCATGGATGGAGTTTACTTCACGGGCAGAAGGTCGGTCAGAACCTGCAAAACCAGCGGTGCCGGTGGAGAGTGAGAGAGCGGTGTGCGCTGCACGGCTTCTGTCTGGATGCGAGCTAAACTTTCAGCAGTGCATCAGCTACGGGGCCGAGAGCGCACACTTTAGGCACCCTAAAAATATCAGTCGCCCCGCGCGCGGATGGAGGGGGCGGCCCTGCTGCCCCCTCCATCCGCGCTAAACCCCTTAAGAGGAGGAGCATGCGGTGCGAGGAAAGGGCCTACGCACCCATAGCTGTGCAGGGAGAGAGAGAGGGGGTTGGCTCGGGTTTCGCGGACGTGCGCGGACGGCTGACAGAATGACCTGATGATTCAGATTGTGCAGATGAGACTCGGTGGATGGAACAGACGGAGTCGCGGTGCGTCTCTGTGATCTGGAACCTCACTGACTGATGGAAATCTTCAGAATGTCTCCTGTCCCAACTTTGATGTAGTTGCTCATGTGAGTTAAACGAGAGATAGAAACAAAGAGACATCTGCCAATTTTTCAGCTAGAGCTCTCTCGAAAGCTCCCAGTTAGTTTAAGGTTCCTTTGATGCTGCTCCTCACCCGGCGGTTGCAGAGAGTTAAGCGAGGATAGACCAGAACCAGAACCAGAGCCAGGTGTCATGGAGGAGGATCACAAGTGGGGAGTCGCTGGTAAACCGGGTGAGGTGAGGCAGCACCAACAGCCGTCAAAACTGGCGCTGCGGGGAAGCTGGAGGGATCTGTCGGGCGCAGCAGTTTGCATCGTGCTGTCCGTTCTGTGCGTCGGAGTTTGCGTCGTGGTGTTTGTGCGGACATCGGAGTTACAGTCCAGGATAGCAAGTCTGGAGCAGCAGCAGCGGGACTCGCAGCTCCCCGTTTGGATGCGGTCTGCGGAGCAGGTGGACCCCGTCGTCCTGGGCCGACTGGACCAGATCTTGGACGAGGTGAGCGCTTTCATGCAACCAAAAAGCAACGTGCTCATGGAGATGTCATTCAGCTTCACAGTGGCTGCAACTTTACATTTAGTTGTAACGGATGAAGGAATGAGTCACTTTGTTATCCAGTTTTGATGGAACAGATTTTGGAATTTAAGATTTTTTTCTTTAAATTGAAGAATTTAGAGTAGGTTTATTTAGGTGTTTGTGTTTTTGTTCTGTAATATAGTACAAGTAACGTTTGCGCTTTAGGAAAGCTTAAAACACTTGTTACTTTTTTTATTTTTATTTATAACCCAACAGGTGTGGACCTTTACAGAGCAATACTATATGCCTGTTGTTGAGAGAGGCTCCAGGTAAAAGGCTAAAAGGGGTGAACAGATGCACAAATCTGAAAATATTCCTGCATCTGTTCATCTCCATGTGCTCTAGCAGCATCCCAGCAGCTGTGCTGGCCCCAACATCTGCTGCTGCTCTAGCTGCCCTCTGTCGCCCTTTCGTTGACCAGTTACACAGCTACACTAACAAGTTCTTCCCCAGTGTTTGAAGTGCCCCAGGGGCCCTCTTTTCCTCTCCCTCCGTTTGCTTTAGCCTAGCTTTTACACACCCCGCCCCCTTTCACTAGTGTTCATCTTTTTGATAAATGCACACATTCTTGTGAGAGAAGATGGGTGATTAGAAGTCATGGTGTATACTGGAACTATGATTCTGTATGAGGACAGTGAGGCTGAACCGAAGGCTTATCAGTGTCGTGTGGACGAGGTGGCGGTTACCTCAGATTGTACAGCTCTTGGCATAAACTCATAAATTACCATCACTGGTTATTACAGTCAGAACCGAGATTTGAGCACTTAACAGCAGGCTGCAGAAAACACAGGCGAGCTCCTTAAAGCAGCTGAGACGGGAGTGTGTGTGATGTGGACAATTGAAACTGCACCTTCTTAAAACGGTTTATTTACATAAATGTGAAAATATTAGATGGCAGCTATATGTCTTGTCAGAGAACATAACTATTGGTAATTAGTGGGGTAGACAAACACATGTTTAAGAACGGTGTTGCTACCACAAAAGCACCATGCAACTTGTTTATTGCACATTCACATTTGTGCTCATGTGAAAAACAACATGTGAGCTGCAGAGATGTGAGGACGAGCAGTTTTGGACGTTTTAAAAGCTATTTCTCAGCTTCCCAACCTGTTAAAACCATGATCAATAAGAAAAAGATTGGGCTGATTTTACAGTGTTGTCAGTGAGAAGCTCATTGAAGAACTCAGTCAGACACCCAGAGGATAAGAAGAAAGAGCACTCACAGATTCAGATGTTGTTCATCTTCGTATTCCTGTTCACAGACAAAACGTAGAGATTGACGCACTAATGGACAATCCGAGTTGATAGTCTCACCCTAGTCCTCTTTGAGGTCGGCCCTGATCCCATGTCTTCATTTCCAGACGGGCCTAGGGCATTAAAGCCTGCCTCTTTGTTTAATCTGTGTTTATAAATAGTTTTTATTAATGGGACACGAGCACAGATGTGGCCTTATGTAGTGAGAGAGAGACATGTCTGTGGTCTTGAACCCAACCCAGTCCAGAAACCACATCCCTGTCTTTACCAGTTTCCTCACAGCACCAAATCAAATCAAATCAAATCAAATTTTATTTGTATAGCCCGAAATCACAATTTACACATTATCTCACTGGGCTTTGACAAACTGTACAGATGTGACATCCTCTGCCCTTAGACCCTCGAACCGGGTGAGGAAAAACTTAAAAAACCCTAAACAGGGAAAATAAGAAACCTCAGGAAGAGCCACAGAGGAGGATCCTTCTTCCTAGGACGGACAGACGTGCAATAAATGTCACTTGTACAGAACACAACAGTTCATTTAGAATGCAGGTGAACACTGGCAGATTGGCAGAGATGTTGCTTAATGTTTCGTTTTCTGCCGCTTATCCGGGTCCGGGTCGCGGGGGCAACAAAGATTTTTTTCTTTAAATTGAAGAATTTAGAGTAGGTTTATTTAGGTGTTTGTGTTTTTGTTCTGTAATATAGTACAAGTAACGTTTGCGCTTTAGGAAAGCTTAAAACACTTGTTACTTTTTTTATTTTTATTTATAACCCAACAGGTGTGGACCTTTACAGAGCAATACTATATGCCTGTTGTTGAGAGAGGCTCCAGGTAAAAGGCTAAAAGGGGTGAACAGATGCACAAATCTGAAAATATTCCTGCATCTGTTCATCTCCATGTGCTCTAGCAGCATCCCAGCAGCTGTGCTGGCCCCAACATCTGCTGCTGCTCTAGCTGCCCTCTGTCGCCCTTTCGTTGACCAGTTACACAGCTACACTAACAAGTTCTTCCCCAGTGTTTGAAGTGCCCCAGGGGCCCTCTTTTCCTCTCCCTCCGTTTGCTTTAGCCTAGCTTTTACACACCCCGCCCCCTTTCACTAGTGTTCATCTTTTTGATAAATGCACACATTCTTGTGAGAGAAGATGGGTGATTAGAAGTCATGGTGTATACTGGAACTATGATTCTGTATGAGGACAGTGAGGCTGAACCGAAGGCTTATCAGTGTCGTGTGGACGAGGTGGCGGTTACCTCAGATTGTACAGCTCTTGGCATAAACTCATAAATTACCATCACTGGTTATTACAGTCAGAACCGAGATTTGAGCACTTAACAGCAGGCTGCAGAAAACACAGGCGAGCTCCTTAAAGCAGCTGAGACGGGAGTGTGTGTGATGTGGACAATTGAAACTGCACCTTCTTAAAACGGTTTATTTACATAAATGTGAAAATATTAGATGGCAGCTATATGTCTTGTCAGAGAACATAACTATTGGTAATTAGTGGGGTAGACAAACACATGTTTAAGAACGGTGTTGCTACCACAAAAGCACCATGCAACTTGTTTATTGCACATTCACATTTGTGCTCATGTGAAAAACAACATGTGAGCTGCAGAGATGTGAGGACGAGCAGTTTTGGACGTTTTAAAAGCTATTTCTCAGCTTCCCAACCTGTTAAAACCATGATCAATAAGAAAAAGATTGGGCTGATTTTACAGTGTTGTCAGTGAGAAGCTCATTGAAGAACTCAGTCAGACACCCAGAGGATAAGAAGAAAGAGCACTCACAGATTCAGATGTTGTTCATCTTCGTATTCCTGTTCACAGACAAAACGTAGAGATTGACGCACTAATGGACAATCCGAGTTGATAGTCTCACCCTAGTCCTCTTTGAGGTCGGCCCTGATCCCATGTCTTCATTTCCAGACGGGCCTAGGGCATTAAAGCCTGCCTCTTTGTTTAATCTGTGTTTATAAATAGTTTTTATTAATGGGACACGAGCACAGATGTGGCCTTATGTAGTGAGAGAGAGACATGTCTGTGGTCTTGAACCCAACCCAGTCCAGAAACCACATCCCTGTCTTTACCAGTTTCCTCACAGCACCAAATCAAATCAAATCAAATCAAATTTTATTTGTATAGCCCGAAATCACAATTTACACATTATCTCACTGGGCTTTGACAAACTGTACAGATGTGACATTCTCTGCCCTTAGACCCTCGAACCGGGTGAGGAAAAACTTAAAAAACCCTAAACAGGGAAAATAAGAAACCTCAGGAAGAGCCACAGAGGAGGATCCTTCTTCCTAGGACGGACAGACGTGCAATAAATGTCACTTGTACAGAACACAACAGTTCATTTAGAATGCAGGTGAACACTGGCAGATTGGCAGAGATGTTGCTTAATGTTTCGTTTTCTGCCGCTTATCCGGGTCCGGGTCGCGGGGGCAACAGCCTGAGCCTGCTTAATGTTGTACTTATAAATAAAGATGACGATAAATCTGGCTCTCACAAATGTTCTTCTGCAGCAGACTCAATCAGGCTGCTGAGGAACGTGTTCAGCACATTGTGTTTGCAGTCGCTATGCCTCGCTGTGCAGTGGGTCTCTCTATCAAATGTTGCAAAGGTCTAGTTTATTTTGACTAACATGCACACATATGTGCAAATCCATGCTGGATTGATCACCTGCTGAAAGCCCCAGGAAAATTTATTTTTCTCTCCTCATATCAGTTAAATCCTACAATGTTATATTCACACTTGGTACATCTGTGAAGTGCATGTGAAGACGTACACCTTCAGAGGGATCCAGTAGGTTTGGAGCTGAGAGATGAGGTCTGGGAAAATTTACATATCCTTTAGTTGACCACAAAAAAGTTCTTAAATCATGTCATCCTACGTCCCTTGTAGATTAAGTAAAACTGTACAGTGAAAAAAAATCCAGATTCATGCTTTTAATCCAGGCTTGTCTCCCTCCAGTCGGAATGTTGTTTTTTTTTTTTTTTTTTCCACTTGTTCCTCCAGTTGAATTCCAGTACTTTTCTGCGTAGAAAAATGTGCGCAACCTGACTACAAGGCTGTGTTCGCACTGACTGCTGGACGAGCAAACTGAACACCTGATTTGAAAAGGCAGATTTGTGACATACAGATAGTTTGGAGGTCTATTCTGGTCTAGTACTCAGTAGATATGGTGTTTGGCCTCCAGTACCATGAGAATGGACTTTTCCAGTGAAGGAGACAACTTTTGTCCAGCAGGGAAACTTGCGTTGTGCAAAACATTTACTTCTGGAATTTGTCATGAGGGAGGGGAACTTTTAACGCAAAGGTGAAAATAAACCAACTAAGATAGACAAACCATGCAGATCTTCATTTAATGCCCAGACAGGAGACTGATTTAGATCTGTTGATCATATGGATCTGCTGTAGGTTGAGTTTGTTAACTTCAAAACACAGAAAGGCATTGATACGAATGTCAGTTTGGATTTTACATAGCAGCGTCTTGTTCATCATATAGTTTTAGGACATTATTTTCTCTATAAGCCAAACAGATTTGTTTTTCTCTAATTAGGGGGAAAAAAGGCATGCTTCCTCGTAGTTGCTAGTCCATAATAGGTGTCCAGTTCATAATACGCTTACTCAGGTCCTTTAATTCATTTTTCAGTCTATTGAACACTTAACAGAACCCTTTGGGCTGCCCCCACATTGGTTTTGAGCTCTCACCAAAAATGGCCCTTTTTTAATATTTGCAATTCACCACAACGTTCTCTGTGCTGGCCTGGTTTAAACCCTGTACACAGACTTAGCACTGAAGCCTGATGGGAGCTAGAAACCTCATTGTGAGGTGCAGAAATGTGAAAATATGGTCTTTGACTGCCAGGTTTCCTCACTTTGCTCACCACTACAGACTGTCTGCCTCTTCTGCACTGATGTGATGCGATGTGTGTGCGAGTGAGTGCTAATCAGACAGCGGAATGCAAACAGCAAACTTAAGTAGAAGTGCCTGAGCCACCTCTGCACTTCGTCAAAGCACAGTTATGACTGAAAACCAACACACACACACAGACCGAGTGTTTCCGCCACCTGACCTAAATGGTACCTTACAGTTGAGCTTGAGAGTAAACAGACATGGAGACAGTTGTAGGTATTGTAAAGATACACAGCACAGGAAGGGTTTGCAATGAGCTTGAATGAAAATGAATGGGTGTTTATTTAAAGGGGAATGTCACTATTTTTCGATCTAACTCCTATTTCCTGAACTTTGAGGATCAATAACTTCACAACGTAGTCCTTTTTTAAAAATGACTCTAGTATGGAGTTCAGTTGCTAGGATGTGTGAAATGTGGTCACTGCATTTTTCTCTGTTCTGGCAGCCTCTGCCTCTGTTGTGAGTTCTATTATACTTATGTCAGCATCTTTTTAGAACTGACTGCAGCAGCTAAACCGAACCTGCATCATCTCCATTACAGTTTGGAGATGATGTCTTTTATCTCTTTGGCGTCAGGACAATAACAAACAATAGTTTGAACTGCACTTGGAGTTTAGCCCTACGGTAGGAGGAGGGGTTGATGATCTTGGTTATCAAGGTGCTTTGCATTCACTTTTGGGCAGCTCTTGTATTGTGCTTCAGGGTCACCGAGAGCGTAGGGAGTATGGCTCTCTGGGTTAGTCTTACTAAAGACTTCAGCAGTTGTGTGTGGGGCCTGCCAGTATCAACCAAATACATTCCTGGAAGTATTTGTGCATAATAGAAAGTGAGTTAAGGGAAATTTATGCACTTTGATTCCGCAGGAGACCTCTGATTTACGAGAGCACTCAAATGTTGGAACATAGGAGTCCTTGTTTTTTGTGCAGATTAATTCCATACTTAAGGGATCAAGCACTTTTGACACACCCATAGGACAGCTATATAGCTTTAGATAAAATTGGTTTCTTTTCAGACTTTATGCTTCTGAGGGCCTTAATATGCTAGAAACCAAATGCTTGTTCATCTAATAGTGTCTGGGAGCCCCTGGAGCAGAGTTCAGGTTCCATCCATCAATTTTGGCAACTTCATGAAAAAGTCTGTTTGACTCTCCCGCTGATTGTGTAGTGAATGATCACTTCTCCTTATGTGAAACACCAATAATGCTTCCAGACATAGTTGTGCTTTGCTCCATTATTTGGTTCTACACGTTTGCCCATCTCCAAGAAAAAGCCCACTCACCTGTTAGACATTTGCTGATTGCTGTTCTGATCAGTGCCGGTTCACCAGGATAAAACTGGACCCAGAATACTTGAGCAGTGTTCAGAATGACAGCGTCTTCCTGACGTCCCCTTCAGCACCTGTTGCAGGCCTCTAAACAACAGCAGTCCTCTGCTAGTAACCACCGCTAGTGAGACTCAATGCTATGCAGTGGAGAATGTACTTGCATGGTTTTGTATTCTTTTCTGGGTCAAATCACACACAGACTTTTTGTTGATCTACTCTGGTCACACTTTGGTAACAACTTTAATACTCAATATATGAAACAATAAAACACAAATTACTTTTTGGTTCAACTTTCATAATTTTAAGAAGCAGGCTTTCCTAAACATGTCATGGTTCTTTAAGTTACAATTTGAGAGTCTGCATCAACTCAGTTTAAAATATATTTCTCATATGCTTTAATGGACACATTTGCATTTCCCTGATACTTAAAGGCGAACTAAAGCCCTCAGACTAAAACAGCTCCTGCTTGTATGTTGGAAAAACTAACTATACCATAGACTTCCCATCAGTTTTTAGACTAAATATGATATAGACAACTTTAAACTGGTTTAAAGGTTTTAGGCAACGTTTCATGTATATCTAAACTGTCCAGGGCCATGTAATACAGTCAAAATATGTATTATAATACATCAACTAAGTATTGCTGTATTATAATACAGTTGAGGCCAATGTCAACTGCTTTTCAAACTTTGGGCTTTCATAACTTTGTTATGCTTGTATTTAAATCCAATCATAAGAGCTGATTTATGTTTTTTAGGATGCCCAATGAATCACCAACGCTTCTTCTACCAGTTCACACATGACTCCTTCTGTCCATAATGTGGTGCTGCTTAAAGGATGACTCCAGTATTTTTCAACTTAAGCCATATTTCTATGAAATTTAGGGTCTATATTTTAAAAAATACATCTTATCCCCTAAAGAAATATTCTATTGTAGTGTTTAATTGTAAGGACCAATTAGCCTGACAAGGATACATTTGCACTTAGTGGCTCTTGTCTTTTTTTTTTTTTAATCACAATATACAATACATACACACATGCAATATATGAAGCCTTATAATTGTGTACATATACCGAATATTAAGGACTTTATGAATAAATAGGAATGTTTGTTTGCAGACATTTTATGTTAAAATGTCACTGCACTCTAACATTTGTCTTCTGTTCCCTTTGTGTAATAGAGACTTGCAGCGCGTCTACCGAAAGCAAGGGAGGCGAGAGAGGCTCCCCATAGCTGCCTGTGTCCCCCAGGTAAGTTGGTCCATCCATCCATCCTATTTATGACCCATTTGACTTCCCACACAAAAGACACTGTGAAAGCTGCATGTGGTCAAATAGCTTCATTCATGTTGCTACAAGTTGCCTGGACCTTCCTAACGGTGGTCAACGCAAAACTTTTACACAGGATCTTCAATATTTATGTTGTCAGTCATGATGTTAATCTTATGTCTGCTTATGGTTTGTTCTTACATACTTTTGGTACAAGCGTATGTGGGTCAATAGACACAGAGGAAGGGGGCGAGGCCTCACTCAAAGCCTTGTCAAAGGTCAAGAAGGATATTGAAACCATTACAATCATGAATAGACAGAGACTTTTGTTTCACCTTGCGACTATGCAGTGATTTAATATTTTAACACTATGCTGTGTTAATCAATGGGAGGGACTTCATGTACACCAGCGGACTCTTTCTAACATTGTGACTTTATTTTTACCGTTTGTTTAAGAGGTTAGCAACTGCAAACGGAGACACACGCAGAAACTAGATGCAGCAATGGCCTTGGCACTTGTGACTCATGTTTCTATAGCTACTGGCTCAGATTGAAGCATTCATATTTATTTACATTTGCGAGTAATATATTGGAGTTAGTTTAATTGATTGAGCTTCAGTGGCTCAGCTCAATCAGATTAAAGTGACAGTTTGTTTTTCTGGAGTCATTTGCTTGTGAGTGGTAGTTGCCTAATGTAGGTGGCAGCTGGTTTCCATGCTTGGCACGTGCGCTCACTCAAACGTGATGACTTGTATTTCGGTTTGCATCACATAATGATATGACAAGTTGATGTGATGAGTAGGCATCCTTGAGGCATTGTTGAATAACGGCCCATGCCACTGTGCTCTTCTGCGCTATCTGACAACTGGACAGGATTACACTGACACATACTGAGCGCAGGAGTCACTAGGGTTTGAGCTAATTCACATTGTGAGACCTAATTAACTTAATTCCATATTTATTTGACTAAAACATTGAACTCTTTCAGATGTGCATCTAAAAGCTCAAACGGCTTGGAGTGCTGAGACTGAGTGTTGAAAGCCACCTGTTCCTGAACAGCAGCCCTCAGGTGGTACTCATTATGTCGTCAGTTAGACAAGGGCAGTGTCTGGGAGTGCATGCATTCACTCTTGCACTTTTGCACCATTCACATGAAATAGTATAGCTAATAATGATGCAAAAATCTGCCAAGTTTGTGGGGCACACTGAACAGAAAGTGTTTGAGTTCATTTTCTCCATCACCATCAGTTTGTTGGATCAGTGGTCATTGGATGTGAGTCAACGTTAATGTTTCATATCATTGTGTGTTAATACGAAGTCGATGTGATTTACAACCATTTTAGTTGATATAAACTTGAAAATCGTTGTCTTGTGCTTGGATGACCAAATACGAAAAATTACATATTAGGCCCAAATCTGAGATTGATTTCTATTTTATTATCCTGGTGGCAACTGTACACAAATCAATTACACAATCTAGGATGATGACTAAAAGGCCAGTTTGTCAATGAAATCTTAAGAAGTTATTTCATTGTGATAGAGAAGTTGATCACTGGTCAGTTTTGGAATATGGAGAGAAAATTCA
Source organism: Mola mola (assembly GCA_001698575.1). Taxonomy (NCBI): domain Eukaryota; kingdom Metazoa; phylum Chordata; class Actinopteri; order Tetraodontiformes; family Molidae; genus Mola; species Mola mola. Next base: position 122,247 of record KV751317.1, on the reverse strand, counting down.
TGTTATTGTTTCTTTTCTTTGGTGTGTCTGCTGGAAGCGCACTGTGAGAACAGGGGGAAGTGCCTGTAGCCACACATTAGTGATAATTGACTTTGTCAATGGGATGTTAGTGTTTTAATGTGTCTGTGGGATGGCCCAGGAAGGTGGTGGTTAGTTTGACACTTCAGAGGAGATTCTCCTCTCACTGCAGGTGTGGAAGTCTTTCAACTCGGAGCTGCCAGATGGTCTCATAACTGTTAAAATGTCCCTGAAGTGTCTGCTAAAATGGAGTAGATACCTACAGTGAAACAGCTGTGTGTTCTTGACTCAATAACTGTAATGATACTGTATAAAACAAACATTAAATCGTCTTTCGTACACACAGTTTTTGACACGAGATTTATTTTTGATTTTCATGTTATTACTTTGTATAGCCATGTCAAGCTCATTGGTCCTAGCAACTGAACCTCAAACTGGAGTAATATGCATTGACTCTTCTACACATTTTTTTTAATGACAGTTCATCAGGAGAACATTAGGTAGCTGTTAGCTAGTGGTGTCAGAACATGTCTGTCTGGTCATTTTCAAATATAAATTGCCAATATGCTTTTTAATGTGATATTTTTTATTTATGTGATTTCTCAAACACAATTAGATCCAGATATAATGATCGTAAAGGACACAGCCCACTAGGTAATGCTCTGAGGCCCAACACTGGACTCCAGCTCACTGGTTTAGAATAACTGCTGTGGAGCTGTGTGCCATTTGCCACCTGGTGCTTGCCAGTCACAAAAAACTGCACACCATGTCCACATGGCTGCCATGCTTTTGATTATTTACAGTGCCAGGTGACTGAGGGCGCAGAAGTTTGACACCTAGTTGAGCCACTGAAAAGCAGAGCTCATATGGTTCAATCAGATAAGATGTTTAAAGAAAGTGGATGATCCCTTAAAATATGTAAAAGAACAAAATCACTGAAAACAGACAATAGAATGATTAACCCCCAAAGCGGTATTAACAATGCTGTCTACATTTGGATCCGGTAACTTTGTCTTTATCACCATTCTACATGAAGAAAACTCCCCATTTAGTGCTCTGAACGTAGCTGTTGTAACTCTGGGTCAGGATTCTAAAAAAATCTCAGCATCTGTCACTTGAAGGACATGGAGTATTATTCTGAGCTTGACATGTTTCTGAGCAGCCAGTGAAAAATGAACTTTGTGAGTAGCTAAAATTAGAGTGAGTGAGTGCGAGACACCTCAGGCCTGAAAGGTGCCTCAAAGTCTGTCTTTCAAATGCTTACCATGACCCTAGAAGAGAGCAATAGATTTAAAAAATGCGTTATATACGTGTTGCTTTAACTAGATGGAAAAGAATCACCAAACATTGCATATGCCAGAGTGGGCCTCATATCAACAGTCTGGGTGTATTGTGCCTGCATGTTCACCACATGGCCCTATTAGAGTTTGACCAGGATGGGCCTGGAGCTAGGCCGACCATCCGAGTGCTCAGTTTTCATCCTCCTCTTACACCGCAGCTGGTCACTACAAACAGCCTGGTCTCCTTCACAGCTGTAGTGATAACAGTTACATGAACATATATTTGAAGCAAATTCAGCAATAATTTCTAAATGAATTAGAACAAGAGTATTAAAAAAAAAAGAGACACAAAAAGTTTGTTTAAAGTAATTTTCAGGAATCTGGAAATCATGGATTAAACAACAACTTTTAAATCCTCCAGGCAGGCACAAAATACTCAAAGTATGCGAATGCTGTTTCTCATGTCATAACCATTACATGCATCACTCTAATGCTCAGATGAGTTGCATAGAGAAGTGCTGTTATCCTGAAATATCCTCTTCAACCTCAGCAGACTTCAACCTTCTTGGGGCTCCTTGGTGTCATCACTCTCCATTCTCATCCACATATACATCAGTTCATCTCTACAGCACAGAGCAACTTGACAGGAAGAGCTAAAATATGAACTGTATGTGTCACCCTGCTCCCAGTTTCACATGCTGACCAGCCCTGCTGCCAAGAATAAAGATTCTTCCCTGAGGATAAGAATGATCTGAGTCTTTCGTGTGCAGCCAGACCATGATTTGTCAGGCTTGTTTGTTATCATAACTAAATTAATTTCATGAAAAATTGGCTAAACGACCTATGTACCATTCAGTTTTGGGTTAAGAGAGCAGAGAAAAAAAAATATTCTGTCCAAATCCAGTTCCGCTCAGGCTCCTGTGATTAATTCATTAGTCGAAAGGAAGAATGTTACTGTAATAACTAAAATGTAGTATTTTGAAGATTAATTGTCTCAAACATTTGATGAACCCAACCTCTTAAACGAAACCGTTTTCTTAATTTCCGTGTTATTTATGATTGTAACTGAAAAGCTTTTTGAACTGTTTGGACAAGAAAAGCATTTCTTTAAATTTTGTGACATTTTATTCACCAAACAATTTAATGCCAATTTGTAATGAATGTAATGTAGATGATATATCAAATGAAAGTATCCATTTGTGGTGAGCAAAAGGTCCACTGATCAGGGTTTTATAGGGATAGACTTTAACGCCTGTATTGATGCAGCTGTATTAGTAAGCTGTCTGGGTAGTTGATCTATGATTTTTGATGAACCCTGTTAAGGAATGGCTTAATAGAAACATTTTTTTGTGCTATGAATTAAAAAGGACTTTATGCTGCTTACATAAGTTTCGTACAGTCTGATTAGTAACTATCAGAGGAAGTTTACCTTAACTTAAACAGTGTTGTTTTGCTATATTTTGCTTTAAGACCAGGCCATTGTCTTTAATGTACACACACTGTATCCTTTGACCTTAAACAGTGATTAATGGGTTTGAACACACATGAGCAAGAGTTTATCGGCCTCATCCAGGACCTTCATAACCAATGTTTTCATTTTAATTTAGAACACTTGTAGATAGAGCCGAATGATAAACCCACCGATTGTTTCTGTGTAAAATAAGCCTAAGGTCACGTGTGTTTTAAACAAGCCACACCAGTGCAAATGAGCTGTTCCTCAGTTCAAAGTGAAAATCGGAGAAACATTTCAGGCCCTAAAGTCTGACAGTCGACTGGATTCCCACATGCTGATTTCAGGGGGACGGCGAGTGTCTTCTCGGTGAGAGGAAAGAGAAAAAGTAGAGCGGAAAAACCCAATACGCCTGCCCTCTCTGTGTTAGTTGCATGTTAGTTTTGTTGACTGCAGGATTTAGGCGCTTTTCAGCAGCTTTACAATGGAGAAACAATCAGAGTTACAGGGAAATGCTCTGTGTTGTGATTTACATAAGAAGCCCTACTTAAGTCTGGAAACATGAACTTTTGAAGCTCGACACAAGCTGATGATCCGTTTTTGTATTAATGATTGAGCTATTTGGAGCTACTTTCTTATTTCAGATTTCAGCCTTTTTTTTTTTTTGGTCAGTGCAATGTCATAAGTAGTTTAAATTATGGCCAAAACTCAGAAAATAAAACCCAGGTTGCCCAATTTTCTTTCATTGGGATACTAATAGTTTTCAGTGAAATGTTTAGATGTTGTTTTTACCTTGATGTTTTTCTGCTTATGGCCTCACTTGTGTCTTGGTGCAAGTAAACCATGGAGCCTCCACATGTTTGGATGGAGCATGACAAGGTTCTTAGGCTGGATTAGTCTGAGGGGAGTGGTTTATTGGAGTGACACGGGGTGTTTTGGTGGCAATGCGGCCCTTTGAAGTCTGGCTCTTCTGACGGAGGAAGTGGACCTTGACAGTTTACCTGGACAACATCCCAGCGGAAGCCATGACGGGAAAACAGAGGCATGTAATATGACTAGCCTCAACCCCGACCCTCCAGCCCCTCCCTGCCAGCCACTTAGGTTGGCAGCCTGGAATGGTTGGCATAACTCACCCCCTCACCCGCATTAGGCTGGTTACACAACTCCCTCCCCCCGATACACACACAAAAGGTTTTAAATTGTTTGTGGATATAATGTCACATTGGTCTCATGTATAATAAACTACAGTTGAGTGACACATTAAAAGGGGGACTCCAGTGATTTCAGTCATTTATACCTATGGTGAAACAGCCGTGGGTTTTTGACATAATTGATACGGCATAAAACCCATGTTTGTACAGATTGTGATTTCCAAAGATTTTCAATGCTTATGAAAAACAAGTTGTATAGATTTATTTCACGATGCGTTAATCTGTTAAATAATCAGATCTTACTTGGGAATAAATTTGTTTGTGAAAAACACATACTTTTTCGGTGAAGGTTACCAGAGTTTTGACTTGCTCGTTGTTGTTGCTATGTCCAGGTAAATGGTTCTAGCAACCGATCTGACTGGCGTAATCTCCCAAAAATCAACCAATTTCAGGCGCTTGACTAAAAATTGATAATGCAGGCTAGCAATTTTTTTCTCCTACTTTTTAGATACATATCAGTCAATCTTTAAACTCCAGGAAATCAAATATGCTTCTCTACCTTACTGTCACACACACACAGTCATAATCGTTATTATACATATGAAATAGGTAACGTTTACTGACAGGAACA
>KV751317.1:90505-115647 GCA_001698575.1 Mola mola | reverse complement strand
AAAATATTAAATTAATAAGTATGGAATTACATTTTCAAAGTAACTTGCCTAACAAAACCTCCATTGCAAGTTTTAGGTAGTGTTTTCTGCAGGTCTCCAAATGCTGCTCATCATCTTTGAAAGATGCCAGCTTGAGCTGTCAGTATAGCATGCCCAAATGTGCGACCAAGCTGTAATGTTATGCTGTGCTGAATAGATCCTTTGGTTTTCCGCCATTTTTTTTTTTTTGATTTTTCAAACAACAGTGTGCAAAAACCCAGACCTATTTAAATTTGAGTTGAAAGTGAAAGTTGCAGATATTTCAGACATCATACATTTACTGTATCTTGTTTTTGTCTCCCAAATAAGTTGAGCTGTAAACAACTGTGAATTTGAAGGGCTGTGTACAGCCTGATTGTCTAACTTCAACCACCACTAACCTTGTTATTACAATTAAAATACATTGCCAATGGTACACAAAAGACCCAAAAAATCAGAGTGATGCTTTAAGATGAAGAACAGGAGGGAAAAATGGAATATTTGTCATATGTTTACTGAGATTTGGCTGAACATTTCCTAGTAAACACTGCATCCAAGGAACTGAGAGGGGAAAAACTGAACTGCAATTCAAGACCGTTTGCTGTCATTGCATGAAGCAATGACAGCAAACAAGCAATAACCCTCAAACACATGTGTTTGAGGGTCTTCAGGGTACATTAACTCCACTTACAGTGTCAGAAGTTAGTCCCATGGACAGCTAAGTTTTTTTTTCAAATGGGCCTGAAATTCCTGAAAGAATTTTTCAGGGCTAACAGTGCTGCCGGTTGATCAGACGTTAAGCCAGTGCAATTGTTAACAAATTGGTACAAGGTATAAGGTCCATTTCTACTGGCATGTAGCGCAAATCTGCCACCTGAGACTGGAAATCTTCATCGGACAAGTTGACACACTCAGAACAAAATGTGTTCGCTGATATTCACACTTCACTAACACATTGCTCATGTTCAAACCTTTTGGCCTTTTTGTAGTGTTAATTAGCCCCAATGTGAATATCACACTTGTTCTCTACTTTAGCAACAGCCTGAATTAGCACTGAGGGCTCTTTCCCCAGAAAATGGTAAAATACTGCTGCAATTTGGGTGTTTGGCCTTTACATGAGCCTCTTTTATATTGCCTTTTCCCCACCCCACCATGTGTGGAAAAAGGTACCGAAGTGGCTTCAAAACTGCATCAGAGGTGAGCCTGTGTCTGTGTAAATTAATAAACCGGCTAGCCTGATCAGGAGATTAGTGTTATGTGGACGCACAAGCACAACAACCAATTCACGCAGCATCAGGCCACCCCTCTGTTTGCACTGTATTGTAACAGCAAACATCGATCTGTAGAGCAAAAACCATGCACGCCAGCATGAGCATACTGACGTTTCATAACGCACATTTCAAGAAAAACAACCTAAATAGTTTAAACTTTTTGGTCTCTAAATATGCAATTTACCTGGCAAAGCACTTCACAGTGACCAGAAAGATTAAAATGTCACACGATGGCAAGTTGCTCATTACCACCCTAAATGTGAAAAGCTAAAATCCAAAACTCAAAATGACCATGGCAACAGCAATGAGTACATGTCTTACTGTCCTTCTGCATCGCCTCATCAGGGCATTAACTTCCAGACTGTCCCAAATATCTCCATGAACATGAGAGCAACATGTGTCAGCCTATAATGAGTTGTGCGTAACCGTGTCTTCAAACGGTGCAGGGTGATGGTGAAGCAGTTCAGACCAGGAGACTTGAGCATGGTTTAATTACCTTTTCAGAGTCTTTAAAAAAACGTCCTTCCAGGAAGGTATATCCATACCCTCACATTTTTGTTTGTTGACAATCAAAACTGGTGTCAGTAGGCCAGCCTACATTTGGCTGGTGAGAGCTTGGAGGTGAATACAGTCACAGTGACTGTGACTGACATTCTTCAGCCTTTCATTGTGTTTACAACATAAGCCACCAGCGTCTCCAACATTTTTTGCATTTGACCTGCACTTCACTGCCCTCATGACCGTGCCCCTCAGGCAACTGCCTAGTTCATCTATACGGTGCCACGTCCCTGCTCGCCACTGTTGAGTTCTTTGTTTTGATTAGGTTGCTACCTGCTGCATGACTAATACATCACACCATAGGCTGACATTGCTGTGTTACACATCTTCCCCTTTTTGAATCTGCAAAACTGGTTTGCCATGTAAACAGCCACACTTACGTGCCTTATTGCCGTGCTGCTTTGTTCTGTGTAAACTGATAAGGGCGGAGAATTGGCAAACCTTTAATGTGGGGATAAGGCAGTTTGCCTGGGTGAAAATGGCTATGGTGGTAATTTGGAGGCCTGAAAACGCAAACTTTTGAAACGGGCTTCCAAAGTGACTTTAAAAAAAAAAAAAACTCCATCCCTACTGTCGCTGTGTAAAGTGACAACAGAGTATCCTTTGGATAGAGCGTCGCATCAAAAACTTTCATGGTATTTCCCAAAACATTACCATTGAGGAGTATTTGTACTTTGACTGGCTTACAAGTTACCACTGTATTTAAGATTGCTTTACAAGACATATAAAATATAACGGAGCAATGAATTAACTCAATACGGATGTTAAAAAGACAGAGCAAAAACAAGAGGAAATCAAGATAAAAAAAAACAACAAAAATAAATAAAAGCAAGTTTGATCAACAGGGGATTTCACAATCCACTTCAGTTTTGAACAGATACCAAAACCCTGACTAGAGAGCAATTTCTACTGGTCTTAATCACCTCTTTAGATCTGTATTCTTAAAGGTTCTAGATGTATTAGATGAAGTGTCTTGAAGTCTTGAATTGAACATTGAGAGGTAACATGGGGAGTAATTCAGGATGGTCCCATTTGTGGACAGCAGTATTTTGGCCCACTTCCAATTGGTTTATGGAGGTCAGGCAGGTAAAAAGTCAGGTACTGCACTTGAATGTTTGCATGATCATTTCCAGCTGAATTCTTGGCACAATGGATTATTTCCTATCTGAAACAAGCATGAGTGAACCAAACAACCATACATGCAAAACCTTCTGTAGATTACTAATGACAGAGGAGGCCTTCCATCACTTTTGGACCCACACTCTCTAACAAGAGGAATAAATACAAATAACTTGGCCCAGTGCCCACCTTACAATTGACTCTACAGAGTATAAATATGAATAAACATTACAAAAATTTAAAAAAAAAAAAAAAAGTTAATATTGATTTATAAATATTACCATTGGAGCTCATGTGTATACTTTGTTAGGAACCAGTTTTATAACTGATCTGTTCAAATCAAGTCTATACTATAATTATACAAATCATTTGTTATTCATGGTAAATGTTTTGGATATTAGGGCATTTTTTCCCTCTTGACTCATTAAAGTAAAATCTTTTTAACCTGCTGTGTTTGTATTCTGCATGTGCTTTTTCAGTTCAAGACATCAATAGTCATTTTTTTCTTCCTGTGTCCATCGATCAGTGATTTTTCATTTTATAGTCTGACAATTTCAATGCTATTTCTGATCAGTTATTTTAATCAGCTCTTTGTGAATACAAAGAACATATGTACCAAATCCGAAACAGATCTGAAAAGAGAGCAGCAATGCTTATGGCCAAACCGCCCTGAGAATATCTGATCATGTCCAATCTCGGAAGCTAAGCAGAGTCTGGTTATTAGTATTGGATGGGAAATCAGCTGGCAATACAAGTTGTTGGAAGCAGTGGGGCAGCACTATAGCATATATATTGTATATAATGTAAACATAAAAAACAAAATAAATCCCCCTCTCGCCCTCTGTGGGTGGTCTTGTGTCTCCCTCAAGCTTGGGTCCTCTGGCCTGGGAGCCTGAGTGTCCTGCATAGTATCTTAGCAGTTCCTAGGATAGCACTCTTAGGGACAGAGGTCTCAGATGTTGTTCCTGGGATCTGCTGCTTTCTCATTTTTTGAGTCACAGCCCTGAATGCTCCTAGCACCACTGATGCCATTACTCACCACATCCTTTCCAGCTCCTCTTTCAGCCCCTTGGTATTTTTCAAAGTTTTTAGATTTTAGTCTTCCTGGTCTGTGCCGTCTCTAATGACTGCTCTGACAACCAGTAGCTGGTGTTTGGCTCCTCTGGTGTCGCTATCAACTTCTGTGCCCTGCTCATGTAATGAGCCACATGCCTACTCATCTTGGCCGCAATGATGCCCAACAGGAGCTTCCATGTTGTGCAGTGGCAGGTTATTGGCCGGTAGTTGGATAGAATTGTTCCCTTTTGGGGGTCGTTCATGATCAGGACGTACGGCCTTGGGTTACCCTCTCTGGTTGGGTGCCATCTTTTAACAGCTGCTTTATCTGCGTGTAGTGAGTTTCCTTAGCCAGTAGCTGTGGATCATGTCATGGCCTGGTGCTGTCTTCTCAGTATTGTGCCTGTAGTTGTCGATAGTGGACATTCGAACACTTGAGTCACGAGTTGTTTCTTTGTTAGCTTGGATGTCGATTTCGAAGCATTCATGGGTCCCACATCCACTGCATACATCTCCTCTAATTGGGGTTGGTGGCGTAGTAGATTTCCAGGTATTAAAACACCCTCACACATTTTTTAGTGACTAAATGCAGAAAACATATTAAGCAGGCAACATTCAGGTCTCATTTCGGTGTTCTGACAAGATACATATGAAATTAACATTAATGAACACATAATCCCCCCCCCCCAACAATTTAAACCAAGGAAGCATCCAACTGCTAGTGTGTTACCACAGCAGGCCTGTGAACTTAATGGTAATCATTATTTACTAATTACTGCTTACAGAGAACACTGAGCCAAAATTGTTGCACTATAAATTGCCAAGAGAGTGAGTTATCCACTGCTCTGTGCCTAAAGACCCCTGACACACACACAGACACTTGGTGTATAGTCTGTGGGGCTTGTGTTGCTTTGCTCCAGACATCCTGTGGGTATCAGAACGATTTAGCAATCCCATTGGGAGCATACTCCAGTGTTAACAGATGTGGGGTGCCTGCCAACAACAGCGCATTTCAGAGTCATTTTTAGGAAGGGAGTTGAGCACTGGTTGGGAGGGTGGAGGGAATAGTAGTTAAAATTGCAGTAGCTCTTTTGTTAAAGGTCAGGTATCACTGTTAAAGTTCATTTGTAATTAGGGGTACTTGTGAGAGTGTGCTACAGTGAACACACACACACATACATATTCACTGGCCTTTTCAACAGGGTGTTGAACTGCTGACCAAAAAGGGAAAGAACACCTTAACCAAACCTTAGAAATATAAACTATACAAGCGATTAATTGGATTGTACAGGACTAATTCTGTCCGGATGGCAGCAGTTCAGTTTATGTGACTTCGTAACAAAAGGGTATCCGTTACAAGCCTCTAAATACATTCAAAATGTTTATAGGACAGATTGTGATTTGATCTGCAAAACCACTTCGAGAGGTGGTCAGAGGTCAACGTCGTGTCCTCTGTATCATAAATTTTCTGCTCCTCAGATCTCTGAACACTAGAAGTGCATGTGAACACCAGGTGTAAATGTATGTGGTCAAGCACCATCCAATATCCATTTGATCACAAATCACAATGCCAGGTATAAAATGGTCCTATGGTAGAAGTGCTTGATCATCTAAAGGGCACTGCTGATATGCCTTTGAGTGTCACACTCAACGCAGCAGCACCATCCTACTAATATTTATCCAAAAGTGCAGCATGTCTACAGGTCAAATCAAATCAAATCAAATTTTATTTGTATAGCCCGAAATCACAATTTACACATTATCTCACTGGGCTTTGACAAACTGTACAGATGTGACATCCTCTGCCCTTAGACCCTCGAACCGGGTGAGGAAAAACTTAAAAAACCCTAAACAGGGAAAATAAGAAACCTCAGGAAGAACCACAGAGGAGGGATCCTTCTTCCTAGGACGGACAGACGTGCAATAAATGTCACTTGTACAGAACACAAAAACATGATAACAACAGTTCATTTAGAATGCATAAAACATCCATGAGTCCCAGAGTCTGTGGATTCTATGAGTCCGGATGTATGGAAAGTCTAGTGATCCAGACGCAGGTGGACTCTGTTGGTCCAGGAGTCATTGTACTCCATGTAGGAAGATCTGGGTGTTGCTGAGTCCAAGAGTATGTAGAATCTGTAAATCCAGGGATATGTGAAGTGTAGTGGTCCAGAAGCAGGTGTAGTCTATTGATCCAGAAGCCATTGTGATCTGTGGGTCCCGATTTGCACTTGGAAATCCAGCCTAGGATCCAAGTCACAGGATCCAAGTCACAGGATCTCCTTTCCTAATGTGGCCAGGGGGCATCAGGCAGGACCACAGCAGCACCTCCCACCGCGACCTAGAAAAACCTGCAGGATGGTAAAGCACAACGACTCCGGGGAAGAAGTAAAGTTAGTGTAAGGATATGGACATTTACAGGAGCAGAGAAGGAGTCGGAGTCAGAGGGGGGAGAGAAGAAAGCTCAGTGAATCATGGAGTGTTCCCCCAGCAACCTAAGCCTATAGCAGCATAACTAAGGGCTAGATAGGCCAGCCTTAACTATAAGCTTTATCAAAAAGGAAGGTTTTAAGCCTACTCTTAAAATCAGAGAGTGTGTCTGCCTCCCGTACCAAGACTGGAAGATAGTTCCACAGGAGAGGAGCTTGATAGCTGAAAGCTCTGCCTCCCATTCTACTTTTGGAAATTCTTGGGATCACCAATAACCCTGCATCCTGGGAGCGTAAGGTTCTGGATGGGCGATAGGGTACTATGAGCTGTTCAAGATAAGATGGTGACTGACCATGAATAGCTTTGTAGGTGAGAACAAGGATTTTAAATTCTATTCTGAATTTAACTGGGAGCCAGTGCAGAGAAGCCAGTATGGGGGAAATATGGTCTCTGATATTAGTTCTAGTCAGTACACGCGCTGCTGCATTTTGGATTAACTGAAGAGTTTTTAAAATTTTGTTAGGGCAACCTGAAAATAAAGAATTACAGTAGTCCAGCCTGGAAGTAACAAACGCATGAACTAGTTTTTCTGCATCTTGTTGAGACAGGATGTGCCGGATTTTAGCAATGTTACGGAGGTGAAAGAAGGCGGTCCTTGAAATCTGTTTAACATGTGATTTAAAAGACAGCTCCTGGTCAAAGATAACACCCAGGTTTCTGACAGTGGTGCTGGAGGCCAAGGCAATGCCATCCAGATTAACTATGTTGCTGGATAATGAGTCTCTAATGTGTTTGGGGCCCAGCACAATGACTTCAGTTTTGTCAGAGTTTAACATTAAAAAGTTATGAAACATCCAGTTTTTAATGTCCTTAAGACATGACTGTAGATTAGCTAACTGATGGGTTTCATCTGGCTTCATTGATAAGTATAGTTGTGTGTCATCTGCATAACAGTGAAAATGTATGGAGTGCTTTCTAATAATTTTACCTACAGGAAGCATATATAGAGTAAATAGTAATGGTCCAAGCACAGAACCTTGTGGGACTCCATGACTAACCTTGTCATATCTTGATGATTCATCATTAACATGAACAAAATTATATCTATCAGATAGGTAGGACTTAAACCATCTTAGAGCAGATCCTTTAATGCCAATTTGGTGTTCCATCCTCTGTAGTAAGATGTGATGATCGATAGTGTCAAAAGCTGCACTAAGATCTAATAAGACTAGTATAGAGATAAGTCCTGCATCAGATGCAGTGAGGAGGTCATTTGTAACTTTTACCAATGCCGTTTCTGTGCTGTGATGCTTTCTAAAACCTGACTGAAACTCTTCAAATAGACTATTATACTGAAGAAAGCCACATAGTTGTTTCGCTACTGCTTTCTCTAGAATCTTTGAAAGAAAGGGGAGGTTGGATATTGGTCTATAGTTGGCTAAAACTTCTGGGTCTAGGGTAGGTTTTTTTAGGAGCGGTTTAATTACAGCTACTTTAAATGACTGGGGCACATAACCTGTTACAAGGGATAGATTGATAATGTTTAGTAGTGGATTTCTAATTAGGGGTAAAACCTCTTTGAGCAACCTAGTAGGTATGGGGTCTAGTATACAGGTTGATGATTTAGATGAAGATAATGTTGTCGTTAGTTCCTTAAGGTCAATTGGATGGAAGCTTTCCAAACACACATCAGGACTAATAACAGCCTCTATAATTCCTGTTGCTGAACTGGAATCTGTGGAGTGTAGGATATTTTCTCTGATAAGTCTAATTTTATTATTGAAGAAGTTCATAAAATCATTACAGGTGAGGGCTCTAGGAATGCATGGTTCAATAGAATGATGGCTCTCAGTCAGCCTGGCTACAGTGCTGAAAAGGATCCTGGGCTTATTCTTGTTTTCTTCTATCAACGCTGAATAGTAGTCTTTTCTTGCTCGGCGAAGGGCCTTCCTGTATACTTTAAGGCTATCCTGCCAGGCCATGTGTGGCTCTTCCAGTTTAGTGGAACGCCATTTCTTTTCAAGTTTATGAGTTTTCTGTTTTAACTTGCGAGTGTTAAGATTATACCACGGAGCTAGTCTCTTTACTGGTTTTGTTTTCTTTTTAACTGGGGCAATGGAATCGAGTGAAGCACGTAGAGAGCCGGCAGTGAAATCGGCAAGGTGATCAAGCTGGGAGGGGCTAAATTTAAGATATGACTCCTCTGTTATTTTGGGATATGGCACTGAAATTAATGCAGAGGGAATAATTTCTTTAAAATTTTCAACAGTGTCCTCAGATATGCATCTGCTATAATAACTAGTGACTCTTGGTTTATAGTTGATGAGCAGAAATTCAAATGTTAGAAGATAATGATCTGATAAAAGCAGATTTTGCGCAGAGACATTTAAATGCTCAATTTCAATGCCATATGTCAGAACAAGATCAAGGGTGTGATTAAAAGTGTGTGTTGATTCTTGTACACACTGACAGAAGCCGAATGAATCTAATAGTGAGAGAAATGCCGTACCAAGGCTGTCGTTTTCAATGTCTACATGGATATTAAAGTCACCTACAATAATGACTTTATCTGTTTTGAGGACCAGAGCTGAGAGAAACTCTGAAAATTCAGATAAAAATTCAGTTTAGGGTCCAGGTGCTCGATACACTATAACAAACATAATTGGAGTTTTCATGGTTGGATCGGAAATGCTAAGAATGAGATTTTCAAATGAACTAAATTTTTGTTTGGGCTTAGGGTTTATTAATAGGGCAGAATTGAAAATGGCTGCAACTCCACCACCTCTGCCAGTGTCTCTGGGAATGTGTGTGTTAATGTGACTGGGAGGAGTGGATTCATTAAGACTTACATATTTGTCTTGGCACAGCCAAGTTTCAGTAAGGCAGAATAAATCAATATTGTTATCTGATATAAGCTCATTTATTAATACACCTTTAGATGATAGGGATCTGATATTCAAGAGTCCACATTTAAGTCTCTTTACTTTGTAAACTGCGACTGTGACTTCCGACTGGCGTAGCCGAACGTCATTACCGCCGACATGAATTACAATCTTACTGTATTTACGTTTACTTTTTGCCAGCAGCTTTAAATTTGATTCCACGTCGCCCGCTCTGGCCCCAGGAATACATTTGACTGTGGCCGCTGGTGTGGAAAATGTCACGTTTCGCAAAATAGAGCTGCCAATTACTAGAATTAGTTTCTCAGTGGGTGCGTCACTGAGTGGGGAAAATCTGTTGGAAATGTGAACGGGTGGGTGGTGAACCGTGGGCTTCTGCTTAGGACTATGCTTCCTTCGAACAGTCACCCAACTTCCCTGGTTTCCCGACTGCTCGGGAGCTGCTCTCAGTCGACCCGCACCGGCTAATGGGGGCTGGCTAGCTAGCGAAGCTACTGGTTTGGTTTGCAAGGTGCGGATCGTAGCCTCCAAATCACTAAGCCTCGCCTCCAACGCAGCAAATAAACTACACTTAGTACAGGTACCATTATCACTAAATGAGGCAGAGGAATAACTAAACATGTGACACACTGAGCAAGAGAGAGGAGAACGAGAGGGAGAAGCCATCGTTGTGCGCCAGGTACAATACCTGAGTTGGTTAGCGTGACACAGAACGGTTGGAAGAGTAGCGATAAATTCACTAAAATGAGAGCGGGCTAAAGGGTGCTTAAGTACAGGGTTTACACTTTCAATACACAGCAGTTAAACAATTAATGTCATTAAAATTCTCAGATAGTTAGCAAGGTACAGCAAGACGACCAGACACAAACAACAGGAAGTGACGCAATACGCTTACCGCAGAATAGGATCCATTCCTACATACCTTATCCTATGTTATCTTCTCACAGTAGTTTAACAGAAGAAAAACTTACTTCAGTCACTAAATAATAGATCAGTCTTTGCCATTTATTTAGTCTGTGTCAAGCTAAGCTAGGCAAATAGGCTTTTAATGTGAAATATCTGCAGTGACCGCTGGCTAACACAGAATAAAGGAAAGTGTTTATATGTCTCCACATGCCGGTCAAGTTGCAGTTTTTTATCTATGTCTGTTGAGATTCATATAATACACAAACTGTATGTAGTGACTAATAAAAGTTTGGTCACATCACGTGAAGCTCAAAGTCAATAGAACCTGTGGTGGACCACAATGCTTCAAATATGGATGCTGCTTCAAAATAAACATTTAGTTCTAAAACTTTGATCCTTTGCGCACATGTTCTACCCAGCATAACAACAGATATACACATAACAGATATATACATAACAACTCAATCAGTTTTAAGGTGGACTCCAAAGATTGTTTGCACCAATTAATTAATTCATCCTTCCCACAACCCTGAGACTCTCAACCACTCCCACCCTATCATTACAGGAGTCAGCAGCCAGTCTTTATTTGGTCTTGCTGTAAATGTTTTGTTGGGCACTCGGCCATTATTTTTGAATTTACAAGTTTTCCATGTTGGAGAGTTAATAGGGTAAGAGCTACTTTCCTTAATCATTCTTATCTACGTTTCTGAACCTGAAGGTTTCTCTTGGATGAGAAAGGGGAAGGAAAGCCATTTCTCACACTGAGTTTCTGATGCTGTGAAAACAAACACAGATGATTGATGGCAGGAGTGCTCTTCCTCTTGAAGGTACAGTGCTGTAAGCCATAATTTTTGTTTGCTCTATCAGTGCCCCTGTCTTCACTGTGTCCTTCTTCCCATTCATCTCTTTAACACCATCCAACCCATGCGAAGGATCTAATCCTCTGCTCCCATGATGTTGTGTAAAGTTACAAGTTGACCAAAAATGTTTCAGATTTTTTTCAGCAGCTCACATATGTGCTGTACTCTCACGCAGGAGCTGCCTCTTTGATACTTGTTGCCTTGTAAAGACGTTAGCGCGTCAGGTCTCTGAGGTGAGTTAAAGAATGCAACAGTAGCTGTATGGCTTTACCAGAGACACAAAGTCCTGCACGATCAAGTGACGCACAAAGCTTAAAGCAGTGGAACAGTATGACTGAAGCAATTTATTATGAAGACGTGAGGTTATATTGTTATGTGAAATTTGTTATACGAATGACTTAAGACAGAGGCTCACTCTTACACACTGAACACTTTTCTTATTTTATCATTGGAAAACATCTTCTGGTGATGTCCTCCCCTCGTCAGTTCATTTTTAATATCTCAAACACTAAAGCAACTCATCTAAAAAACTGATTTTATTATTATTATTGTTATCGTTATTATTTATTTAAGCCGCCTATTCTGAGAACACATCAGTGGATACTGGGGCTGCAGTCAGCCTAAGTTTTTCTCCAGAATTGATATGAACCACTCCCATTTTTCAAAACATAGCTTAGCTCAGTAAATCATATCTTTCAAACACACTGTCTCAATTGTCATTTGCAAAGTGTTCAGAGAAGATTTTTTTGTGCAACCTTCACCAAATTATCTCACAGGTTTCTCTGGTATGTGGATGTTAGTAACTACTGTTGTACGGTGGGGCAAAAAAATATTTAGTCAGCCACTGATTGTGCAAGTTCTCCTACTTAGAAAGATGAGAGAGGTCTGTAATTTTCATCATAGGTACACTTCAACTATGAGAGACAAAATGAGAAAAAAAATCCAGGAAATCACATTGTGGGATTTTTAAAGAATTTATTTGTAAATTATGATGGAAAATAAGTATTTGGTCAATAACAAAAGTTCAACTCAATACTTTGTAACATAACCTCTGCTGGCAATGACAGAGGTCAAACGTTTCCTGTAAGTCTTCACCAGGTTTGCACACACCGTAGCTGGTATTGTGGCCCATTCCTCCATGCAGATCTCCTCTAGAGCAGTGATGTTTTGGGGCTGTTGCTGGCAACACGGACTTTCAACTCCCTCCACAAATTTTCTATGGGGTTGAGGTCTGGAGACTGGCTAGGCCACTCCAGGACCTTGAAATGCTTTTTACGGAGCCACTCCTTCGTTGCCCGAGCGGTGTGTTTGGGATCATTGTCATGCTGGAAGACCCAGCCACGTTGCATCTTCAATGCTTTCACTGATGGAAGGAGGTTTTGGCTTAAAATTTCACGATACATGGCCCCGTTCATTCTTCCCTTAACACGGATCAGTCGTCCTGTCCCCTTTGCAGAAAAACAGCCCCAAAGCATGATGTTTCCACCCCCATGCTTCACAGTAGGTATGGTGTTCTTGGGATGCAACTCAGCATTCTTCTTCCTCCAAACACGACGAGTTGAGTTTTTACCAAAAAGTTCTATTTTGGTTTCATCTGACCACATGATATTCTCCCAATCCTCTTCTGGATCATCCATATGCTCTCTGGCAAACTTCAGACGGGCCTGGACATGTACTGGCTTAAGCAGGGGGACACGCCTGGCACTGCAAGATTTGAGTCCCTGTCGGCGTAGTGTGTTACTGATGGTAGCCTTTGTTACTTTGGTCCCAGCTCTCTGCAGGTCATTCATCAGGTCCCTCCGTGTAGTTCTGGGATTTTTGCTCACCATTCTCATGATCATTTTGACCCCACGGGATGAGATCTTGCGTGGAGCCCCAGATCGAGGGAGATTATCAATGGTCTTGTATGTCTTCCATTTTCTTACAACTGCTCCCACAGTTGATTTATTCACACCAACCTGCTTGCCTATTGTAGATTCACTCTTCCCAGCCTGGTGCAGGTTTACAATTTTCTTCCTGGTGTCCTTCGACAGCTCTTTGGTCCTGGCCATGGTTGAGTTTGGAGTCTGACTGTTTGAGGCTGTGGACAGGTGTCTTTTATACAGATAAGTTGAGTTCAAACAGGTGCCATTAATACAGGTAACAAGTGGAGGACAGAAGAGCTTCTTAAAGAAGAAGTTACAGGTCTGTGAGAGCCAGAAATCTTGCTTGTTTGTGGGTGACCAAATACTTATTTTCCACCATAATTTACAAATAAATTCTTTAAAAATCCCACAATGTGATTTCCTGGATTTTTTTTTCCTCATTTTGTCTCTCATAGTTGAAGTGTACCTATGATGAAAATTACAGACTTCTCTCATCTTTCTAAGTAGGAGAACTTGCACAATCAGTGGCTGACTAAATACTTTTTTGCCCCACTGTATGTATGCTACAGATTCAACTTTATAACATGGAAGCATGAGAAACGGAAAGCCCTCTATCCCCGTGTTGGTTTGGTAGCAGCATAGATACAATTTAGCCGCTCTCATGCTTTTATGCCACTCTGGATTTGACTCTGTCATTTGGTGTCCTGTTGATTTGAGCAGCTAGTGCATCTAGACTGAAAATGCATGGGTGGAAATCCTATTGGAATTATATTTCAAACCACCTTCAAATGTGACCTGGATTTGCAAAAATCTAATTTCATATGGTTTTTAGGTTACTTTCTTTAATCAAACTGCATACAAATCGGATCAAAGCTGATTTTAGCCAACTGTCTGAACCCGTGGAACTGTCCACCGCCTGAAGCGTTCCCATCTAGCTTAGCATAAAAAAGGGTGTTTCTGTCAGACCGCTGACCTCTGGCGCCTCTCTTCTTAAACATACTGGAAAGTTCATGTTGAAAAGGTTTGGATGGTGTTCACTTGACTGCAGTACAAAGATAGACCAGTTGTATTTTTCTTTTGTTTTTGTTTTGCTGAAGCTATGTATAACCTTTAGTCCTTCCCTCTGGATCGCTGCACTCATTCTGAATCACTTTTACTGCCTAACCAACCCACACACAATCTTTTTTATCCTCCTTGTGTGTGTACTTTGGTGATTTAATGTTTTCACCAATGATATCATGAATACCACTAAACCATAGAAATAAATTAATTCACAACATAACTCCCCTGATATGTAACGAGAGAGGAAAGTTGCCCAAATAATATAAAATCACCAATTTCATTTAAGAACACACATGGAGAAAGAAGCTGTCTCAGAAAACACTGTGCTGTTATTATCGACGATGACTGTTAGTAAGAGTAACTGGATATAATTTGGACATAGGACAGAGACTTCAACCTGCTGTTGGCTCACATCCAGCCTGTTGGAGTGTGTTTGTGTGAGGACAGACGATGACACCATGTGTCTGTGTTTCCCCAGCTGTTAAATTGGGGGGGCAGTTGGTTTGCTCATCTAAGTGTAAACCAGCCTATTGATGTTGCTAACACAAACATGGTTATTTACAGTTCGGGAGGAGGTAGTGACGAAGAGGTGGAGATGGTGGAGAAGACGGGTGCTCACTCACTTACCCACCCTCCCTCCACCGTGTCAGTTGTTGGCCAGTGTGTTTACTCAGGGAAAGTTGATGGCACACTATGTGCTTTCCAGCAGCAGCATGCGTCACATTCGTATGCTCAGTCCTGCACCAAGGCCACAATGCTCCGCTTTTTGCTTTTAGATGCTGAGGATCCAACTATTTAGTCATAATGCCTGCCTGGAATTTTTAACCAAGTACTTTCTGTCTATTTTCATTCTCTTTATTTTGGGGTGAATGCGTACATCAGTGTGCTAGTCTTTTGTCAATTGTTTTAATCTGTTTTAATATTTAAAGAAACAGAAGAGAGGAAGAAGAGTATAGAACAGGATTTTGTTGTCATTAAACAGGAAGGTACATTTCAGGTTGGTGGTAGTTCAAAACTTTACAACATATGAGAATTAAAAGGAATACTTGTAAATCCACTGTGTGGTGTGGTGTAGTTCAACTGGCTGTTGTCTGGTTTTCATGTAAGTATTGTGATTTTTAACAGGATGATTTTAAAAATTACATGCCCCTTACATGAGATACAAATGGTCACTGCTCTCTCACGACCTCCACAAAAGAGTAATGCACAAGTCTCATACAGGGACAAATGGGGCATAGCTACATTGCAATGTCAAGACTGAGCTGAACACCTCAGAAATAATGTGCTTTGTTTGCTAGAAGTGTAGGATTTCTGCTCATAGTATACTTGTAGAGTCGTAATACGAATCAAATTGGGACAAAAGCATATATGCCAAGTCCTAACCTTTTAATGTGGCGCTGCTTTGAATCCCATTTATGTTGATGGGTACTATCTGCAGGTGAAAAACAAAATGTATGTGGTTCGAAACATGAACTGACACAGGCGAGGTTGGTAGTGGTAATGGGCTGATCAGTGTTGGTGCCGTGAGCTCATCAAGGCCTCTGTCATAGTATTCAAGGATTTAGTCCAGAGTGTGTAAATAAGACTCAGTGAACTCCTCTAGTGTAATTGCTCAAAATCATGTCTTCAATGTGCAAGAAGCAATAAAAAACTGAATTAAATACCTAACATTGTTTTTACATTGTCATAAATAATTTTTTGCACAAAGTTCTGTCTGTTAAAATTATACTGGACACAGAACAGGTGGTGTGGGAGCCATCACCATGCCAGTAACACAAAAGGAAGCTTCACAGTGAAAAACAACCCCAAACAGTGACGTCCCAGACAAACCTGTGAGGTGTGAGATGCATCTGGCCTGACTCACTTCCAGACAGATTTCCCCTCATCCTGCTTTGTGACTGGCCCTTCAGTTAGATGTTTATTTAATATGAGGCTACTTTAATACACAGATTTGACAATTTATGGTTACATTTTCAGCCAAAGGGGTTTGATCATGATAAGCCATTTTAACCACTTGCTGCCTTCTCAAACCAGGCTTCAACTACACATCTCCATCCTCCACTGCACCTTTAAGTTTTGTGAATCAGAGCTTTAAATATGACTATTATCTGAAGTGGTCCAGCTATTTTCTGTCATGGTTGAACCTATTGTGCTCATTCACAAGTGATGATATGTATATGCCAGATTATGAGGCCAAATGCCATTAAAGGGGCTGCGGAGGCCCAGTATGTTGCCACAGAGGCTCAGTCTCGCTCCACCAAGCCAAACTGGACACCACAACTCCCCAGCCTGCAAGCGCTGTATCAGTGGTACCATAGAGACACTGGAGGGGTGGT
This sequence comes from Mola mola, assembly GCA_001698575.1. Taxonomy (NCBI): domain Eukaryota; kingdom Metazoa; phylum Chordata; class Actinopteri; order Tetraodontiformes; family Molidae; genus Mola; species Mola mola. Next base: position 99,266 of record KV751317.1, on the reverse strand, counting down.
GGCTCAGAGGTATTACTTCACTGATCTGAGACATAGAGACAAACATTCACCGCTGGCTTTTTTTCTTCAAGTAACAATAGCAGATAGTTGATTTAAACCAACATGATCAGCACTGAGCAGAGACCCAGTGCCAGTGTGTCTGAGGGTCTCCTGTCAGAAACCCTTGTCATTTGGTGTCATCACCCCAAAGAGTCAGATGATTGAAGATCCTACTTTAAAAGCTTTATATGTATATCCAAGACCTGAATTAATTTCACTTTGAAAGGACATTGAGAATGTATTCTCCAACGCTATCCAGATGGAGAAATCAAAACAAACAATGCAATATAGCTAAAAGTGAAATATAAGATTAACATGCCATTGGTGAAGAGAGTGAAAGACATTGAGCACAATGACTAATAAAAAGTTGCAGTAAAGTTCAAAGCTTATAATAAAGCAGTTATAATAGGACATTGGAAACCCACAGAGATGCTTTATTTCAATACTTTTATTCCAGTTGAAAAGGTGCTCTGTAAGAAAATTAAATTTTATTTATATATTGTCATAAACAAGCATACACACACTTGTACTTTAAAAGGTGAAGCTTTCTTAGTTGACTGTTAGGACATATTCAAGTCATAATCAAATATGAGCAATTCTGATGCTCGGACCCAATCATCCAACTCCCACATTCAGTCACGTGAATGCCTTGCAGTAAGTGCTGCAGCACACTAGGAGTTGTGAGGTGGGAACCATGAAACTATCTTCATTCTCCTCTCTGTAGTTTGACTGTTTCATGTTGCCATGTTATTCAAAACTTTGATTGTGATGGGTTTTTTTTGTTGTTTTTTTTTTGTAGGTCATGAACCCCAGGAAGTCTACATGTGTTTTACAGCTCAAGTCTTTGTGTGCTGTATGAAATGAATGCTGACAGACTCATAGCACTGGATGGGTTTAAATACATGTGTGTGTGCATTAAGAAGTCTGGCTCTGAACTCTGTATGTTGCTGAAGTGCTCATGACATTTAAAAAAATAAACATGAATGATCTCTAGATATGCAATTATAGGGAGATTCTTTACTAGGCCTGGTTTTTATCCATAATGCAGGTCAGCATCTTCTTAGAATCTAAATATTTTGTGGTGAATCCAGCATCTAAACCAGATCAATGTGGCAGTACTAAGTACTGAAGTGAGTCAAAATATCCATTGCTGTTCAAACATAAACCTTGTACCCACATATACATAGTGTCACATATGTTTATGATACACTTATCATAAAATTCCACTTAAATATTCAGAGATATTTTATAAAAAATAGCATGGAGACATCATTTCATTTTTAAGTGATTTTTAGCCGTGCTAGCAACGGGACTGCAGGACATGGCAGCCAGGACAAGTGGATAAAGGCAAACCAACAGTTATTCCCAAAGAGCAAACAAAACCCATTGGGCAACAGCAAAAATCCACTTGGTCCAGAAAACAAAGAAGCAGAGTCACAAGAAACAGTGCAGATGCTGAAACAAAGGCACACAATGATCTGTAAACTATAGAGGGGGGGGTACATGGACCTCTGGTCTATTAGGGTGGCACTTTCAGTTCGTCGGTCGTTTGGTGCAAAATTGGAATGGGAGGGCTGACCTTGACCTTGCTGTTGTCCTCAGGGGCTTGTTGGTAGTGCTTTCAGTGACCCAAATGGCTTTTCCTAAATTCCTACCTGACCAGTAGAAAATATTCATAAGATTCATTTCCTTCACATGCAAGAAAAATTTGTGGTGTCCCAAACTGCACAGCATGAGGCATCACACATCAATGTTCATCTTTTAGAGCTCATTGGTGTTCCTTAGGAGAATATTTCTGTATTTTCAACCTCTATTCTGTGATCAGATGTGTTCTTTTCTGTACGGTGGAACTGGGAAAGCGCAGGGAAGGGGTCAATGGTGGTGCAATGAAGGGATGTAAGAATGTCTTGTCAGTCATAACCCTGCCAAGCTGGAGGTAAACTGCCATTTTGTGGCCAGGCCTGTTTTTCTCATTTGGGGCTGCTCTGAACGAAACTTGATTCCATGGAGCGATTGGGCTTTTCATTTTGTTTGTCTTTGCAGTGGGTATGTCATCCCTCATCAGTCATTACTATTTATTTGAATAGGCAGTTTGGGAATCAGAGTGAGACAATCCACTGAGAATAAACCTGAAAGTTTACCACAGGAATTACAATGCCCCCATGTGCTGCAACCCTAACCCTTCACTCTTTGCCTGTTGGTGATATATCTCTGTCATACTGCAGCAAAAAGGCTCCACACAGTCCACAAGCACACATGACACACAGTCATGACATAGTCACTAACTGTGCATTTTCTAACGTATTTCAATTGTGCTAATTAATCCTTTGGTCTGTAAAATTTAGAAAAAGAAAGGAATAAAGCATTCTTAGCCAGAGCTTTGCTATTAAACTAGGATGGTTCTAAATTGCTTATACGAATAGTACTTATCATAATCCTCAGATTAAGCTATGTCTTTAAAATAAGAAAATTCATTTGTTAAACTACATTTGTTAACTATCAACTTCCTGTCCATGGGGGTTGTTATTTAGTGTAAATGTTCAGAGGTCTTGCAGTAAATTAGGCGAAGAGTCAAAACGTTGCATTTGTTCTTATTCTGTGGAGATATAATATAATATAGTGTTGCTGTGTACAGATATATGCATATAGAAATATCTAGATAGATATAATGTAAAGAAATTAAATATAAATGTACTACGTTTACAGTATATCTACAAAAAAAAAGCAGTTGAAACCTGTACAAGAGCAACAAGTCAACCCCAAACAAAACCTGTGAAAAAATTAAATAACGGAACCTAGCAAAACAAACATTTTGTCATATACCCCTCATGTCTTATCCAAGGTATGTTTTGGTGTTGCTGTTGATGCAGTAAGTCTTTCCTTTAGGATGTGGGCAACATGCTCTTGAGAAGCTCATGCCCTGCATGTATTATCCTGAAACACAAGTTAATTTTGTAAGTTTGGGCACACAAACATGACGTTAGATTTAAGAAAAGATTAGTGATGCATACTTTCAAACACACGTGAACTCTGGTCCCGTGTTTGAAACTTTTATGACCTACCACTCAACCTCCACCTCTCCACCATATTCTTGCCTTGACAATGTTGCCGTGCTACATTATATGTGTAAACTCAAACTGACACTGATGTTTGTGACTTTATATTAAAGGCAACCCTTCTAACCCTATCTCTTGCCTCTCTGCCTGATACCAGCATGTGTCTACATGAGACGCAAGAGGTCAAGACAAATTGCTGTTGCCTTTGGAGCTAGGTACAGAGGATACACAGAGTATTGTGGAACATGTTTTGAAGGTTTAATTGTACACAGTGATATTGTTTATTTATTTTTGCAGTTAGGTTTTGCGTTGGTGTGTGTTTTCATGTCGATATTGTGACTTTCATTCATACATGTTGGCTTATTTTCAAAACTTTGATAAAATGAAAATAGTTATGCTTCCTCAAAGCCAATTAACAAACTTACGGAAATTTTCTCATTTCTGACTTCTATCCAGATATATTTACAACCACCCTGGCCTGCACAAGGTGTTAGAATGAATCAGATAGTGGTTGTGCTGAATGATTTCTTGTTCGTTGAGAAGAGCTTAAATCGGATCTTTACTGTGGTCCTGCCATCAAACTACCTGAGGTGGGCGTTACTTGCATCTCAACCTCATCTTTGTCTTCATGAAGCTAAGGACACACTTCAAGGACCTTGGTGTGCACTGGCCAACTATTAATAAAATGCACAGGGAAGTTTTCGAAATGTGTGGGGGGCCTCAGATTTCCTCTCAGCTTATAAAATAGGACTCAAATAAAGCCTTTTACATTCACATATCAAAGCATTTCATGATAGAAATGGTAAATATTTCTTCTGTTTATTTCTTTTGTGTGAGTTTTTTTTCCTTTCCTTTAGAATTTTATTTAACCCAGAATGGAGCCAGATCCTTTTGGTTCTCTTCTAACACTAAGACCTGTGATGTTTATTTCGGGGGTTCTGCTTTCGTTATTAGCTGAACAGAAGAAAGCTGTTTGAGCATCGTTTAAGTAGTGATGGGCGTGAAGCTGGACAAATGCCAAATGCCTCCTGAAACGCAGATGGTGAAAGCCTTGACTTAACCTCTGCTTCTTTCAGCAGTCTCTTTCCATCTCCCTCTGTCTGAGCTTCTGTTTTAATAATTTGCATGGAATAGTGTCCTGCTACCATTTCTCCTGCCTGGAACCTCACTTTAAGAATGAGTGCCCTCTTTAAATCCTCACAGCACCTCATTCTTAAACTTGCTAGTAGACTGATGTATAAAATATCACCGGGAACTGAGGTTCTGAACCTCCCTGGTCCTGAGGGACTTCTTTGATATTAAGGATGTGACAAAGAATTGAAAAAATGTATTGTTGTTTTTTACCACAATCATGGTAAGGTGACAGAACTGAGCACATATGAATTGTGTAGGATATCTGAAGAAAGCAGGATGTCAGGAATTTATTATAAGTGACAAATGTACTTCTTGAATCCAGTTTGTGATTTTGTTTCGTAAAAAGAAAAAAATAGAACAAATAGTCAAAATGAGATAGTCTTGGTGCAAAAACCAAAAGTGCAGAATGGTACTAAACCAGCAAAATGTTCATTCACATGATCAAAACATGAATTAATCAAAAACACCTGATGAACTGTCACTGGACAATTTGGCAAACAATTTTTGTATTGCTTTTGTTATCATTCCATTATGTTCGACTAAGGTTGAGCATTAGAAAATCTTAAAGTATAAATGTTTGTATGCATTGAGAGAAGTGTTTCCTTTGAGCATTTTAAACTAATCACAACGTTGCTATACTAAGGAAAAGATAGACAGTAGGTGTAATCTAATGGATTTAGGGCCTTGTTTTTAATGTTAAAAAAAGATTCCTAATGCTACTGATACTACCTCATCTTCTTTTTATTTTTAATGAGCTGTATGCGTAAGACTTTACTGATTAAACTATTGAGATTGTGTTTCAGAGGACTCAAAAGCATGGATATATAGACATTTAGCATCAAAATGGAAGAAGGGTATCATGCAACCTGCACAATGCACATACTGTTTTCTTAACCCACACATAAAACACTCTTAGATTTTACCTTGGGAAATTTGTTGTTTTAACCTTTGCTGAGATCACATTTGTCTGGGCTAAATAATGTGCCGGAGAGTCAGGCAGAGGTGGGGTTTCCCTCTCATGACGACCAAAGTCTCTTGTTAATGTGAGGTTGAGAGGGAAAAAAGTGGCGCCTGGATGATGCTGCTCACAACTGCCACGTGCTCAGGCTATTGTTAGGAGTCGGTTTTGGCGGAAGATTAAGTGTCAAGTTGCAGGCTTCTCATGAATTGGGAGGTTTAAGTGAATCTATAAGGAAATTAGACAATGAGTTTGGAGGTATGGAAAAATACATTGCTCTTGAGGGAAATTTGCAGTTGTGTTTATATTTGTATTTTTGTTTTCCTATTTTTATTTTTCAAACAAAATAGTGCTTAAAGGAGAATTGCAGTATTTGTCAACCAAAACTATTTTCCTCAACTTTAGGTGTCTAAAACTTTACAAAATACATCTTTTATTGAAAATTACTCCATTATAAAGTTTGGTCAGTTGAACAAATTAGCTCGACAATCCTATACAATGCAAAGGCAGGGGACATGACGAAACATCAGAAATAAATTTGTTTTTTTGCACTTAATGTTGCTGAAGTAACATGGAGTAACATGAAGTCTGTCTGGAGTAAATACCTACAGTGAAACAGCCGTGTGTTTTTGACTCGGTAACTATAACGATACCTTATAAACTATAACATAAGGACTAGGAGCAGGGGAAAAGCTAGTTTGTCCCTGTTTAAAGTCAAAGACATACCTGTCAGTACCTAAAAAGTTCATAAATTTTCATGATGTGTTTAACAACCTGACAATTTGTGGTTTTAGGGGAGTTTCAATAAGTTTTGCCAAATGCCACCTGCCTCTTTGTGTGTACTTAAGAAACAGACATAAAACTTTGTTCTCACAAAGTACTTAAAGAAGCATATTTGACTGATAATACTGACAGAATTTTTTTTGTATCTTTCAATTTCTGGTTTGACTTCGCAACACAGAAATAGGGCTTTCTGAATCTCAACTATGTAGTAGCTCTTCTTTTGTTATTCTTTCAAACAATCAAGCTTTCTACTTTAACATCACCTCACACAGTCCACCTCACACAAACCCCAGATTTGATTTAATTTTGAATATTTAAAACCTGAAGTGGATTTTTCCTTTAGTTGCTGACATTGAGTGAAGTCAGCGTGAGCTGAATTTCATATTGCTTTTCATGACAGACATCAGTGGACTTCTAAAGGTAATTTCACAGTAAAGGGTCCCTTCTTAGGTTACAGTGTGGGAGGTGGGCCCATGCAATAATGAAGTAAAAGGCAACTGCAGGCTCTTTTTTTAAGTCAGTTACAAAAGGGACTGACTTTTGCATTTCTAGCGATTAGATGAATTGGCAACTCAGGAAACACACACTGTTGTGTGTGTGTGTGTGTGTGTGTGTCAGACTTTAAACTTTATTACCTTCACAAGTTCTAAACTGTTTATTGCTTGGGAACACAGAACTAATGGAGACAAATATTAATGTACTTTAAAGGATTTTATGTGTCAAATGGTAAGTTTACTAACAGTAGGTTAGTCCACATGTTTACCATTTTCTACATACAGGGAATCATAATCTCTGTGACTCTGGAAGTCCCTGTCATTCAGCTGAACACTTTTATACATGAGTTTGTGGCAACCACAAATTGATTTTTACTTTTGTTTAAATCTGCACTAATCAATAAACACTGTACAACCCCATGATCAGCTCCAACACCCACAAAATAAAGAAACCCAACAAACTACTTCAACAAAAGATACACGGAGACTTAAATGTGTTAAAACTACTTTCAAAATATTAAATGATTATTTACAATTTTTCTATAGTGCTCTGAGTCTTGGTTGTTGCAGGTACACTGAAGTAGAAGAACACATGATGCGGTTAAGCCACGTTTGGGTTAAAGATGCTCCCTCTTTTTAAGCTCTCCGTACTGAGTGGTTTGTCGGGTGATTACTGATTTCTCATGTTAGTGCTTGGGGGGTTCCAGATAGGCTAAGTGAGGCGTGGACCAACCTGCTGAAGTTGAAAAAGATGTTTTGAGACCTGATTGTCTTGACAATCTTGTGACAAAGTTTTTTTTCCTCTCTGTGACTGAGAGGTGTAAAAATTCATATAGTTTTATCCTTTGATAGATACACACCCCTCTTAAAATCCCCTCAACTGTTTGCACAACTGCAGTTAAAAATCCTTGAAGTATGAAATTGATTTTACATAGTGTAGTTTTCTGAAAATTTGAATGTATTTGGCCTCAGAACTAAGTGATTAATGGAAGTGTGTGAACGAGACTGGACATGCTCTGCTGACAATGCAAACAGGCTGTTAACTTTCTTGTCACCATATCTTTTAAAGGAAACCCTTGACGTCAGGCTGGATTGAGTTTGTACATTGACTAAGATCTCACACTACCTGTACAATTCATCAAGCTACTTATTGCTCCAAGCTTTTCTGCCTTGCAACGAAAATTGCATTGAATCCAAATTACAACAGACCAGCACAATTTTATTTGCACTGCAGCTTTACAAAGAGTCCCTACCAGGAGAAAAGGAACAAACAACTCATATATATTTTCTTGTTTTGTCCGAAATGTCAGTTGCACTTTGTTTTACCTACTGTCTGCATTAGCTTCATTGCAGTACCTCTGTTCTCTGCCCTTGGAGTAGGGCATAGGTTTGCCCTTCTGTGGACAATGACATGTTTACCAGAGCATATTGTCCAGCCTGTTATATATTTTAGTGTACGTCTGCTCTCATGTGCTTTCTTTAAATTCTTTTCCAGTCTAGTCTCTTTCCTTAAAAATTCCTATGGTGTCTACCAAGCAGAACCCAGACCGCTTAAACGTTCACTGACTGCTGCTTTCTTTTTAAAAGGGCAACTGGACATGCAAGGAGACTAAGATTGGTCAAGAGATGGTCTACACCTGCCAACAGCACTAATTAATGAGAATAAAAGGAAATAAATTACCTCATCAGAAAGATTGCTGTAGCTACAGTGGTGAAAGTCGTGAAGTTGCAGCATTTTAATAGAATAAATTACGACTTCTGGACCAACATACTATACCCACAATATATCTGGACTTATAGACTCATATGAATTCAAACACTCGTAATAATCAGTTATTGTCATGTTGTTGTGCTCTGTACTTGTGACATCTATTGCACGTCTGTCCGTCCCAGGAAGAAGGATTTGATTATTATCGAGGTGAACTGCCATCATTCCACTTTGCACACTGAACACTTTATACACAGAAGCCAGATTGTACATAATACTTAGTATATTTTTTAATTTCTAGTATTTAAATTTTTTTTTTTTTATCCTTTCATATACTGTGTGTTAACTTGTTTTGGTACTTTTTACCCTGCACTGCTATTTTCACGTCTGTACTATTGTGTCAACCTGAATTTCTCCCAAGGGGGATCAATAAAGGTACATCTTATCTTTTCAGATCTGAGAATGAGTGCTCCAACTCCAGAGTTATGACTATTCCCTCTTTATATGCTGAATATTATTTGATAATTTAGCAAAGTATTCCTGACATTTGCATTGCATAAGTGTTTAAAAAAACACTTCAAAGTAAAGC
>KV751317.1:69383-87277 GCA_001698575.1 Mola mola | reverse complement strand
TATTAGCAAGTATAAGTTGTTTTAGAAACCTAAGTGATGTTAACCAACCAGTCAGTACTGATGTCAAGGTAAAGAAATAGAACTGGAGATATACTATCATTCATTGCTTGTACTCCAGTTCCTACCCAGGTTCCAAAAGAAAAACATCCAGTCTTGATTGGCATAGTGCAGAGTCCAGTTCCTCACAGAAATAACTTGTTCTCTGAAGGAACATTTCACACAACACAATTTAAAGTTTTATTATTAATATTATTATTATTTATTTTTAATTATTTTTTTGAATTATTATTTTATTTTATTTATTTTTACACCACAGAAAATAAATTATATCATCGTCAGTCTGGCTACAGTCATCAATGAGTAATTCCTGAAGAGTGATTAAACTTTAGTTGCAGGGTAACAGGGTAGGGTTTCTGTGTAATTCGTGTGATGTGCTCCTCCTGGCTGTGGGTGACCTCTGTTCCCTGAAGTCAACCCCTAGCTAATAGGGAACCTATGTGGGCTATGTTCCTATGCAACCCCCAGTAGTTCTGCTGTCCCCAGATCGACAACTTTGATATAATAAATACTTTAAGAATTATGGTTCAATTTAAATCACTCTCTTTCTCTCCAAATCTCTATCTTTTCCTCAGTTTGAGGACATTATGATGAGAATTGTGGGGACTGAAGTATACATTTTTGTAGAAGGGATTAAAGCAGAGCTTGTGGTTTTGGTATCTACTGGCTCTAAGGGGATTGGCTGTGACCCTTAAAAAAAAAAAAAAAAAGTCCTTTAATCTCAAACAGACTTCTAATTCACTGACGCGTTGAAAGAATCAATCAAACAAGTTTAATTTGTACAGCCCAAAATCACAAATACCAATTTGCCTCTGAAGGCTTTAAATCTGTACATAACAATACCCTCTACCCTTAGACCCTCGAACCGGGTGAGGAAAAACTCCAAAAACCCTAGACAGGGAAAAAGAAGAAACCTCAGGGAGAACCACATAGGAGGGATCCCTCTCCCAAGGACGGGTAGATGTTCAATAGATGTCAAAAGTACAGGGCACAGCAATATGACATCATTACAGTCTATGGATATGAAAACATGAGAACTGAGTCCAGAAGCATGTTATTAAAGAGCAGAGTCCAGGAACCAGATGGTGATCCAGGTCAGGACTCCAGGCCACTCTGTCTTTTGCTTGGTAGGAGAGGTGAAGTTGATCATGATCCCAGACACAAGGTCACATCTCCACCGGATAGCAGGTCGCTAGCAGAACTGTCACGTCCACGTCACCAGGCGGCTGAGAGACGATAAGCGGAGAGACTCTGGGGAGAAACTGCCCGGGGGGAAGTTAGTAAAACAAATACTGGGACATGACAGATTAGAGAGTAGAAGAAGTAGGGACGTGTGGGCTCAATGTATCATGGGAAATCTTCCAGCAGTCTAGACCTATAGCAGCATAACTATGGGCCGGCCTGTGCCAGCTGTAACTATAAGCTTTATCTAAAAGGAAGGTTTTAAGCTTCTCTTGAACACAGAGAGGGTGTCTGCCGCCCTGACCTGAACTGGGAGCTGGTTCCAGGGAATAGGGGCCTGGTAGCTGAAGGGTCCGCCTCCTAGATTACTTTAAGGGATCCTAGGAACTACCAGTAAGCCTGCATTTTGGGAGCGCAGCGTTCTAATTGGGTGATAAGGCACTACAAGTTCTATAAAATACAAAGGTGCCTGACCATTTAGAACTTTGTAGAAGAAGAGGAGAACTTTAAATTCTATTCTGGATGTAACTGGAAGCCATTGCAGAGAAGCTAGAACAGGACAGATATGATCTCTTTTTCATGTTCCAGTGAGCACACGAGCAGCAGCGTTTTGGATCAGCTGGAGGGTGTTTAATGATTTCGTAGTACAGCCTGATAATAAAGAGTTACAGTAGTCAAGCCTGAAAGTGACAAAGGCATGGACCAATTTTTCTGCATCATTTGGAGAATGAAAGTATCAGATTTTTGCAATATTACGTCAATGAAAAAATGCAGATCTAAAGATTTGTTTTATGTGGGAGTCAAAGTATAAATTCTGATCAAAGACACCTTCCAGAATTAAAGTGCTATTAGAGGTTAAGGAGGTGTCATCCAGAATTACTATTTCATTCAATAATTTATTTCTGAGGTGTGTAGGAGCAAGGACAATTTCGGTTTTATCAGCGAGAAATTGCATGTTATCCACATTTTAATATCGTTAAGACAGGCTTGAAATTTAACTGGGTTTCATCTGCTTAACAGTGAAAATTTATATCATGTTTTTTGATAATGTTACCTAGAGGAAGCATATATAAAATGAAAAGAATTGGCCCCAATACTGATCCTTGCGGAACGCCATAGCTAACTTTGATGTACATAGAAGAGTCATTGATAACATGTACAAATTGAGTTCTGTCACATAAATAAGAGATAAACCAATTTAATTCCACTCCCTTAATGCCAATTAAGTTTATTAAATTAAGTTTTAAATCTCTCTAGATCCTTCTAGCTTAAGCGCTAGCTCTTAGCTCTTCTAATATACATGTCTTAGGCAAAGTGGACAAATGCCCCAAAGTCCCTTTGAGATAATTGATTTCGCTTGTGTGAAGTGCTGTCACCTTCTTGAAGCACTAAGACTTCACTCAGAGTACTGTAATCAATGGTTTATTGGAAAAACCTGACAACAGCTGCTTTCCTCTGCAAGGAATTACGCTGCTATGGGTGAGTGAACTGGCCAAGAAATAATAGCACAATTTATATAATCAAAATGACCAAACATGCAATCTGGGGGTTAGTAGGTTAATTGGTCACTCTAAATTGCCCGTAGGTGTGAATGTGAGTGTGGATGGTTGTTTGTCTCTATATGTCAGCCCTGCGATGAACTGGCGACTTGTCCAGGGTGACCCCGCCTTTGCCCGAAGATGCTGAGATAGGCTCCGGCCCCCCCCGCGACCCCTAACGGGATAAGCGGTAGAAAATGGATGGATGGATGGACCAGCTATCATCAAATTTTTTGTTTTTATACATTTAAAATACTCTGTCGACGTCAGCCAGACTTGAAATGACCTTTGAGTTTCTGCATTCACACATTACATTAACAAAAGTTCATTTTTGGAACAAGCTTGTCAATTACCATGTTTCTAGTTATATCTTGTGTTTCAGTGTTTACATTATGTCACCCAATGAAGAGCCATGAGAATCATTTTGCTGAGTACACCACTCTATTATTTTGTTCACATAGCACTGGTCTGTCAAATCAATGAGGTTTTGTGAAGTTTGGAAACAGACATAAGAGGAAAATCATCAATCTGATTTGCCTGAAAGGTAAAATGCGGATGCCTTTAATCATCAAATCGCCCAAAACTACTGTCTTCCTGCTCCAGGGTTAAATAAATGCTAAATGCATCTCATACAATCCAAAATAACAATGCATCAAAGCCAATAAGTAAGACCTTGTGATTGTTTGAGGAACCTTTTATCCAGAATCACTAATATCAGAAGAATGACTTCCCCTCTCCTGCCGTTAGCCACATGCGCACGCGCGCGCGCACACACACACACAGGGAAGCACAGCACTCCCTGGACTCCTTGTATTGATGACATGCCAGAATTCAAGAGCAGGCAGTTATCCTTCTCAGAGAAGCGTCAGTGGCTCAGCAGTTTTATAAAAAAATGTCGAGAGTTCCTGTTGTCACTTCCAACCAATTTGCATTCTAGCCTTTGCATAATAGTGACTCTCACAAGAAGCACTGATTTGAGTTCCGCTCACTCAATGATAAAAACACACTTGACCTTTCATCACTGTGTCTTTTCTTGGTTTTAGAACCAGGAACTAACTGAAAGCAATTCTGTTCTAGCTTTTTGTGTTGTGTTTTCGGAGGCCTCAATGCTGATATGTTGTCAGGTATTCAAGGTCAGTGTAGAGTCTTGAACAGGGTTTGTAGCATAGACTTGCAGAATGCAATCTCCCAAAAAATAATCTTTGCATGATTCTTTGTGGTAAAATAAAAAATAGAGTTTGAAATACTTTGAGTTACAATATGATACACTGAATGTCTTATAGATCAGTAGGAGGCATGTCACCTCATCAGTAATGTCATGTCTATGCGAGGTCACTGAGCTGTAAAGGCCAAAACAAAACAGGACATCCCTCATAAATTTTTTCTGGCCTGGTTCAGTGCACATATCTTTCATTATTTGGACTTCAGTAAAACTTACTCTTTCCTTTTTGTACCAATTTTCTCTCACACTTTTTCAGGGTCCTCCTGGACGAACAGGCTTTCCGGTAACTCTATTTTTTGTGTCTTTGTGTGTACCTATGTCCAGTATTTGCATGTGTAAAAGTAATCCCTGCAGTACTGATCTCTTCACCTGCTCCCTTCTGAGATCCTGTCTTTGTTCAGATAGTGTAAGGTATAAGTAGGCATAAAGTTTACGGATCACATACAGTATATAGTGAAATTAAATATACCTACATAAGGTTTTCATGTAATAGCCATAGCTTTCTCCAAATACATTTGCTCTGGAGAAAACATTCTCGCTGCACGGAAGGTTATGGATTAGGTTTAGTTTTGGTGACCTTATACAATTTTTGACTTTTGAAAAAAATAACAAAACACACACTCTGCTGTCAGTTCAAACTGCATTCAAGCTGAACACATAACACTTCAGATTGTTTCACTCTATGCTGTATGTATGTACAAACACATCATACAGGCTTTGTAAAAATCTTCGACAATATAATATCAACTTGAAGATTTTTTTATTGGCAGTTTTGTTGCTTTAACACAGTCAAATTTGCTATAGATCTTGTTTAATTGATTTCCCTACGGGGATTAATAAAGTCATCTCTATCTCTATCTCTAACTGATGTTAATTTACATGTTGGACATCTCTGATTCAGGTTACTAGGGTAAACCATATACATAATCTGGTTGTATTATAAGTAATGTGGTTTGCGTACTTTGGAATCTGTACCCACAACTATGATACATCTGGGAAATATCACAAGTTATGAAGCTCACATTTTAATTGGACACAGCAGATTTTTAATTCATTCTGTTAAAGCTCCGGATGGTGACGGGCAATATTAGCATTCATGGGTGGGCCACTGTTTTTCTTTATTTGATTGCTCTCAGCCTTTAAATCGACCTGTTGAGAAAAAAAAAAAGACACAAATTGACTATTATTGTCGCTACCTATTACATCTGAACTATGTTTGAAGCAAGAAATAATATTTCTATTTATTGACACGAGAAAGGGCAAATTCATCTCCAGCAACTGGCCCTACCTTATAAGCATAAAATGAGAGGTTTTGCCGCTTTTCACCCTGTACCCTGCATGTTGTTCTATAAGTTGAGGGTTAGCTGTTTTCAAATTAAATGAAAATGCATTTTTACCTTCATTAGTCAAGCAATTGGTCATCTTTTAAAATGCACCTAAATGTATGGGAATGCATTTTATAATGTCAATAGCTTGTTTTGATGTTAGTACAAGTTCGCTGAGTAACTTCTAACAAAGCTTGCTTTAGAAAAATATCTTGAGACACGCTGGCATCTTTTATTTTCATTTGAACACATGAACACAAAAGAACATAATAAACAATTAGAGGCTCTGGATTAGACTGAGACTACCTTAGATTCTGAGGACACCAGAAACAGAGATACTACAAAACCAGTTGACGTTAAATATTAAGTAAATATTTACATGTTAAGAGACAATACAAAATGCAAAATAGTTTTTTGTTAACTACGGTACTGTTAAGGAATCATCTGTCCTATTTTTTTTTTTTTTTTTTTTTACTGCGTGAATATAAGGTTTAAAAAATCTGTATAAACTAATCAGTTTGTTTTTCACCTCTGCCCATTTCTTCTCGTTTGTCAAACTAGTTTTCACCATGTGAAACCCATAAGGTTCCTTTTGGGAGGACAGGTGGCCATTTAGTATCTGACCTTTGTTTATGACCCGCAAACCCCATTTTGCAGTTGTGAAAAAGCTCCATGAAACAGAGTTGCTTTGTCAGAGTTTCATTGCAATTTCATGTCAAAGCAAGGATGAGTGATTGATTATACCTGTCAGGCAGTGGGAAATGAAATCGCACAGCGTTATTTGACTGTAGGAGGATGTGGTTTCCGGAAAAACGACCTGTTCGAATTAAAAACGTGGGTGCAGTGTTAGTCATAAAAGGTTGCATTATGTACATCTTTATAACCAAAGACGGTAGGGTAGGGCTGACTGTTGGATGATGGATGCATCATAAACTTGTTGCGCCCCCACCACACACACAGACACATTTCTAAATGTAATATTCTCCACATGCTGGTAGAGACAGAACTCACTTTCTCCTTTTAAATAACCTGTAGTGTCCTATAATTCTTACCAACTCCCAGTTGACTAACTTGTATTCAAGAATGGATAATTGACTCAATAATTCTTTAAACTAACATGAAACATACGGATTTTTCTTCACCACTGCAAAGCTATATTACAACTACTGTATATCAAGGGTGTGTGTGTGTGTGTGTGTGTGTGTGTGTCAATTGTGAGACTACCAGACCCCTTTTTGGGATGTGGGCAGACACCATGCTTTCTTTGAGACTACCATAGACCAAATAAATCTGGAAACCACACTAAAGAGTGAAAGAAATTGCTACAATTAAAAGATGGACAATGTTTTAGGGTTTTCGGGTATTCTACTGATGCCGGTTATTAGCAATGGAAAAAAATGATCAAGAACCAAGATATGGAACTTACATACCTTTGCATTACAAATTGACAATTAAGTGTGAATATTTAGAACATTTTATGTGATGCAATGAAAAAAATAAAGTACAAATTATGTAATTAAGTGTCATTTTGAGGTACTTGTTCATTTCAGATACAGGCTCAGATTGGAGCCCGAAAGGGGGCTCAGACACGTGTAGGTCAACAACGTTTAATCTAAGCAATTTCAGTACAGGCAATGTATCCACATTGGCAGGCAAAACTCTTGTTAAACAACAAACCCAGTCAGAAACATTCAAAGCAAACACGAAGAATTGCTAGAATGCTGTCACGAGGGAACAAAACCATCTGGCACAGGACAGGGGATCACAGTTTAAATAAGTGAGGAGAAGGGAGATAAGAAGACATGGGAGACACTAATTACAAACTGCGGGAAGCACTTGACAAGAAGAATAGGGATTAACAAGGACTACAGAAAAAAACAAAAATTAAAAAAGGAATTACAAAAACAAACTAGACAAAACCAAAACTGACACTAATGGATCCTGACCCTGACACATCCTGCACTGTTTGTATATTTAATATTTCCTTATTTATACATCTTCTCTCTTATATTTCAAGTGTTACAAACTGTAGTATTACTACATTTTTTTTTTTTTTATATAATTTGGCCAGGTAAATTGCATTTCGGATGATTCAGTATTGATATGCTCTTGTGAAATTGAATCAGAGTGTTGTGAGAGACCAGAGACAGAGATAATGATGCACACTGAAATTGATTACTTGAGACATGCAGTAGAGGGGAGTTGCAGTGATCAAGTTTCTGTCTGTGGAATGTAGTGCAACACATGAGCTGAAGGTTTTCCAAAACACTATAAAAATCACTCTACTTGTATTTTGTGGTTACAGCATAATCACATTAGTTATTGTGTAAAGCCACAACCTTTGGAATAGAACCATTTCGGCTCGTCTCCGAGGTCTTGGTCCAAATCTGGACCTCAAAGAACTCTATTTAAAACATGTGCTTGATATTATGACTTGTGATGCCAGCCCATCTGATGTTAACTGAAAACAACTGATTCTTTTCTCTTCTTTGGACCATGGGTGCTTTACTTGGGAAGAGGACTGGCCAAAACACAGTCAGACTCAGACACCACTATGAATCATTATAACATCTGATAAGATGAATGTCAAAACACACTATTTAGATAGTTATTATAAGAACTATTTAATACATTATTAGAATATTTAAGATTTTAATTTCCTGATACTGGTTATGGTATATTGGTGCAGCCATCATACATACATTCAGGTCACAAATACCAGGGTTGCATAGTTGTTGTTTTTTGTTTGTGTGTTTTTTTTTTTTTCAATGATTGATAATATTTATGTAACTCATAGCGGAAAAAAAGTGAATGATAAATAAATAAGCAAGTAAAATGTGTCCACAGATGGCATTGCAATCTCTGCAACACCTTCTTAAACAGATGAACATTATGACTTATAGAGTCTTAATAACCCTCTGCACCAAAACTACAACTGGTCTTGTCCCTCTAACCACCCAACTTCTTTATAACTGACTTAAGTCTGTGACATCCTGCATGGTTGACATGGGTGTCACAGCAGAGTTTTTGTCATGGCCACAATAATTTGTTTCCAATGACTAAAGAGATAACTGATGCTCACGTTGCGACATCCAAATGTCAATTTATTAGGACTCTTAGTGTGGTAATTACATACATTGTTTTCTGTATGACTATAACACAGAATGCTTGTTTTGACCATTAAGCATGGCATGGTTAACTGACTAAGCCATCTCTACATGAATGATCCTGTTCCTTATATCTTATTCCGTATCCTTAAACGGATACCATGGCATTAGGACTTTAATCAGTTTAATTTAATAAATTGTGTATACTCAACTATCATATATCTACCAAATATTGATGATGTGTAGCAACAGCTTTAATGCATTGGTGGAATTTGAGTCAGATTACAGTCTATTTAATAAGATAATATTTGATTTATTCTGTGTCTTGAAAAGTCCACATGTCAAGGCATCCCTTTAGGAATTCACTACAGTCTTGGATCTAACCTTCTCATTGAACCCTGTTCTTTTTGAATTTGTATTGATCAATAGGGTGACAAAGGAAGTATGGGAATTCCTGGGAGATTGGTGAGTGTCTTGGTTTTGTACATCATGCACACTATTGTTGAATTCAATCATCCTAGAAGGCCCTGCACACACATAGTTGACTGATCGGGGATCAGGCCTGAATGTTTGATTGATAGCTCACTTGCCTGTTGGAGTGAATCCCACCTTTTATCTTTCTTCACAATTCATAGGATTCTATCACTTAATGCACACCAGACTTGAATGTGAGCAGAAGGTTAAAATTGACTGAATGCAGTTACAAATTGTTTACAATAATAATTTGAGCATTGCAGAACTCCAGAGCATGTTGCCACAGAAATATTGTTGTCTACAGTGAACATGTTTAGACTTGATTGGTGGAGAATGGTGACAGAGGTCAGAGAGATTAATTTGGACTGCCATTATTATTTTTATTATTATCATTATTTTTTATAAAATACATAGACATAAAATGTTGTATGTGAACAAACAATCGCAATTCAATTAAATTCAATAACCAATCAACATAATCAGAATCAGAATCCTTTTGTCATTGTACAAGTGTACAACAAAATTATAGCTCTAAATGTGACTTTTCTGCTGCTCCCATATAGAGTATGTTAAGTTTATAATATTGTGTAGCTTTAGACATTGTACCCTGCGTGAAGAGGGCTTGTGCTTGATGTCTGTTTCAGCTCACCCAGGATTAAGTCCATAGTGAAACTACTTATGATGAAATTTTTTTAAAACTTTAATATTACTACTGTGCAGTTTATGGTCTGCAATGTGACCATGTGATGTATTCATTTAGTTTGAACATTTCTTGTGGATATGGCCATATTTCACAAAATTTGAGTGCTGTGGTCTCAACACCAAACAGGACTCTGAAATTAATTAATTTCACATCATTGTGGGAGCTTGTTCATTTCAGAGTTCACATTTATATCCAAAAGAGACAGAATGACAAGCCAGTAATGGAGGAATGGCATTGTCATCTAACTGGTCCCAGAACGAATCTGTGTTTCCCTCCACCGTTCTGAAAGGAAATGACTGTGACTGTGCAACCCTCACTGAAATGTGTTTGATCGCTGTGTACGGCCCATCTTGAAGCTACACTCACTGTGTGTCTTAGGTTCCGTGTAGCTCTTTCCTATGCAGCAGTGCTCAAGGTCTCAGTATGCTTTCAGTGAACATGGTTGTATGAAATGCTGTCAGGTGCAACTGGGGATGTCATTTGGACAGCCTCTTCTTGAAAGCAATTACAGCGTTGTACTCATGATAAGTGATAAAAGTGTGAATACTAAAAAGGTTACAGAAAGTGTTGCATGATTACCTATATTCCACTGTTAGAAAGGATGTCGCAGCCATTGATCTGACAAGCACTTTGTTCCTGAGCACTGAGGCCTTCAGCCACCAGCTTTACTGAACTGACACCCTTCTCCAGCTCCCCATCACTAGGCCTGAGAATGATGCATGCCTCCAACACTATCCATGTCTCTAACACTGGTTCCTTTTTCTTTTGTGTCTCCCTCCCCTTCACACCTTCTTGCATGTGACTGTGTCTGCTGTGACTGATCCCAGGGCTTAAAAGGACGAACCGGGGAGAAGGTAAGTTTAGGATTGTGTTCCAAATTACAATTCAGGACCAGTCAAAGATAAACTGCAACTTTGTCTTTGTTCTACAATGTTCTGCCTTTTGTTTGGCGTTCTTGGACTTCTGTAGTAAATCTAGTGGGCTTGCCTCAGGGCAAGCAGGATGAGTTGGACAAAAAATATAAATATATGAGTAGTGTAAATGAAACATTGATAGAATGTGATGTAGTGCGGGTCTGTGCAGTGTATTGTGTGCACAGGTAGCATGTGATTTATATCAAGAACGATATTTTTAAACAGCATGAGAATCACACTCTGTAAATGGTTTCCCACCCTGGTTGGATTACCTGAACTATTTACAACGTGAAACACAATAGGAACAATTTGTCATATGAGCATCTGGAAGTTCTAATTCAAGACTCCCCGCAGAATGGGAGACACTTTTGTAGTGGCCACCGCAGAAGAAGAGAAGAGACTTGCAGGAGGATGTAGAATGAATGGAGTTATATGTTGAGATAAATAAGTGTTGTTACTGATGCAGTGCACGTTGGTTAAATTTCAACTCTCAGTAATTGTATTTACAGAGATGGTAAACAAGCAAACATGCTTACATTTATTCACATTAAAGAAACAAACTCTGTCCACTGTGAGTAAGTAATGTCTGCTGAAGATTACTGAGATTTGATTTTAGCTCCATCACTGAGAATGAACTCAGTATGTAGGCTTTATATCGAGTAAGTGCTTACAAGCTCAGCAATAAGCAAATTTTTGTCACAAAAATCTTGTTTTCAGCAGTAGCACCAGCCAGCACCAAACAGTAGACCAAATTAGCAACTGGCTGAAAACCTGTTATTTCTCAACTAATTACTCAAGTATTTTCATCTGGAAGTGCTGGAAAGCTGAAATAAACAAATACTGGAGTTATATAGTTATATGCTGGCTGCCAACACCTCCCCAATGGGATGATAAAATTGCTCTGTGTCTGCAGGATGTGTTTGCAAAAACACCTCAATATGTAAATTTGAATGCTCTTCAAGACCTTTTTCACACATGGTTAAGTAATCATAATATCCCCATCTATCAGCTTTATTATAGCCATACAGATTCTTTCTCATCAAATAAAAGCATGAATTATGAAGTGTGGGGCCGGATTTGCTGTGAGAGAAAAAACTCAGCAAATTCTTGACTCTTCTACCACTGGTAGGGTTAGGGTTAGATCCTGGTTGTGATCCTGTCCTAAAATGGTCTCCAGTTATTGTGGATAGTCAATCGAAACAAAATTAGTTCCAGCCTCAACCTGATTTATGGACTGAATCACAAAGTGAATATTAGATTTTCTAGAACTCAAAATTCTAGAATTCTTGAATTCTAGAACCAAAACACTTTAGTGGGATTTGCCGGAGAGTGGCCTGAGTTTGGCTGAGAGGGAAAAAATAAAAAAAATTGTGCAGAAGGCTCTGCACAAATAAACAAAGAAAGTACCGTAAATAAGCAGAGCAAACATACGTGCTATTATTTATGAGCTTTATGTTTTCTCGAAGCAGCTCCTGTTTTCAGTTGTGATTCTAAATTTGCTTTGCTATCTTGAAATGTTACAAAATGTAAAAGTAATCCAATTTAGGCACAACTGTGTCTGTAACTTTTCACTTGTCTACTTTACTGAAGAAAGTCACCAAAAAACTGCCTGAAATGACATGAACTATCTTTGTCCATCATTAGCTCTCCCCTCTGGTCACAGAGTGATACAGCTGTCATCAAACTGACAGTGAGAAAACAGTTTTTGACATCTTTAGTTAGACACTGTTCAGAAATATTTACAATCACTTGACTTTGACAGACAATGGAGACTAACGGGTATGTCCTTCTGATAGGATTTCCCTCCACAAGCAGAGCAGCTAATAAGGGAAAGTACTTTAAACCCGAGTTGGGCCAGCCTGGCCTCAGTGGTTTGTAGAATGATTGCAGAGATCACCGAGTCTACATTACACCATAGTGTAGTCACTACAGGCACTTTGCTTTTTATGCAGCGCTGGACTTAGAGTCACGTCGCCTCAAAGCTCTGAGAACTGCTGTTTCACAGGAGCATGCAGATCACAGTGTTTGTTGAATATTTGCTTGGAATAGCTCCCATAGCTGTCTAGCATCAAATTAATACATCATTTATCACTATCAACATTTTTTGGAAATACACTACTTGTATTGTTTCATTCACTATTTTTGATAATTACTTTAGACTATATTCTCTGTTTTAAAATGAATTTTTCACTTTGTTTTGGTATTTCTAATTCGTTATATATTAGCTATTTGCTACATTTAATCGACAGACTTCTCATTATTTAATAACAATTTTTTGGACAAATTATGAAACTACAGATCACTTTTCTGTGTTTGTGGGTGAGGAATAGGGTTAGCCTGATTTCATATCTCTCGAAGTGACAAAATGGGAAATCAGTCTCTCCTGCTTCTTATCGCCTCATGTTCTGTCTCTTTTTTCTATAGGGAGCACCAGGTGAACCAGGTCTTTCCATCATTGGACCCAGAGGGCCTCCTGTAAGAGTTTCACCACTTTCCATACCTATGAAACTCTCATCTTGAAATAGTGCTGTCAACCTCTATATCCATATGTTTAGTGCTAGGTAGCGACTCCTATTGGCCATAGAAATGATCAAAGGAATCAAGAAAGAAGTCAAGAGACATAATATAAACAGCCATAAACAGCCATGTGCAAGAAGGTTGGGCCACTGAACAGATCCAATACTGAATTTTATTTACAGGAATATGCAACATGAGCCTACACATGGCCAAGACTTCCCGACACAGAAAAGTTACATAGTTTTACCTAAATCTAACCATGGAAATAGTGTTAATATTAACTATGTGTTTATTATTTTTGGCATGACTTTTAGTGATCTCTGCCCAAGTTCTCTTGAAACCATTGACAGACTTAAAGAAGGACAGCGCATCTGCACTTCCTGACAGTAACAATTGAAGCTAAAATAGCATTCCCATGTTGCACTGGTGACATCTAGTGGAACCAGAGTCTGCGCAGTCGTAGACAGGAAACATTAACTTCCCAGCCAATCGTTAGCAAAGCTTTGCTATCAATTGTGATGTTTCATGAACTGAACTGATCAGAAAAAAATCACTGTGATGTGTGAACTACCTAAAATGACAGAAATCAGTTTTGTGAAAACATTTTTTGAGAAATACTAATAGAGTTTTTAGTTTGGCCCAAGCGCTACTTGAAATAATGAAGGAGGAGAGGGTTTAGGGATCTATAGCGGAGCTGCGAGTTCTCATGGTGCCCATCATACTAGTACAGTCTGTGGCTGGAACAATCCGATGATCATATTTTGTTTTGGAAGTGTTTGGCAAATGGCATGTTCTGTCATTGAGGTGAGAGAATGACATGACCATTTAAGTCCGTTTATTTTTAACATATCAGTTTCTCTGACACTAAAAGACTTTTCTTTTCGGTTAATAAATTGGAGAGACTTGCTTTTTCTAGTCTTTTAAAGGCTATTAAGTTCAGGTTTATTGTATCAAGACAAAACAGAGTCATAATGACGGGTAGGTAAATGAATAATCATTAATTATGATAAAGTGATCATGTTCTGAACAATGATTATTATTATGGAAATTCATGCTGACTTTTATAATTCAAGGCTCATTGTCCAGTTAATTTTGATCTGAGGCGCCAATTGTGGGACAGCAACGACATTGTTACTGGTGCCCAAACAACATTTAAGTTTCTGAAAGCATTTTTTTCATTTTGCCAGTGATTTCACTATGTAGTGAGGTATATAGGGAAACCCTATATACGGACTAGGGACCAGGTAGCCTGGTGTGGTGATTTCGGATACAGCCAGTTGACTTTATAGCTTGCTAATAGCCTGCTAAATAGTAGTTATATGTCTGTCAGTGAAAATTACAATATAACACTCACAATTTTGGTAAATAAACAGCCAACAATGAAAACTTGGTGCAGGTCCAGCTTTGAAGAGAAAGAAAACCTGGAGCGGTGGAGGTCTGCACAGGAAAAAAGAGGAATGAAAGTCAGTCGTAGCAAGACTGCATATGTGTGTGAATGAAAGAGAGGCAGGTGAAACAGTGAGGTTACAGGGAGGAGAGGTGAAAAAGGTCCATGAGTTTAAGTACTTGGGGTCAACTGTTCAGAGCAACAGGGAGTGTGGTAAAGAGGTGAAGAGGTGAAGAAGCGAGTGCAGTTAGGGTGGAGTGGGTGAAGAAAAGTGTCAGGAGTGATCTGTGACTAAAGAGTAGCAGCAAAAGTGAAAGAAAGTTTACGAGAGGGCAGTGAGACCAGCAGGGTTGTTTGGTTTGGAGACTGTGGCACTGACCAACAGACAGGAAGCAGAACTGGAGGAGGCAGAGTTAAAGATGTTTGGTAGTGACGAGGATGGACAGGATGAGGAACGAGCACATCAGAGGGACGGCACAGGAGACAAAGAGAGGCCAGATTTAGATGATTTGGACGTGTGCAGAGGTGGGACAGAGGATATGTTTGTAGAAGGATGCTGAAGATGGAGCCATCAGGTGGGAGGCAAAGAGGAGATTCATGGATCTGGTCAGAGAGGACATGCAGATAGTTGGTGTGAGAGAATAAGATGCAGAGGACAAGGAGGGATGGAAGAGGATGAATCGCTGTGGCAACTCCTAGAAAAACCTACGTAAAGCCAAAAGAGGAAGAAGAAGAGTGAAAACCAGGTGCAGTTTCATACATACACACACTGTAACGGTTTTTCTGTATATAATTAGCTTGTGGACCCAGAAGTGGAACCAGAGATGTGGATGGTTTCCACTGAAGTTGAGTGATAACAAGTAAACAGTTTGTAGAGGAGAGGCAAGCTGACATGGAGCATGGTGGCAGCTCTGGCAGAGTCTGAGGAGCAAGGAGAGTAGAATGACGATTAGGAGGATAATCTTAATAACTCAGAGTAATACTCACAAACAGTGCAAAGTAACTTGATGACTAATACCACGAAGATTGAGGGAATAATCTGGCGATGAGTGGAAGTGAGAGCTAGTCTAAATAGAAGGGTTTGAGTAGGAGATGGAGAACAGGTGGGCAGTGCTGCCAGAAGCCAACGAACCACAGAAGAGAGACAGAGAGCGAGGAGGAGAAAGAGAAAAGAAACAACAAAACCAAAACAACCACCAAACACAAAATAATAACAATAGAAAATAAACAGAACCTGCAGACCCGGGACCACAGGACACTGGCTCTGGCTGGATCTACGTCAAAATACAATTTCTATTAGTTTAATAACACGTATTTTCATTGCTTTATCAAAGTTTTCCCAGTTATCACTTTTCCTGCTCATGGTTGCCATGCTGTATGTAACACAAGTTGTTGCTGAACTAGTTGCCAAAAACAACACATGTACATCGCACAGGCGTACTTTGTGCAAGTACCTGAGTAGTGAGAAGTTGCTCAAATAATGGCATCAACAATGTGTACTCAAGTATGTACACAGTTGTTTTGCTATGAACTGGATCATGTAGTGGAGTACACATCTGTTTTGAAAATTTATTGCAATCTGTACCTGTGTGTGCCCATTTTTTCTGGACGATAATGTATTTTTAATTAATAGCAAGCTGGGGAGGATCTTATGTGGAGTTGGAGCCATTTCCTAAAATCAGAAGTTAAGTTAGTCAAAAACACTCAGAAGCTAGTGTAGCACTGCCTATGAGACCAATATAAGAGGCTTCATTCGTGACTTTGGAACAAGGGAGTCAGTTCAACAGAGAGGAAAGGAGAACGAGAGGAAATGACAGCTTAGGCGAGCCAAGTGCCTCAACTAATTTGCAAAATGTTGGTGAGGTAGATGAGTGTGAAGATATTTTCCACCGCAAGAATGGTTTTGAGCTTAAGTGTTTAACTCTTGGCTACAAAGAAATCATATTTCTGAGGTATGAACGTGGTTTATAGCACGTCCACAGTGATCATAAATACATGCAAGACACCACTTAAGGAATGGTTTCTTGCATACCAATGCTGGTGTTTAAATATTATTTTTGACCTTAAAAAATGGTATCCAGCCAAAGTAATGTTAACATCTCATGCTTTCAAGCACATCTCATGGTCAGTGGATGGAAACAAACACATAAAAATAATTTTTGTTCACAAGCAACATATTAGCCTTGAACTTCGAGTTAGGGTAATTTTGACCCATTGATAAGATAAAGAATTCAAGTTTGCGTGTGGTGGTGTTAAAAATGTGCATTCTGTGGGAGAAAAAACATTCAAAGTTCCATTGAGTTCTATAAACTTGAAAAGACTAACTCACTAATTCAATCACTATCTCATTAAGATAAAACAATTAGTTTGTTTTTACAGGGTATTGCATTGGGCTGCTGAGAGGTAATGTCATTGTCAGACATTAAAACCTACAACACAGTAATTGTTTATTATTCATTTGTTTCTCTCTAGGGACAACCAGGAACAAGAGGATTTCCTGGCTTCCCAGTAAGATACGACAACATGATGACATTGGGGTTGCTTTCAAATATGTGCAAAAGTGGGAAATGTTAGACTTTACTGCAAAAAAATGAAATTTTGAGGAAAAAAAATAGTTTTCAATTCCAAAGAATCAAGTAAGGAACAATTCTGAAATAACCATGAATTGCATTCTCTTTACCTTCTTAATAAACCGTTCCTGGTCAACAGTGATAAATGACTCACAAATAATGAATACTTAGTCCTTCGTTATTAAAGGCACAACTGGCTAATTCCTGGCTCGTCAAATATTGCTGCTTTGGGTTGGTATCCCTTCTAATGCTGCGACCTGTTGGTTATGGAATGGCACTACAAGGCTGAAGAGAAGACTTTGTATCTCTCCAGCCTTAATGAAATTCTGTATTGTAGAAAGTGAAAATGATAAAATTCAGTTTGAATCCAAATTGAGTCAAATCAAGATATACAAATTTAGATTCCTTCTTTGTTGATAGACCCAAAAGCTGCTCTGCCAAAGTGCAAGTAGATTAATAGATGGCCTGAAGATATTCCCCTATTTTAAGCAGCCATCAGTGGCAACACTTTTTTAAAATTAATTCATTATTTTTTGTTTGTTTCTTTACCATATATGCAGTATTTTTTTCAAGACTAATTACATTTTTGATGTTCTGAATGATAATTTTTACTGAGTTCTGTGACAAGCCTATCTGGAAGAATTTTTCTGTTAACCTGCATTGAATTCCACTCAGGAAATGTTCCTCAGTTATGTATTTAGTATTTGCATAGGTGCCAGTTTTTACAACTGACTCTATAATGGGGCCAGTCATGGAGGGGAAATTTCCATATGTGCTCAAACGTATCCTTCTCTACATTATTCTAGGGTCCAATCGGCTTGGATGGCAAACCGGTGAGTTTCCCTAAATTTCTGTCAAAATGTGAAATGACTGTTATTACTGGGTGGAGTTGAACATG
>KV751317.1:51186-69185 GCA_001698575.1 Mola mola | reverse complement strand
ATGACATTGTGGGATTAATGGAGTGCTACTATACCAGCAACCTCAGTCAGAGGGGGTAAATGCAAAGGATGTGGGACCTATGGATGCTTCAAAACCCTGCATCCAAGCTAAGGAAGAAACAGCTCGTAACACAGTGTTCCAATGTCCACAATCAACAATTGCTATCACAACTAGAGATCGATGTGGTACAACAACGATGCTACGACAAGGGGGAGCCAGGACGACAGGTGGAAGACCTGAGCCACTATCCAAGATGAAACAAACAAGATCTGGGATTACATCAAGACGATGGCCCCGAATAATGACCTGCTAAGTGAGTTTCTCAGGCAGCAGAAACCCAGTGAGGAGAAAGAAGAAGAAAGAGACCATCATGGAGGGACAAGCCCCTGTACAGGATGTACCAACGACAGATAGAGGAAGTGGCTGATATAGAGAAAACATACCAGTGGCTGGAGAAGGCTGGTCTCAGGGACAACACAGAGGCACTGATCATGGCTGCACAAGAACAGGCCTTGAACACAAGATCGATAGAGGCCGGGATCTACCACACCAGACAGGACCCAAGGTGCAGACTGTGCCAAGATGCCCCTGAGACAGTGCAGCACATAACATCAGGATGCAAGATTCAGGCAGGTAAGGAATACTTTGAGCATCATAACCAGGTGGCTGGCACAGTATACAGGAACATCTTTGATGACTTGGGCTGGAGGTTCCAGGATCAAAGTGGACAGAACCTCCAAAGGTGATTGAGAATGACGGAGCTAAGAACTTGTGGGACTTCCAGATCCAGACCGATGATAAGGTGGTGGCTAATCAACTGGATATCGTGGGGGTCGACAAACAGGAGATGAAGGCGGTAGTGGTAGATGTTGCAATCCCAAGTGATAGCAATATCAGGAAGAAGGAACACGAGAAGCTCAAGAAATACCAAGGGTTGAAAGAGAAGCTGGAAAAGGATGTAAGGAGTAAAAGCGTCAGTGGTACCCGTGGTGACAGGAACACTCGGGGTTGTATCCCCCAAGCTGGGAGAGTGGCTCCAACAAGTCCCAAGAATAACATCTATGATCTTTTTCAACAAGAGCGCAATCATAGGAACAACTAAGATACCGCACAGGACCCTCAAGCTCCCAGGCCTCTGGTTTTTAATATACAGTATCTACTGTATGTATGTTTTTAAAGGAAATCAAGTGGAGTGTTCAGATTGATTTAGTTATTTTCCCCACCTGCACTCACTGTTTTGATGTTCGCACAGGGACATAACGGAATCAAGGGAGACGTGGTAAGCATTATTCCTTACATTTTTTCATTACACTAGTGTACCAACTAAAGCAGGCCAAAAAACCAAACCAAACACAGCATAATGAATTTGCACTGAATCTAAGTTTTCCTGTTTAGTCATGTAAATTGGCCGAAAGTTTATTCAGGTTCATTTAATTGCAAATCAATGCATAATTAAAATTCATAAATGACTGTTTTTATGTTGTCATGTTATGTTCAGGGTCAGCGTGGTCCGAAAGGCCTCCCAGTAAGTTGATGAAGCTTGACATCAGTCCCAATAACCTGCTAATCCTTAAAAAGGTTTGCTTAACCCCTCATCATGTTTCGTTTTCTAGGGGGAACCTGGACCCAAAGGGGAGAAGGTAAGGCATGAAACACTGAAATTGTGCTGTACTGCTCTAAAGAAGGCCTGTTATTATGCTTTTTGACACAAAACCAAACAACACTGGCATAATAGTCCCTAACTGTGTGACTCCTGACAGCATATTGGCATATCGGCACTGCAGAAGCCAAAGTGGCATGGCTTTTAACAGCAGCTTTGTGTCATATGGCCCCTAGTCCAGTCTCAAAAGCCACTATGATTCCACTATGTTATTTCATCCAAGAAATATTTGGTTTAAGGCAGAACAACAATCCCCACAAAATCCTTTTTATGTTTTGTACAGAACAGTGGCGCAGCCTTGCCACCGTCAACAAAGGCTGTGTAATGGCACTATGATTGGCTCTATTTTGACAATTTGACCAGCGAGTAACACACACGTTTTACTAGTCAGTGGTCTAATGTGTATTCAGATTAATTGCCTGTTTGAGATACTCTAGCAAATTAACTTAACAATTAACTTATAACTAGATCTAATTTAAAACTGAAGTACTAAAAAATTAGGTATCCTGATTTTTTTTCCTTACAGGTCAAATTCCAAAAGCCTTCACTCTGCATTCTCCATAGTGCAACACAATAGCTTATTTTAATGTTAGAGGAAATATTTTGTTGCCCTCAAGAAATACAACTTTTTTGGTACATTTGGCCATGTTCTTTAAAGCTTAGTTCACAATATATGACTTTTAACCTGATCCTTCCTGCGCTGACAAATTTTGGAGTTTGCAGATGAAATGCCCAGGTCGGGACCAAATCTGTGTCTTGATTTACAGTCACCACTCACAAAGTAGGAACTCTTTGGAGGCACATCCCTGCTTCAAACAAGATTTCTCGGAGGCTAAACCTCCAGATGAGTCATTAATAGCTCCAGCCAATGAAAGCGTGGGATACAGGGTGAGCAAAAACAGAAGACTGTATTTGAATCTGAAGCGACCCGATAGCTGCGAAAGTCATGTAGACTGACACTGACATTTTTGGAGATCGCAGAACACATTAAACTGCTTTCACAGCCTGGTTTTTACTCCCTGTGCTATGTAAATAAATGGTGTGTAAAACCCCTGGACTACCCCCTTCTTTTGAAAATGAAACCAATTATTGTAGGGTTGTGTGAAAACTTTGTTTGTATTTCTTATGTCTGATGGAACATTTTTCTATTCTCTCCAGGGTGTATGTGGAGACTACACGCACAGGGTAAGAAAACATTATGTCCATTCTTTCTCCTTAAAAGCTACCACTTCATCAATGTTTTTGCTTACGTTCACAAATTATTTAAATGTGTTGTTTCTATTGTAATAAAATGTTATTATTGTGGCACAATTTGAACCTTTACTGTTTCTTCATCCGCATAACTTTCTTTTACAGGTCCAAATGTACTGAATGTTCAGTTTTGTAATGTCAGAACAGGGTAGGAATGTAAAGTTGGAAGAGAGGAAACTACTGCAGAAGCTGGACAGACTAATAGTGGGTATAGCACCTTGATGGGTAGCACATGTGGAGCTCTGCAGTTTTTGAGCCCGCCGTCTCTGGGGTTTGACTAGTTGAGAGAAAACAAGGCAATTATTGGTGGTCGGCTGGAGCATACAGTCAGATGTGATAAGAGCCTGTGTGTGAGGGTGCCAAAAATAAGAGTCTCCTGTGTAAAAGGGGAATTTTTCAGATAGCTAAGGTAATTTCCAAAATAATCCAACCCTTTCAGTCGTTAAATTGCTTCTGCTAAAATGATCAAAGCAAGTTTTTATTGACTGGTGCCTCTTTTCTTCCAAGTTGTATGCCTATTGGGTATTTTAGACCTTCATATATAGTCCATGTGGGAGGTCCATTCCCAGAGGCTGATCATACTCCAGACCTAAATCATAAAGTGGCACCTATTTAGATTTGCTCTTGGTGGAGGTGAAATGTTCCCCTTTCAGATGAAACCCGGCAAGATTAGCAAATTATTCTTGTCATGATAAAGTTGGCCTTGCTTAGCATAAACACTTTAAGCAGTGGCAAATAGCTAGTTTGCGAAAAGTGAAAAACTGCCAACAACTATACAGCAGACAGATAGAACGATGTAATAATTAGAATTTAAATTTAGAAGCTTTTTGTGGGGGACTTGTTTATTAATGAATCTATAACAGTAGAAATATGCTGTAGTAGGTAATTGTAGATAATTACTTTGAATTGGTAATCACTGGAGGTCAGGGCTCACATGACATGATTACTTTTTGTGTGGTTTGATAATGGCTCCTTGCTGACTGAAATGACCACTTCCCTGGTGTCCAGGGCCTCTTTGTGCAGGATCTCCCTCTGAAAACTCTGGCTGCCTTGCGCTCCAGTCAGGCTCTGATGTTGAAGGTTTGTGGGTGCCTCCAAACACCCCAGTAGATAATCCTCAGCAAGGGTGTCACCAAGTCATGCCGCAAAGAGAGGCAGTGCCCTAGAGCCATGGCACTCCTCAACCCTCTGCTCTCCACCCAAAGAAAAAATAGAAAAAAAAATCAATATGATAATGAGTATATGCAGATATGTTTTTATATGAATCTCTTGAAAGCGTGCCAATATCAAAATAAAATCAACACACACACACAAATGTACAATTGAGACAATATGATTGACAAAGTTAAATTTAAAACATAAATGAAAATTACAATTCCAAAATGTTGATAGTACATTGTATACCATTTGGAAAAATAAAAAGTGTCTTATTAATAAAATTAAATGATATGATGCTCTATTTGGTACCTGTTCAATTTAAATTTGAAGATGTAGTCTCCAATCAAGTATGTAAACTTTATATTATTTTTAAAAAGGAAAAACACAAACAAAAAAAAGTCCTATTGCAATTGATGAAATACTACATTAGAGTACTACATTAGAGTACAGTATGACACAGCACAAAGATTTCCCACAGGGTGAAAAGGTGTATTAAAAAGCTACACTTTCCAGGAGTACACAGATAATGTTTTCATTTTCACTTTAATTATCCCCAAAAATTATATTAACTACTGATTTGAATTTTTTAATTGCCTGATTGTCTTTCTTCATAGATATGTTCAACAGAATTGGAAAATATAAGAGATAATTGATTTCACTTTAATATTGGCAGGCCTTGACTTCCCTACATGTGAGCCTTTTTCCAGTTGTGGTGGATAGCTTGCAATGGTGAGGGATAAAGCAGTACACTTGCCTACTTTTACTGCATTTATACCCCTACTTATATTTACCAATAACATGCTGTATATATTTCCATAGAAAAAGAATTTTCGATTTTGATGTGGTCTATTTAAAAACAGCACAGCTCTTCATACACTGCTTGAAATACATTCCCAATTCTGATTTATATTTGTTTAGTGAACAGCAGCAAATATTTTTGAATTTCATGTATTTGGTGAAGGTTTGTTTTTTTTTGCATAGTGTAAATTTTGGAAATATGTACGTTATGTAAAAAGTAGGCAAGTTGCATGCAGCTGGTTCTGCTTAGTGTCAGTGGGGCGACATAGCTTTGAGCGGGATCATACCTGTACAGCCTTCTAAACGTGTATCTGATCATGCTGGTCATCTCAACAGAAGCGACGTATTGTACAGCCCTGTGTTGGACTGTTGGCCACAGTAAGTCTGGATGTGTACTGTAACTGTACTGCTGTACTCTTTGTGGCAAGACTGGCACACACCTCTGCTCTGCAGCAATCTAGGGGCCTGGCTCACTCCTTATTGGGACACTGGTGCACAAAAATCATGAATATGTGAATTTTGATGATATGCGACCAACAGACTGTGGCAGAAATTTAAATATTTCACCATTTCCCCCATTGATTAGATTCAACAAAGCATCCTGGTACGTCAATCATTCCCTTTACCACCCCAGGCCCATAGTTTGCTGTTCCAGTGCCTCTTTTTGTCTTTCCATTCTTCAGCCTTGTTACCTTTTATCTTTCCTTTGCTTTCCCATTTCCTTGCTTTTCACTTACATGTTCTATTTTTATTTCTCCTCTATATCCCCATTTCCTCCTTCATTGTCCTGGTTCTACCTTGTTTCCTTTCTCTGGCCTCCTGGTGACCTTTACCCTGTGACCTTTTTGCACCGCTGGCCACCTGTGCTTTGTGACTGCCCCTGTCAGATGTTGCCTATCACCGTGCGCAACATGCCCTCAATAAGCCCTCTAATCCTAAAACGCCTCAAGGTACAATTGTCTTTGCCCTCACCTTGTCCCCACCTCTCTGCCCGCCCTGTGGATGCCAACCGCCGCCACCTCTCGCCAAAACCTCCCCAGTCTCTCTCTGCCCTCATGCTATAATTAAACTAATTTTGGCTGCTCTGACTTCAGAATGTTTATTTAAATGCTCTATGCTAAATGTATTTTTGTCAAAAATGCAATAGGAAATAAATTAAAAATGCTTTTTTCAGGTTTCAATTCACAAAATGGTTATGTTTTATTTAAACATTAACAGACAACGCGTCAAACTGAAGAACGCAGTGAGAGTTAAAATGATCATAGTTTACTTACTGTACCATCATCTGATAAATAAGACAACCCCAGGGCCATTCTGTCAGAACCAAGAAGATAAAATTCCTGTGATAAGAAATAAAAGATAAATTCACAATTAAAATGTCTTCTTACAGGTATTTCTCATGAGTTTCATATGTGTGGGGCAGAACAGTCAGAGAGAATTGTGCCATTAAAAATTAAATAATGGCATTGAAAACAAAAGTGAAAACGTGTAAATATTATTTTTATTTATTCATTTATTTGCAATGTGAATAGTTTTGAAATATGCCAACCTTCTGATTTTGTTCATGTCTTTCATTTTTCCTTTCACTCTCAGTCTTACAAGATATTCAACATGTCACATTTCTCATCGTTGAGTGTAAATTATGACCAAAACAGTTAAGCCACAGCTGAATTTTTGCAACAACTCTTGCCCTGTGTTCTGTAGTTGCAACAGTACGAGCTGCTCTAGTCCTGGAGGGGGCAGCCAGCTTTGCTGCAGTATTTGAACAATAGCTTATTAGATAAGAGTTCAAATTTGTTGTGTTTCCTCATTGTGCAGGGATTTTTGGCATCAATTTTACGTTTTGCCTCTAAATTAGCTAGCTCTGTTTTCACTCAGTCAAGCTGAAACGCTCCCAAAAAGGTAAAGGAGACTTTTGTAACTCACTATGCGGAAAGAATGTTCCGCAGAGTCAGAGTCACCATCAATAATGCTTTGTAATCGGAAGAAATATATAAATTCACTGGCATGAAATTAAATAAACAAAATGCAGTTGAGCAGCGAGTGAGAACAAAATAGGTTTGTTTTGTCAGGAGAAAGCAGAAATAAAAATAATGCACAGTATTTCACCATCTAAATCATTTATTTTCATCAATTTATGTTATCAAGCTGAGTCAATCACAAAGACAACTAAGCAACCTTTCACTTGATGATGTCCAGCCTGAACATAATTGATGCACTGCAGTGTCGGCTTGTTGGTGCTGTGTGAAAATAGGGGCTATTAAAGCAAAAACAGCCACTGGAGAACACCATCATTGAAGGCTTAGTTGGACGTGTGGAAGAAGTTTGTTGTGATGAAAGACTAGGAGAATAACATCATCTGTGAGTTTGCTGCTTGTCAAAAGTCCCAAGTGTTAGCTTTTAATAGCCTTTAGATAGTCACATGACGTCGTCCCTAAGGAGACATGTATAAAAGCTGCAGAAACTCACCAGCTGCTGTGGCAGCTGAGAGATACTTTTGAAGACACAACTGTCAAAGCCTGTGTGGTTAATGACGGGCCACATGTGTTGGGTCAGAGGACTTAACAAGTTAATGAGCAAGTTGATTATGAGATCATTTCAGGTAACAGGTACTGGTACTGAACTTTACGGGTCTGGGATGGTGCAGGTTATTAAAACTGGACCCATGCAAGACTATGCCCAGAGCTATATTTGCACTGCATTTCCCCTTTTTTGCTGCGTTTGTTGTGTATTTGCTGTCTGGTTTAATGTGCATAGAGCTGTGAAAAATAGTTTCCCCTTCTGAACAATAAAGCCACAGGCAGAGTTAGCTTGTTAATATTGTGATAATTAATTGTTGAGCTTCCACGACAGCCCTACTTACTGTTTTGTTGTGGAAAATAAAAGTTAGGGGTGAGGAAACGAGCCGAAGATTCCCATTTGATGTACATAAGGAAAAGTCAGCGTCATCGTCCCAAATCCAATGTCTTCTCTCTGTGAGAAAATAGCTTTCACGAGTTCACATGGAACTCCCAAACCACATGTAAGTCTGTTTCTCTCTCTCTTTCTCTCTTTAATTATCTCTGGTGGCACATTTACGAACCCAATGCAAAAAGACGTAACCTTTGTGATAGACTTTTGAGGTGGACCAACACTATCACAATATAGAAGCTATATCTTAAGTTAGAGATTGTTAGCTCTTGTTTAAACATACGTCTGCTAAACTAAGTCAAGTCAATTTTATTTATACAGATGAATGCCACAACAAAAGTCACACTCGCACATGACACTCATCCCATTACACAGCCTTGATCAATATAACATCAATATCTTGTAAGAACTGTCTTTAAACCAGTCCATTTCTTTGTAAAGAAACAGGAGAAACAGATGTACATGTTTTTTCGGCGTTCAAAAACAAGTCCTAGAAGCCATCGACAGTCCAACCCCTGTTGCATAAACATGTGACGTGGTAGCAAATGGTTTAAGGATGAAGCTGGCACTTCTGCTACAGTAAAACATGATGACAGAAATATGAAACTAAAAACAAAACAAAAAAACTAACACTTTTAACAGTGAACTGTCAAAAAGACAAAGAAAAAAATCACAAGACTGATTGTGAAAACAAATCGCAGGTAAAAAAAAAAAAACGTAGAAATGATATAGGATTGTGACATTGTGTTTTTATTTCAGTGGAACTTTAATGGAGTACAAATACTTGTTTCAATGCCATTGCAACTGTTTCTCTCCAATGGCCTTTTTTAAAATTTTAATAAATAATTCACTGTTCTGGCTCCATGCATGTGTGAATCAATATGCATTAGCATTTTGCTGTCATGGCATGGCAACATTCAGTGTCAACACAGGTGTTAGTGTGAGGTGTTACATTCACTGCAGAGCCAAAAGCTGCCAAATCAAACACTAAAAAGATTGTATGCTTGTTGTTTGGACTGAATTCTTTGTGTAGCACCGACCACATCTTTCACTTAACGCAAACTTGCAACGCTGAAGTTCTGTTTCACACTTCTGGCATTGGTAATTATAACACAAACACTGTCAATTTACTTGTTCTTCTATTTGCTGTAACCTGTAATATAGTAGTAAATAAATGTGCAATTATAAACAATTATAGACAAGACTAATGAAAAGATATTGTTAAAATTAAAGCAGCAGAGACTGGGATATATTTTTAGCCTCAAAACTTTCCAAAATTACCCACACTTGATTTGATTGTGGGGTTTTTTTTGTTTTTTTTATTGGACCCTTGCTGCCTCACCTTTCTAAGTTTCAAATTTCAAGACTTTAAACTCTGGCTTTTTGTTTCAAAGCCTGAATAATGAATGTACCGACCTTTATGTAGAAAATTGTTTCCAGTTAAGGAATTTTAGTTTTCATGTGCAGGCATAGAATAAATATAATTAATAGTGGCACTGAATACTTCGTAAATTTTGGTACATTTAAACAAAGGAAAGATTGTGTGATGCGTGATACAAATTCCACAGTCAATCAACACTTTGTCTGCATGGCATTTGGTGTTTGCACTGAACATAAATCATAAGAATACTGGGTTGTGCAAATTAAATGCATATATTTAAGTCATAAAACACATGGTATGGTCATGCTGTAACAACAACAACTACTGATTTAATAATGTAATACCTTTTTAGATTAAGTAATGTATTGGTTATGTTTCTAGATGTGTAGCAGTTATTGTAATGTTTAAGTAGAATTAGACATATCATGAAATTGTTGAATAGACTCTTTATTAGTAGATATTTGGCTGCAGTAAGTGCCAATTCATTACATATCTTACATATCTCATTCAAAGAGACATGTAAAGCTGTGCTCGTACAGCTTGATTCTGTTGGCATCTGCTGCATCAAGTTCCTTCCAGGTTTGCTGCCTGTCAGAACACACTACCTTGTTTGGAGACCAATGTTATATACTGAAAGCACAACAAGGACTTACTTGTTCCACAGCGATATCAGATTTCTTACAATGTTCTGTCATCAGTGTGGTTAAATTGTGCAGACCAGCACATTGTCAGTGGCAGCTAAAGCCTAGCTATAACTGTGTTTATAAGATGCCACGTCTATTCTAAAGAAATGGACGTGGCATCTCCACTTCATCTCACAAAAATGAAGCCAAAATATCTTACATGAATGTCATCATTTTCTACTGTGTTTTGTGTGGTAGACTGGAGCGGCCCAAACCATGCACCCATCCAACTCAGTTGTGGGTGGGGCTCAGCTGCCAGTGATGATGTGTCACCTTGCTTTAGATATGTGAAATAACTAATTAAAAACAAACTGCTCCCTAATATGAACAACTGAACATAATGTACATTAGCTTGATAAAAAATTTAAAATGAAAGCGAGAAAAGCTGTCTTTGACAATATATTTTAGCTACTGTGCGTGAGCGATTTTATGTGGGACTTTATCTCAGTCTTTGCATAATGCATTAATTGTTTTGCCATACAAACATGTTCCCCCTATGATAATACATATTTTCTTTCAGATGCATCTTTTCTATGGAATACTGACATGGAGCAATCAGGATATAGATTGCACATGGTCCGAACAATGAGTATAATGAATCATTTTTATCTGAAGCAAGCAGAAGTAGATTCAGGATGAGTGGCAGCCATGCAAATTCATTTCAGCCACTAGTACATATTATGCTTGCTACTAATTTTTCTGGTGTTCAGTCTTGGCTTTGTTTTGAGATTCAACACTTTGGCTGTCAGTGAGAAGAGAACTCAAAACATAGATTAGCTGTCTATTTGAAAGAAGATGCAGGAAAAAGTCCTTGTCAAAATTACAATCATACATTTCAAATTCGAACAGATAACAATAAATTAAGGGTGTACATTGATGTAAATTAGTTCCATCCAATGAGAATTTAAAGCTAAAATTTGGACAGTTGGATTGTCTTAGACAGCAGTTTCTGAAAGTGACAGATCCAGTCCCATAAAACTCAAGTCTGTAAAAATCACTGTCACTGTCATATACAGTTATTTCCCAGTGCATAACTCTCCAAACAAAGGCTGTGTCTGAGAAGAAACTCTTCCAGAAGAAGCATCATAATGTCTAATAAAATATTCTAAACTTAAGGTGTGCTCACAGTATTTGATAATGATATTTATATGATCAAATTTGGTCAATCAGTGGTTTTGATCAATCACGATGCCATGATTGGTTTTGGTCTCATGTTGCCCATTGTGTTGGCCCTCCATGTTTTGAGTTTTACAGTTCTTTACCCAGAGTCCAGGCTGCCTTTGGATGCCATGTGCAAACAACAGACAGCCATGGAAAGGCTGAACCTTGAGTGTAGAATATTTTATTACACGGCCAAGAATGAATCTGAGCTTAAAAATTATAACTGCTTGCACTTCCCCCCAGCTAACCTTCCTCTTTGCAAATCCCCCTCGCCACTGCAATTAATTGCAGTTTATTGTGAGGTTGTTGTGTTTGGCATGTCCAGTGTGGTGAGGCTTGCTCAAAGATGGCAGGTTGTAACTCAAGGTCTCTCAGCAGGGCGAGCCTGGAGTGCAGGGACCTCCAGGGCCACCCGGACCCCCAGGGACCCCAGGCCTGAATGGAATCAGTGGTCCACCAGTGAGTCTATATCACCAAAAAATGAGAATTGTAGTTTTACACTTGAAAATTCAACTTTTTCACAGCTAAATTTGTTGGACTGCGTAAAGTGCTATCATCTGATGTGAATTCACAATCAGCCCATTTGCCACCAAAAATCTGATAACTAATGTATACACTGACAAATCCTGAAAAACAATAACCCATCTGTTTTTAAAAACTAAGGTCTTAGGGAGTCGTGACACCTTCATGTCATATGGGAGTTGGTATCACTGGTTCCTATCTTGTAAACAACAACATCCAAATTGTAATTGCAACTGGGAAGTTCCTATAACTTGTCTCTCAAAGGAGAACTGTTTTTTACGTTCTATTTTCAAGTTCTATTTGTCTTTTAGTATCTCAAATTTCACAAATACCTCTATTTCTGGGATTTTCTCCAGTATTGAGTTTGGACATTTTTTAAAGTAATGTCCGATTATTTACCAGACCACCACAGCATGGAATAATGCATGAATTTGTTTGTCTTTTGTAAACATCAGAAAACATCAGAGAACAGTGCCCCTTTAGCCATTGACTGGTTGATTTTCAGGTGCACTGTTAGCAACAGGAAGTAGAGAAAGATAGGAACATCTCAAGTATTTTCTTTATACAATATCTTTATGATTCCTGAGACGAGAAAAAACACACGGCTTTATCACTGTAGGTATCTACTCCATGTTAACAGACGTTTCAGGAACATTTTGAGCGTAGTTAGTGGAGGAAAACAAATTATTTCCACTTGCCCTGTTTCAACGTATAGCCTTTTCAAGGTAAATTGCCCTAGTATCAAATCTCAATACTCAAATAATATAAAAAATTATTGTATTTTGTGTAAGTTTATGCCCTAAAAGACTGAAAAATATGCCTTTGACGGAAAAACACTCGCATTCTCCTTTAATTATTCAGGAGAACATGAGAAACAAACACGTTGGTGCTTAGTTCAGCCAAATTCTGTTCTTTAAATTACTGAATCCAAAATCTAATGGAGTTTTAAAATGATTGTGGACAGTATGTTTAACCAGGATGTGGAAAACTCTCCCATCATAAAACTATCCTGATCCACCCAATTTCACTGTCATATTTGTTTCATATTGTGTATCACAACCGATGTCAACGAGCTTGTTAGGACAGTCCTCATATAATAATAATACTAATAATAATAATCAAAATAATATAAAAAGATACAAGAAAACATCAGGGAGAGCAGCAAAGGTGGGGAAACTGGTGTTGTAGAATTTTTTTTCTCCTTTCATACAGGGTAAACCCGGTGAACCAGGCAAACCAGGGAAAGACTTGAGGGTAAGCTTGAGGGTTTGGCTTTGTTTCATCCCTCCCTGTTTAATTATCAAGTTTCTCAGTACTACAATTTTGTCACTGTGACATTAACTTTCTTTTTTCCTGCTTTTATTTGTTTATTTATTTAGCTTTTACCAGGACTCAAGGTAAGAGATTTCTTTTTTTTGTTTGTCCAAATTGCACTGATATTATCAAAAAACAAACAAACTTGTAAAGCATCAATGGGCCTCTCATACTGACTCTGGAATTTTTACAGCCAAAAACAAGCCACATGAAAAAGGAATCAGGTCTTTGCAGCTGCTTTAAAATTCAGACTAACCAGACCTACACAGCAACACACATTCATCTTGGATTGGACACAAAGATCTCCACATGATGCTTTATTCTCAATTCATTGTACATATTTTGTCTGGATGAGTTTTCAGGCTGACATTTTTATCTTGCTTGAATCCTTGTGTTAACATAAGATAAAGAAGTTGTTGCTTGATATGTGCTTTGTATGTTTACACTGTATTTATCTCTGCAGGGTGAACCAGGTGTTCCAGGGCAAAAGGTGGGATTGAATTTCAAATCCAATTGAGAATATGGTCTGTGCAATCAAGGACTGGGTTACATTGACTGGGAAGTGCATAATCTAAACTAATGTCTATCATATACAGGAATCCGAATCAGATTTATTGGCCAAGTTAGAGCATACAAACAAGGAATTTGTCTCCGGTTTAACTTCACTCTCAATGTAAAAAATAAACAAATAGAATAAAGTACGAAATAGACTAAAGATATAACTCTGTGTCCAGTGTAATATAGGAGATCATTAGTGCAATTAAAAGGAGTGTGTATTTCAAACAGAAGATACAATGAAGAGATGCAAATAAGCATATGAGGTAGAGAGTTATTGCTCTGTGACTGGTTGGAGTTCGTCACAGGGACAGTCTGGGGGAAGAAACTGTCTCTGTAATGCCTACCAGAGGGGAGGACTTTAAAAGATTGTGTGAGGGGTGTGAGGGGTCCTCAGAGATGTTACCTGCCCGTTTCACTACCATGGACCGGTACAGGTCCTTGATGGAGGGCTGGTGGTGTGATGTGTGGAGTCTGGACCCACAAGCGGACACAAGCTCAGGGGTTAAAGTACAAATCAAATTTATTTAACAGAAAGAAAAATCAAAACCGAACAAAGTAACAAAGAACACCAGGGCTGGACACGTGGCTGAGCTCTCCAGTTCCGGCAGGGCTGGAACGACAAAACAACGATTAACAAAAGGCGCTGGAAACTCCAGGAAAGTGTTAGAAAAAAGTACAAACAAAAGATTGCTAGCAACGCTAGGAAGGCTGAGCAAAGTACTGAACAGAAAATCTCTAGTAATACTTGGAACCACGGGATCAAAGTAGCAACGAAAAATCACTAGAGCAGAACTAGGAGAATCGGACGCGAAGAACATGGAAACAAGGAAGTCGAAGTAATCAGGACGTAGGGAGCGATCGAGATTTACCGTGCGAGGAACAAGACGTTCTGGTGACGAGCAGATCAGGATCTGTGTCTTTATATACAGCCACTGATGAGGAATCAACAGCTGCGGGTAATCAGCTCTGCACACCTCAACCGCTTCAAGTCCTGAAATGAAGTAAAACAAAACCGCAACACCAGAGACAGAACGAAACACAACTACCAAAATAAAAGAGAGCGGAACCATGACAGGTGGGCCCCGATGATCCTCTCAGCAGACCTGATTGTCCAGTGCAGTCTATTCCTGTCCAGTTTGTGGCTGATCCAAACAAGACAGTGATGGAAGCCCAGAGGACAGACTGGATGATGGAGGTGTAGAAGGTGATCAGCAGCTCCTTAAGCAGGTTAAACTTCCTGAGCTGTCTTAGGAAGTCCAACCTCTGCTGGGCCTTTTTTCAGACAGTGTCTACATGGGAGGTCCACTTCAGGTCCTGAGAAACTGTCCTGAAAAACTGGATCCCAGAAGCCTGAAGGTGTCCACAGTAGACACTTTGTTGTTAAGGATGTTGATCGTGGGTGTCGGGGCGCTTCTCCTGAAGTCCACTATCATCTCCACAGTTTTGAGCAGGTTCAGCTCCAGCTGGTTCTGTCTGCACCAGTGGATCAGCTATTCTACCTCCCATGTGTATGTGGACTCGTCACTGTCCTGGATCAGACTGATGACTGTGATGTCATCCACTTACTTCAGGAGATTCACTGAGGGTCCCCTGAGGTGCAGTCATTGTTGTGGAGGGAGAATAGCAGTGGGGAGATGACACCCCCCCGGGGGGCACCAGTGCTGACGGTCCAGGTGCTGGATGTGATGCTCCACAGCCTCACCTGCTGCCTCCTGTCAGTCAGGAAGCTGGTGATCCACTGACAGGTGGATCTCAAAGGATTTCAGGACACAGAGGTCAGGGCAATGGGCCTGTAGTCATTTCATCCTGTGATGGGGGACTTCTTGGGGACTGGGATGATGGTGGAGTGCTTGAAACGGGATGTCACTTCATACAGTTCCAGAGATCTGTTAAAGATCTGGGTGAAGATGGGCACCAGCTGGTTTGCACAGATTCTCAGGCAGGAGGGGGACACGCCATCAGGTCCTGGAGCCTTCCTGATCTTCTGTCTCTGAAAGATCGGACACACATTCTCCTCACAGATCTTCAATGCAGGCAGGGGTCTGAAGGGAGTGGTGTGGGGGTTACGGGGGGGAAGTGGTGCTTTTGAGTGGGAGACAAGTGTGAACGAGTGCTCCTCAAACTTGCAGTAAAAACCATTCAGGTCGTCAGCCGGACTGAGGTTTTCAACAGGGTGGGGGGATGGTCTCCTGTAGTTGGTGATGTGCTGCAGGCCTCTCCAAACTAAGACGGAGTCGTTGACTGAGAGAAAATCTCTAGTAATACTTGGAACCACGGGATCAAAGTAGCAACGAAAAATCACTAGAGCAGAACTAGGAGAATCGGACGCGAAGAACATGGAAACAAGGAAGTCGAAGTAATCAGGACGTAGGGAGCGATCGAGATTTACCGTGCGAGGAACAAGACGTTCTGGTGACGAGCAGATCAGGATCTGTGTCTTTATATACAGCCACTGATGAGGAATCAACAGCTGCGGGTAATCAGCTCTGCACACCTCAACCGCTTCAAGTCCTGAAATGAAGTAAAACAAAACCGCAACACCAGAGACAGAACGAAACACAACTACCAAAATAAAAGAGAGCGGAACCATGACAGGTGGGCCCCGATGATCCTCTCAGCAGACCTGATTGTCCAGTGCAGTCTATTCCTGTCCAGTTTGTGGCTGATCCAAACAAGACAGTGATGGAAGCCCAGAGGACAGACTGGATGATGGAGGTGTAGAAGGTGATCAGCAGCTCCTTAAGCAGGTTAAACTTCCTGAGCTGTCTTAGGAAGTCCAACCTCTGCTGGGCCTTTTTTCAGACAGTGTCTACATGGGAGGTCCACTTCAGGTCCTGAGAAACTGTCCTGAAAAACTGGATCCCAGAAGCCTGAAGGTGTCCACAGTAGACACTTTGTTGTTAAGGATGTTGATCGTGGGTGTCGGGGCGCTTCTCCTGAAGTCCACTATCATCTCCACAGTTTTGAGCAGGTTCAGCTCCAGCTGGTTCTGTCTGCACCAGTGGATCAGCTATTCTACCTCCCATGTGTATGTGGACTCGTCACTGTCCTGGATCAGACTGATGACTGTGATGTCATCCACTTACTTCAGGAGATTCACTGAGGGTCCCCTGAGGTGCAGTCATTGTTGTGGAGGGAGAATAGCAGTGGGGAGATGACACCCCCCCGGGGGGCACCAGTGCTGACGGTCCAGGTGCTGGATGTGATGCTCCACAGCCTCACCTGCTGCCTCCTGTCAGTCAGGAAGCTGGTGATCCACTGACAGGTGGATCTCAAAGGATTTCAGGACACAGAGGTCAGGGCAATGGGCCTGTAGTCATTTCATCCTGTGATGGGGGACTTCTTGGGGACTGGGATGATGGTGGAGTGCTTGAAACGGGATGTCACTTCATACAGTTCCAGAGATCTGTTAAAGATCTGGGTGAAGATGGGCACCAGCTGGTTTGCACAGATTCTCAGGCAGGAGGGGGACACGCCATCAGGTCCTGGAGCCTTCCTGATCTTCTGTCTCTGAAAGATCGGACACACATTCTCCTCACAGATCTTCAATGCAGGCAGGGGTCTGAAGGGAGTGGTGTGGGGGTTACGGGGGGGAAGTGGTGCTTTTGAGTGGGAGACAAGTGTGAACGAGTGCTCCTCAAACTTGCAGTAAAAACCATTCAGGTCGTCAGCCGGACTGAGGTTTTCAACAGGGTGGGGGGATGGTCTCCTGTAGTTGGTGATGTGCTGCAGGCCTCTCCAAACTAAGACGGAGTCGTTG
Source organism: Mola mola (assembly GCA_001698575.1). Classification (NCBI taxonomy): domain Eukaryota; kingdom Metazoa; phylum Chordata; class Actinopteri; order Tetraodontiformes; family Molidae; genus Mola; species Mola mola. The sequence continues at coordinate 52,029 of KV751317.1, read as the reverse complement.
ACTGAGAAGCTGTTTTTTTGTTTTTTTGGTTTTGTTTGTTACTGTTTTTAGAAAACAGCATAAGAAAGTTTTTAAGAGTGTAGCTACCTGTCTCTATGCAGTAAACTGGTGTTTTAGAAAGCAAACAATAATTAATCCGTCAATCAAGTTTATTTTCTTTAGCCCCAAATCACAAATAACAATATGCCTCTAAGGGCTTTCCGATCTTGTAATTGGGATCTGGTTGGGATGAACCTGAACTGGACGCTAGACCTTATTTGCCAACATCAGTGATATGTTAACACATTTAGGAGAGAAAATGTGTCCTATTCATATAGGAAATGTTGTCATGGCAGCTGAATTAGGTGTTTTTGCAAGTCCAATATACCAATTGTTTAGTGGGTTAGGGTTAGTGGTAATGCTGTCGGAACTGCATTTGCACTTGTACAATGAATTAATCAAGTTTAATTTGTATAAACCACAGAGGAGGGATCCCTCTCCCAAGGACGGGTAGATGTTCAATAGATGTCACAAGTACAGGGCACAACAATATGACATCTTTACAGTCTATGGATATGAAGACATCAGAGCTGAGTCCAGAAGCATGTTATTAAAGATCAGAGTCCAGGAATCAGACGGTGGTCCAGGTCAGGACGCCAGGCCACTCTGTCTTTTGCTTAGTAGGATAGGTGAAGTTAGGTGAAGACACAAGGTCACATCTCCACCGGATAGCAGGTCGCTAGCAGAACCGTCACGCCCACGTCACCAGGTGGCTGAGGGACGATAAGCGGAAGGACTCCAGGTGAAGTTAGTAAAACAAATACTGGGACATGACAGATTAGAGAGTAGAAGAAGAAGGGAAAG
>KV751317.1:33177-47235 GCA_001698575.1 Mola mola | reverse complement strand
ATTTATGAGGTGAAGGGAAGAGAGCAATTTAGTTTTCCAATTTCCCACCTCATTTAATAATTCTTCACAATGACCATATATATGTAGCACTTCCTGTACTTTTTGTTCTCTATTAGCAAACTGCAAAAAAGAACACAAGGGATTCTTCCTCTTGTATGGATATATGTGCACATACACTGGTCAGCCACAATATTGAAACCAGTCAGAGGTTGAGTAACTATGATCAGCTTGTTACATCTTGGTACCAGAGGACTTGATACAGGTCCCTACAGGTTTTTATGTCTATTTCCTGACATGTTGGAACTGTTTTGGACGGCAGATTAGAGAGATGGTTTTAATGTTGTGCCTGATTGTAGATTTAATCATAGAAAATCATGACTTTATTTCAAGAAGCTAAATCTCCTGTATTTGGTCATAGTTGTGTTTCATATGTACATTTTAAACTTTGATCCAGAGAGAGAAATCAAATACCTTTTTTTTTCAAAATATTTAGAGTGAATGAATAATGAGGGATACCTGCCCAGCTCTGTGTAGAACATTTGTTTTAGAGGATTTTATGGGAACAGAAAGAAATCTAGTGTCGTAGTCCATTCAGTCATATGAAGGGAGAGGATCCAAACACAGACACAAATAAAGAGTACGATGGATTTTTCAATAAATTAAATATGGTTGGCTGCCAAACTAGGGACAGTTAGTCCAAGTTTTTGTACACATACAGTTTTGTACAGACATGAATTCAAATCATGGCTGCAAAGCAAAATTGAACTGGCAGTCAACTATGCAGAATGAGATTATGGAAAAAGTGTGCATGCGTGTGTTGACATCTGGGATAATGTGGTGGGAACACACTGATGACATCTGCTGGACAATATTTTTTAGGTCGGCAGATACATAGGTAAATTAAAGACTGCAAAGACAAAAAGTAATAGGAGCGATCACTATATCAACGTTCATATTTCTTTCTTGATCACAAGTCAAAAGGTTTTATCAAAGAAACACAAATGATTAACTTGTCAAGAAAGGACTTTGCAATAATAATGATGTAATTAAACACAAAAAAAACGTAGTACAAAATTATGGTGCGTTTGAAAATTGTTTAGCCCTCCGCTCCACTGTCCTAATCAAAGGACACTGTTAATAAGAGGTATGAGTGAGTAAGTACATTTATTTTATGTACAGTGTTCCAATGCAAAGTATCCAGAGACACTGATAGTGAGAAAGAAAATGATTCTGAGGTATCACTAGATACCACTACTGCTTTTTGTTTCATGTGAATGATTAGTTCAAAGTTCTCCCGCTGTGTACTTGTCCTTTGAAGTGGAAAGACTGTGGCTGAATAGCTTTGACAAAGTGATTAACATATTGATAAATCAGGGCATGGCATGCCAGTGTGACAGTTTCATGTGAGCCTACACCCGCTGAGTGTCATAGAAAGAGAGATATGTTTAGAATAGAAACATGGTGGCCGGAGGACAGACATTTGAAGTGATCATGAATACTACAAGCTGATTCGTGATCAAAGAAAGATGCACTGTCCTTTATGGGGCAGTTGGTTGTTAGGAGAGCTAAAGATCCCCTCTGTGCATGTAGAGCCATCAGTACCCAGGTCCTCATGGGATTAGCGTGGTAAATTAGCCATGCTTTCCTCTGACAGTAAACTCATCTGTGCTAACAGACACTTTCCTTCCCTTTTCTTAAAATAAACTTATGACAGTCTCAGTGAAACTCAATGCTTTTGTTGTTGTGGCAGTTGAAACTGCTACAACAATACGACTATTATCAGTAGCTGTACTGTTGAATTTAAATGTTTCTGCAAAGGTACTGTAAATCTGTTCCTCTCGGATCATTTTCCATTAGTTTAAATCCATATAGTAAACTAACACACCAATTAGCCAACAGTCAGACGTGAAAATATAATGACTTTGTCACAGGTAATTATAAAAAAATTACTTACGTTGAAAGTATCTTACATTCATACCTCTATGCGAATAGCTAAATGGAAGGGGTGGAGTGACCGGCACAGCACAGTTTTCTTAACCACAGAGTTGCTTTAACTTTATCAATGCTGCAGCGTCTATCGGTCCATTTTTTTACTGCCCTGTCCTCGTAGCTGTGTTCTACCTTTCAATTTGATCAAAATCGTGTTTAAAAAAAAAAAAGGACAATGCACAAAAGCTTAAGATGTAGTGATTTTCACATCATTGCATGCTCTGACCTTTGACGTTTCAAAGTGAAATGTTTTGTAGAACTAGATATTGTAAGTGACTGTCTGTGGGAAATTTGAACCATTTGTTTTTTGTTTTTACAGCACACCCACAAATTTCTGGGTTTAGTATTTCATTGTGTTCACTACTTGCACCGACAGACCCCTTATGTGCACATTTATGCAATTTTACTCCAAATTTATATTGCATTCTAGAAGACAATGGTCCAGAAATAGCTCATTTAAACTTAAATAGAATATAGTGAATAAACCATTGATATAGCATTTCTAATAAAATCTTCTAGTGACCTTGACCTTTCAACTTCTACACCTTTTGTAAGACTAGATCTATGCATTGTACATGTATGTGTTAAATCAGAATTAAACAAAACTGTTTTGACCTGGATATGATATTCTTAAATGAAAACAATTTTGCAAAATTTTCCTGACCTTGAACTTTGACCCAGAAGGCCCTTTTTTGGCAGAGGTAAAAAAAAAAAAAGAAAAAAAAAAGATCACTGAACATCACCAATACTAGGAAATAAATTGTGATTCATATTCATATAAAAATATGGGATTTATTACACAAATCATTTTTTACAGACATTTTTGATGTAAAATTGAAAATCTTGAAAAGATTAATAGCAAAGTATTAATCTTTTTAAGATTTTGTCCTATAAGTAAGTTTTATTTGCCTTTTGATAACAGTAGTCTGGCAGTTTTAGAAATATGACTTGAAAAATTGATGGGATTTGTACTTAAATATAGTTTTCTTTGCCATAATTATACATTTATATCCAAGGATGCACTATGACAACAGTCATTTTTTGTATATTGAAGATGGGTTTCAGCAGGTCAAATGTTATAATTAATAGAAAAAAATCGTGTTTCACATTACTTCATACATAAATGCTGTCATCTGTGCATTACTACAAACTACACTAGCTGACATATTAATACACGTAGACTACAGTTAATGATATAGTACTGTAAATAATGTTGAATTGGAATGCACATTACATTACACATACAAAGAGGTTATCCTCCTTTGTAGGTTCTCTAGCCTGTGTTTGGAGAGTGGTCTTCATTTGTCTGTCAACCACAACTCCAGCTGTGTTCAGAGGCCCAACTTTTAAAATTAATGTTTTTTATAGGAGTGGATATGGTGTGCCCAATATACTCTCAATTTCTTAAAGCTGTCTTTAAATGTTAACTTAAAGGTCCATGCTTATCCCTGTATTATCTGTGATAACATCTAAGCTTCTTTTATCCACAAAATCATATCAAAGCATTACTAGCAAGAAAGTTGATAGCATACAGGACTGTAGCCGACGCCTCAACCAGCCAACAATGTTTTTGCCTGTGTGGTCTCAGCAGTGACTATACATCATCTTCAAAACGAAAATTCTTTAATCTGAAAAGAAAGAGAGAAAAGATAAGACACTTAAATATGTCCATTTTCTTTTAAGAGCTAATTTTAGAGGGTTCAACATGCTGTGGCTGTCATTTGACTGCTTAATGATAATAATAATGAACTAAGATGACAAAACAGTTGATGCTTCCATCTATGTCATTTAATTTTGTGTCTCTTTGCTGTTGTTTCTATAGTTATGTCATATCTGCATTTTCAAAATCTTGAAGAAAAAAATATACATCAACTTTTTTCCTTTTCCACCATATTTTACCTGTGCACCATCTTGGCCCTTGTAGGGAGAACCAGGATTCCCTGGTGCTCCTGGGCTAAAGGTAAAGTCATTATCTAATATGTGTGCGTGTGTGTGTGAGGCAGCTATTGCATACCAAGATCAACTGGTCATAAATGTCTTTCTTCCACTGGAAAGGGCCAGGCTGGTATCCCTGGTACCCCTGGCATCCCTGGCAAGAGGGGCTACAGGGTAGGCCTGGAATGGAGTGAGCTTTCTAACTGTCTGGTTGTGCTTCTGTCAGTCATCCATAGCCCTTGAGTGATAGGACATCTGTTTTGACATTCATCATATTATTGGTTTGTGTTTTGTGTTTGGCCATCTTTATATGTTTTGTTTACATTTCTGTGCTGTTGGCCATGCTCCACATTGTGTTTCTGGCAGTGATGTGGCCTTTACAGCATGGTATTATTAGCAAGGTCAATGACTATTGCAAAATGTGGCTGGCTATTGTTGTCCTAGCATAACATAGCGTTTGAAAGATGGATGACACTTCACCACATCCTCTCATTGTGCAGAAATGTAGCCAAAATATTTACAATATGACTGTGGCATCTTGTGCTAGTGATGTAATTTGACGCCAGAGTCAAGTCAAAGCACAGTAACAACCGGGCAGTGGAGCCACAGGATTTAGGTCCTGCCTATACACTTGCCTGCCAAATTGAGCAGAGCTCAGCTATCAATCACAATATTTCATGCCAATATATAGCATCAAATATCCAATTAAAACCAAACTTATCAAAAAAATTAAGACTAAAAAATACACCAGTATGATAAGAACTCCCTAAAACAAGTGAAGCCATCTTTAGGGGGAAACAAATTGAGGAGTAATATGATTTTATTTTTTGTTATAAAGGAGAGTAGCTTAGGACCTATACTGGATCCAGCCACCAACAAATGAGAGAGATGCTTTGTCTTCACTTCTGGGGAGCTGTCATGTCATCCATCTTTATGTAGTATATCACACCAAGCATGGCTTCTTTGGTTCCTCCTGAAACAAAGGAGTATGTATTCTCAGAAACTATTCTTCAGTGTGCTGTGATCTAAGAGAGTGTACAGAGATGGGACAAAATAACTTTGGTTCATATATTCTTACTAGGTCACTAACTTACATATTTTTCTAAAGTTTTGTGTAACTACATCTCACATTCTCCATCAGCAGAATAAATGTGATGAGTTGTCAAGGAAAACATGTCACCACTTATTCTTGGTGCAGTTCAACTTCATATTAGAAAGGTGGAGGAGGAAGAGAAGGGTAGAGAGTAGGAGGTACAAGAAAGTAAAGGGGGCCCTCCACGCCGACATACAAGGAAAGGATGATGAGGACCACACCATCATAAGATAAAGTGTGGAAAAGGCCTTTGAATAACAAGTAGTCAACACCCCACCAAGGCATAAGACTGAAGCAGTGACATTAGTATTGGTGTGACATTATCCTGACATGACCTACGAGCTGTCTGAAAGACTACAACAGTGATGTCTGTGCATCAAAGAGCAATAGAAACATACAGACATAACATTACCTTGTTTCTTGGTCAACCATACCTACTGATGAAGATTATGAGATGCAGATAAAAGTTTCAGGAAAAGTAATTAAGAAATCTTAACACAGTGTGTGAACACTGTGTTAAGATTCGAATTCATCTAGAATTTTGATGACAAAATTAAAGTTTTATTCAAATTCTGTCTGCTGCTATTGGTTTCTTTCTTTTGAATACAGGGACATGAATCTGTAGTGTATGCACTCTTTTTTTTGCCCCATTCCGTTTGGAAACCATCTCAAATATGTGTATGTTGAGAATGACTGATTTTAATACACACCGATAAACAGACTTTGTTCTCTGAATACAAAAGGGTGAGAAAGGAGATCCAAGCATTACAGCCCTCAGAATTAAAGGAGAACCAGGTTCCCCAGGACTACCAGGTCTAATGGGACCCAAGGTAAAAGAAATAAGTTTGTCTAGAACCTACACCAAAGCATGAACAAAAGCTCATGGAAGCCATTGTATGCAATCCCTCTTACAGGGTGACAAAGGCAAAAATGGAGAGAAGGTAAGAGCAGAAAGGACTGTTTGGAAGGACTTCTAAAAAACATTTTAATGTGAAGACTAATGAATCTAAGGAGAAGCCTAAGTGTCATATCTACATTTAACCTACAGGGGGAAGTAGGCCCTGAAGGCCCAGCTGGACCAAGGGTAAGTTATGACTGGCAGACTTATAAGGATATTTTACAAATTTTGGCGTGCAGTGATTTTCAACACAATGTACAATTTCTAATCATTGTGTTTATGATAATCTTTACACATCTCATAGGGGCCACTAGGTCCTACTGGGGAGCCAGGAAAGGCTGAAATTAACAACAATGAGAACGTAAGACCCTCTTATGGAGTTGATTTATTCTTAGATGAGGAAATACTATAGAGTATTGTTAACAATTTATTCCTTCCACAGGATATTCGCAACATACCCCTGATGGTAGGTACTTTGGTACTTTCTAAGGTTTACCACAGCTTATGCATACTTTTTTAAAAATTGTATTAAATCAAATTATTTCTTCTACTTCAAGGGCCCCCCTGGATTACCTGGACCTCCAGGGCCCCCTGGACTACCTGGTGCCAAGGTTGAACATAATGGGAACCTGTTCACGCATTATTTCATCACACACTGTTTTATGTAGATGAGCCACAGTTCTGACATATTACTGTTGGTCACGTGGTCGACGCAATGTTACTATATCGACTGGTAAACCAGGCTCAAGCGGTTTCAATGGTGAGGCAGTTGTTGGCCACACAGATACAAAGACTGCAACTGACTTCGCTCTATACTGAATCATACGTAGTGTCACCTAAATTAATGGTTACGTTTCTGCCATCATGAATATATAAGTATGACTCTTACCAACATAACTCAAAAAGTTTTGAATGGATTTGGGCTAAATTTAGAGTGTGGCTTGGGGTGACCCAAGAATGAATTGATTAACTTAGGTCATGATCTGTATCTAGACCTATATTCTGGATATAAATCAGTTCCGAAACCTTGATGCAACTAAAAAAAACAAGCAAATTAATTTTTATTAAATATTTTCTGTGTGTTGGTATAAGCCGATGGAACAATACTTAAATTCTGTGAAAGATTACGAACACACACACTTCTAGGGCTCCAGTTTACGATAATTTTTTTAATTAGTTGATTAATCCAACAATTATTTTCTGTTTAGCCAATTTATCCTTGGGTTGATTTACCAGTCGTAATCAAAAATGAACGATTAGGCCAATTATCTGTAAAAGGCTGTTTATATCTAGCATAACATGAATGAAAATCTATTGTTTAGTTTTATACACCTATATTGTGCCGGTTCAATTTTGGCAAAAATCATGATCGTGTTTATTTTGGTCTATATTATGTTAACAATTAGTGACTTTCAAAACAACATTAATTTGTTGGGTTTTTTTCAATAGAATCTGTCTTCTCAACATTACATTTTATTGAACTTTAAATAGGCTAAAAGACAACTCTGAAGCACAAAAAAAAAACAGATGTTTAACGGGAGAAAAAAGCTGAGGTGTGTTGCAGGAGGCAGCTACACACAGCTGTTGGTCAGGAGTAACGACCGGACTACAAAGTGTTCGTTATTGTAAATCTGTCTTGCATACCTCTCCAGCTGGGGGGTTCTGCTTGTGGAGACAGGAAGCCTAGGACTACTTGTGCATCTCAGGAGACCTGCACTGAAGCTACAGGGACCACAGGTTTTCTATGTGAAAGTTTCCATAAGTTGTTACAACTTTCATTTCCTATAAAGAGCTTGTTAAAAAACACCCATAAAACCGGGCAGAGTAAGTTTGGGCTTTAGTGGCAAAAGTGTGCTAATGTGAAAGAAAGGGGTGCGCTGGATTTATCACAGAAGACAGAAAAGGAGCAGAGTGGTGGGAAGCAGTGCAGCACTATCGGGTTCGAGAAACCGAGGATCCAATTGTACAGAGTCACACGGGGGGCTTCCTAAATCAGTAGTCGTTTTAATGAACAAGGTCAAACCGGGAATTCAAAACTAGGCAGAGGTAGAGACAAGGATTAGGCAAACTCAGTAAACAGAACACGGAATGATGATCAGTCACAAGGAATGTACGCTGGACTGCTCACTAAGACGACAAGACAATCTGGCACAGGAGGAAGGGAACACAGGGGTTAAATACATGAGGGAGAGGTAGACAATTGGACACAGGTGGGACACATTAGGGAGAGGGAGCAATCAAACACACCTGAGGGACCAGACTAGACAGGAAGTGGGGAATAGACACATAGGGATTTCAAAACAAGAGGGGAAACACTAACTGACCCCAACAGACAGACACTTGTCACTAGCGGACCCTGACAAGCACAGTATTGATTTTATGCCCATTATTTTGTTTTCATTTTCATTGAAGGCCATCATTGTAAACAAAATTAAAACTTGAATAATGGCCGGGCCCTAGTCTACATGTGCATAAACAAACTGCCTACAACTTGCAAACATGATCAAAAGTGGTAGCTTTGCCATACTAGCTATTTGCATCTGGGAGTCTTGCTTGAATTAACGCTGAATTTGTTTTAATTATTTGTTTTTATCCTTGCGTCAATTAATAGCCACAAACCTCACTTTCTCTTTAATATTTTGAATTCTCTCATAAATCCCTGTGACCACACTGGTGCTGAGCCCTCAGCTAAATTGTTCCAAGAATTTCTGAGTTTTTTCATAGACAAGATCTCTGCTATCAGGTCTTCTCCTCCATCCTCTGCATCAGATCCTGCTGTCTCTCCAATTTGCCCAGTCTTCTTTTTGAGCTTTGAGCAGGTATCTCCTTTAGCTTTAACTGATATAGTACAGAAATTGCATCCTTCTTACTGCCCCCTTGACATCATTCCTCACTGCCTCCGTAAGGAAGTTTTCTCTGCAGTTGATCCCTGTGTTATGGACCTGATCCTTTCCTCTATGTCTAGCTGTGTCCCAGCTGCCTTTAAACAGGCTGTGGTTCAGCCTCGCATCAAAAAATAGGATCTTGACCCCACTGTTCTGTCTAATTTTAGGCTCATCTCCAACCTTCCTTTTCTCTCCAAGGTCTTGAATAATGTTGTATATGAAAAATTGCAGTTTTACATTGCTCTGAATGGCATTTCTGAGAAGTTCCAGTCCGGTTTCAAATCACGTCACAGCACCGAAACGGCACTTTTAAAAGTTTTAAATGACCTGATTTTAATTGTTGATTCTGGTTGTTCTGCTGTCCTGGTGCTCCCAGACCTGACAGCTGCCTTTGATATGGCGGATCACAATATTCTGCCGTCATATTTGGACCGATGTGAGGGCATTTAGGGGTACGGCCCTCAAATGGTTTCAGTCTTACCTCTCCGATAGGAGTTTCTCTGTCCAGCTGGGCGAGTATTCTTCAGTCACCTCCCCGCTGGGCTGTCGGATGCCTCAGGGCTCAGTCTTTGGCCCTTCTTTTTTCATTATATATGCTTCCTTTGGGGTCCATTTTTAGGAAGTACAATGTTTCTTTTCATTGTTCTGCTGATGATGTACAAATGTATCTGCCCTTAAAGACAAATGATCGAGCTTCAATCCAGTTTTTGCTTGACTATCTCGGAGATATTGGATGTTGGATGGAATTTTTTTCCTCAACTTGAGCAAAAGTAAAAGTGAGATAATTTTATTTGGTCATCCTTTTGCAAGGCTACAACAGTGTCATTGGCACCATTGATTCTCACTGTCATCCTTGAGCAAGAAACCTTGGTATAATCTTTGACAGGAGATTTAGGTTCCATAAGCAGATCAGCTAAGTAGTCAAAACAAGCTTCTTTCATTTAAGACTCCTTGCTAAGATAAATCCTTATCTGCCAAGAAACGACTTCGAGAGAGTCATTCATTGCTTTGTCACATCACGTTAAGACTACTGTAATTCTTTGTTGGTCTTGACCAGTCATTGTCCACCGCCTACAGGTAGTACAAAATGCAGCTGCCCGCCTGTTCCCACACTTTGGAACACTTAATCTCATCGCAGTGAATGGTACAATGCGATGATGTATGCTACGCAAATCAACAACTTCAAATTATCAACGTAATTGATGATGTTGTTGCAGCCTTACACATTTCATCATATAGTTACTCCACACAAACCTCAGACTAATGGTGAGTCTTTTGTTTGTTTTTTTTCTAGGGCAATTTCAGATGGGTGGTGGTGTAATTCTGGGTGTTCTATGTTACAGTTGATTCTGTTTGAAACTAATTGTCAAACAGTCAACTGGGGAACCTTGATGGTCTTGGGTCCTGAGGAAGTTTTTTACTTTGCTGAGTTGGTAATCCAGTCTTGGTATGTCCTCAGGGTGAAGTGGGTCTACCAGGTGCTCCAGGACTGGATGGAGAGAAGGTAATACTTGTTTACTTTTTCATAGATTTTGTGTTACTACTAGCACTACTGCAAGTGGCTCAACATTGTCAAAATCCTTGAATTACAAATAACACTGCCTGTATTTTCAGGGACCCAGAGGGAAGCCCGGAGAGTCTGGCCCTGCTGGTGCAGCTGGTCCTGAAGGTCCCAGGGGCGAGGGTGGAGTCATGGGCTTCCCAGGACCCAAGGGAGATAAGGGAGACATGGGTCCATTTGGATCACCTGTGAGTGATACAGCACAAACATCACGTTAGTGGCTCCGGCTACCTGACCACAGCCACAATAATGACAGAGTCTCACATCTGTCATTATTCATAGGGAAGGCCTTAGTTTATCCAGCTGCTCTCTTATGTAATAAGAGACTTACTAAATTAGAGACCCCAGGATTATTGCTGAATTTAACTTTAAATTAGCTGTGGCTGAATGTTCCCATGTACAGGCCTATGCTGTGCTTCGTAGACAGTGCTTTTTGGATTAAATACCATTGGTCCTTCATCTGCATGTATGTCTTTATGATGCCTAACTATATGGGAGACATTTGCTTTTCTTGTGCTAACATTGATTTCTGGTTTTGACATAAGATGGGCAGCATTGCGTTCCAGACTCCAGCATCTTTGCACAGAAAAGAAAATATATATTGGGTTATCAACAAAAAGGATTATCACAGATTTGCATCATTGGACATTTCAAGTGTCAATTGTCTTTTGTTTTTGAATTTGAAATTAAAATGCTCAAAACACAACAGGAAATTAGCTAATGCCTTTTGTGCTGAATATATTTCCATTGCATGTCTTGTAAAATTAATCAGATTCTTTCTAACATACAAAAGCTAAACATTCTGCTCTAAGAAAAGTCTATAAATGACATTCGGATTGCTTATATATAAAGATGGACATGAGCGCTCTCTAAAAGTGAAGCCAAAGCATTATGATCACCTTCTGGTAGTTGGTTAAAGTATAGTTCATGAAACCCTGGTAAACCTTGAACCTTTCGGTGCTGTTCTTATCCCCTTGACATATGTTCAAGTGTTTATTGTGCTGGTGGGTTATATGTTGTCATGATTGAGAGTTGTAGTCTGCTCACAGCACCAGTGCAAGATGGCGTATGCCAGATATGTTGGATTTATTTTTGTATAATGGGAGGAAGTGACAACATATTGTCATCGCTTGTTTTTTTGGAATTTGTTAAAAGGATAGTCAATGATGTAACTTTGTGAACTAAGTTTTACCAAACATACTATCAGGTCAACTTATTTATACACCTATAGCACCAAAATCACAGTAAAATCTCGTGAGACTTTGCACTGAATTTGTTTGGTCTTCCCATTGCTAACAGGAAAATCATTATACTGTTTAACAGTATTTAATTTTTCATTTCAAATACAAAAGACAAAAGACTTATATTGCCCCTGGTACTAATTGATGTTGAATTTTAGTGAATACGAAGATTAGATGAAACTAAACCTTCTTATTCGTCTCTTATACTTTAATTTTAAATATGAATATCAGCTGATTAGTCCCTTAATTGAAACTTTACTGTTTTATCATGATCTATATCTCCCCTTCCTTGTTCTGTAGGGTTTAGATGGCCCTACGGGTGAAAAGGGGGCAACAGGGGTCCCAGGCCCTATTGGATTACCTGGTACAATGGTATGCAGTGATGCCCCTCATGCTGCTTCCCCCTGGATGCAGAGTAAAACCTGGCGACGGGGGGACAGTGAAATATTCTTATTATAAATATATGTATTCACCCCAAGTGCTTCACCTAATTATTTTTATACAGAAGAAATATATCACCTTGTGTCTTTCTGTTTATTTCTGACCCTTTTTTCACAGGGCCCTAAGGGCGAACCTGGAGAAGGGGGAAGGTCACAAATGGTAAGGGTCAGTCATTTAAGCATAAGTGTAATTATGCTCTTAATGGTAAATTACAGCAAAATATATAGACAATGTTTTCTAAACTGAAACCTGTTTATTTAGATCTATGGTCCTCCGGGGCCCCCTGGACCTCCAGGACCAGTTGGCCCGGCAGTGAGTCAAACATGCAATTTAATCTCTGAATTTAAGAACTAACTCATGTATAAAAGCCACGCACGCCTGCAAATCTTTTAGTTGATTTAGCCTAAGCCAAGGTTGGAGAGTTACATATTCCAAACTTAATGAACCGCTAGGATACCAACCTTAACAGTTGTTATAGGAGAGAAAAAAATGCTGGTATAAGCACAACCAGCCCAGACATTAGTCCCTTTTCACAACAGCCATATTGACATTAAGCAGCGGTACACACAGATTCCTTAGGTTTTTTCTTTAATTCAACAAAGCATTTTTTTCAGTAAGGTAACATTGAAAACAGCTGCAAAGTGATTCTGTTTGACTCAATGCCTGTGTTTACATTAATATCTTAATGGTAGATGGAAAAGGGTTTGTGTCGATAGGAAGTCTAACCATTTAAAATAAGTGAAAACCCCTGTGCTGGGTGACCATTTGTAAGGCCTTTTATATAGAAAATTATGCAATAAAATATAATGGAAGTGAAGGAAAACAAATAGATAATAAATAATCAATGTTCCCTAACTGAAGCCCAACTTGTACAAGTAACTCAAATATGATTCTACTGTCAGTAATGCAGTAACATCACAGTTGTGTTTTGTTTTTTATCTTTTTCATCCAGGGATCTCAAGGACCCTCAGGGCCTAAGGTAGGGTATTAGTTCCATAAAACAATAACCTTCTATTACTTATTTCCTGAAATTTGCGGCCATTCATATACTGTCTACATTCGGCCTTTTAATGCATGAAAACTTTATTTTTAAGGGAGAACCGGGTATGGGCATCAGAGGAGAAAAGGGAGCGACGGGTCAGAAGGGTGATAAGGGAGACAGAGGCCACCTTGGACTTCCTGTAAGTACACCAGACTTCATGTCTTTCTGTTGGTTTCAGAATTCTTTGTCTTGTATCTTTTTACATATATGTGGTCTATGTTGCTATTAGTTTTCTCCCTCTAATCTTGATTATTGTAGTGATTACATTTCATTTCCTATAATCATATAGGAATATAATCATATAAATCTTTTCATCAATCAGTTAAAAGCCCATATTGGTTTGATACTAACTTTGACACTTGTTACTGACTGATGTTTTTTGTCTTAGATGTAGTTTTTGTGAACTTCTCATAACCCGGTTAAAATGTTGTATGAAAGTGGGGATTGTGTCAAAAATGTTATCTTCAGTGCTTTTGCATTCAAGTTTGTTATCACTGATATGATCAATGACTACCTTTGTGGTATATATCACTTTGGGTTTGGTTATACTTACATTTAAATATCATTTATCTAACCTTGTCTTCTATAACCATATATTCATGAGTTTGTTGGGACATTCCCTTAATAGTGATGCATCTCTACATAAATTGACAAGTAAGGTCCTGATCAGATGGATTAAAATTATGATTTCAAATTTTCAGGGGACACTAACAATTATTATATACTAGTTGCACTAACTTCATCAGCATGATTACATGATTCTGATATGGTTACTAATATTTGTTTTACACCTACAAAACATACCTAAACCATTGTTTGGTATGCCTTGGGAAGCTGTGTTATTTTTCAGCGCTGCTGCTTCACATCCTTAATAAAGTCAATGAGCCATAATATTTGATTTGAAATATTGAGTTATATTGAAGTTTATTTCAATTTAATTTAATTACAATTTTTTGTATTAAATATATACTGT
>KV751317.1:17243-27987 GCA_001698575.1 Mola mola | reverse complement strand
GAGATTGTTGGCCCTTGGCAGAGCTCCCTGAGTGCTTTTAATTGATGTGTGTGTGTGTGTGTGTGTATATATAGTATACATTTTTTTTTTTTTATGCTTCTGTGTCACGGATAGCCATGGCCATAATGTTTTGGCAGTCTGTCTTGTCTGTCCATCCATCTCATTGTTTTGAACACAATATCCCAGTAACACCTGAACAGAAATGTATTACAAACTTTGATTTTGTTGATATTGAGCTTCAGGTGAATATTGTTGCACCATGATACTAAACTCTCTATCAGTCACTACATATACAGCATACGATTCTGGACAGATACAGATTAAAACTTGACTGGTAAACAAAGGCATGTAACCATGCTTTCAAGAGGCTGCTTTCAGTAATTTTAGATGTTTCCATGCATGTTGCATAGTGCATATTGGTTCTACAGCAATTGTTGACATTTAACCTGTAAAACAAATTGTAAACTTGGCATTACAAAGAAATCTCTCCAGCAGAATCTGAAAGTTTTCACTGTGTGAGCTACATCATAGTAATTAACATTATATCATGACTAGTCCTGCCAGCATGTTGGGAGATTTATGCATAAATATAAACATACAATGGGAGTCACTTAGGGTAACCTAACCCATTCAGGAGACATGGGTAATAGATGTACTACTTTAGCCATCTGCATTATTAACCACATTGATAATTACTTTGGATTATAAAATTGATGTTTCTATCTATAGACTGAAAACACACACTTCTCTTCACCAGTTAAAGATCAAATCAAATCTTTTTTTTTTTTTTATAGCCCAAAATCACAAATTACAAATTGTCTCACTAGGCTTGGACAAACTGTATAGATGTGACACCCTCTGCCCTTAGATCTTGAAACTGAGTGAATAAAAACTTTAAAAAAAATCCTAAACAGGGGAAAAATAACAAAACCTCAGGATGAACCATAAAGGAAGATTCTTCTTCCTAGAAGGGACAGACGTGACCTAGATGTCACATGTACAGAAGACAATAACAGATTGATAAGAATGTATAAATTCATGAGTCTATAAATCCAGATGTATGAGAAATCTCTTGACTCAGAAGCAGGTGTTGTCTGTTGTTTCAGGAGTCATAGTGGTCCATGTATCCAAATTTATGTGTTGCTTATGAAATGTTTAAGTCCAAGAGTATGTGGAATCTCTAAATCCAGGATTATATGAAGTTTATTCATCCAGAAGCAGGTGTATTCTATTAGTCCAGAAGGGATTGTAATACATGGATCCAGATTTGCCTGGGCAATCCAACCTCGGATCCAAGTCACAAGATCTCCTGTCCTAATGTGAGCAGTAGGCGTCAGGCAGCACCACAGCAGCAGCTCCCACCGTGACCTAGAAAACCTGCAGAATGATAAAACACAAAGACCCATGGGGAAGAAGTAAAGTTAGTATAATGTTTTGTTAGGATATGGACATTTAAAGGAGAGATAGAGTCAGGGTCTGAGTCAGAGAGGGAGGAAAGTTGCTCAGTGCATCATGGGATGTTCCCCCAGCAACCTAAGCCTATAGCAGCATAACTAAGGGCTATAGATAGGCCAGCCCAACTATAAGCTTTATCAAAAAGGAAAGTTTTAAGCCTACTCTTAAAACCAGAGAGTGTGTCTGCCTCCTGTACTGAGACTGGAAGATGGTTCCACAGGAATCAGTGCATGTTTTTATTTTCAGTCAAATGGAGTTGCTGTTGGGACAGAGGATTGAGAGACAGTAGAAACAGAGTCCACAGGCCAAAAATCCCCACCCTCAGCTAAATGAATCCTGCTGTTTATATGGCAATGTGTCATTAAAATATGCACCTGACTTTTGAAGTTAATTGAAGACGACACCTCAAACTCACCTATGTATTATTAAGAGTCTTCATAAAACCCATTTAACTGTAAAGATGATGATAAGAGATGGACATGCCCTAAATGGACTTGAACCATATACATTAGACCATGCACGTTTGTTTAAATAGGATCGGTAGCATTTTTCCCCTCATTTTATCATCCATGAAGTATAAAGACAAAAAACAGTACCAACAATACCGACATCACTTTTCATGACCTTTCATCCTTGTCTACCCTGTAAGACCAAAGTGAAACAACACTGCATATCCACTGTGGCTTGCCCTTTGTCTTCATTTTGTCTTTTTTCTGCAGGGTATAGTAGGACCACAAGGACTCAAAGGGAACCGGGTAAGATAAAAGTTAGAAAGATTTTCCAGTTATAAATATAGGAGAACAGACATGATTCTGGCTCCCTTTTTGGCACAGATACTGAACATGTCACTTGGGTGCTTTAACTCACTGAAAGAAACTTAATGAAATACTGTTTCAGTCTTCATGATCGACTACATCATAAAACGCTGGTTTCTGCATCTACAGCATAATTAAACCTCTACCATTATGGCAAGGTTGACCTAAATGCAAAACAGATAACCCAGTGACTGTACAGAAAGTACCTAGTTGTATACAAAATAGGAACAAATGTCATGTACTTAGGCTTGGTCACTTAAGGAAATAGATGATCTGCCAGAGTAGAGAGTTGACCTGGGTAAATATACTGCAGGCAGTTTATTTGTAGATTGTATTCAGCTCTGTAGGTGGATGAAAATCAATTGTGCAAGTAATACCAAGTTCAGGCTACATGACTTTGAAAGTTGTCGGATTGCTGTGCAGTTTGTGTTACATCACTTGCTGACTTCAAATTGTGACTCTTGCAGTCCTTTTCAGTTCAAACCACAGGTTACCTATCCACGACCTTTCATTCTGATAAACATCTGAGTCGTCTGGTCTCCTTCCTGTGTTTGGTCATAAAAACACAGAGGTGACATGGGAAATGATGAGTGAGAAACAAATCATTCCCAAGCTAATTTAAAGATTTATCATCCGACAAAAACAAATACTATGATTGTTCTGAAACACAGGAAGAGTGTAACAGCCGAAGGAAAACTGATGTGACTCAGATCTGCATGGAGGTAATTTTGTTTCTTTGCAGTGCAATCTAACAGATTGGGTTTGCAATTTATATAAGTTTTTGCAGGTTTTGCAAATAAAACTATATACACTGAAATAAAAAAAGAGATTTTATTGCACATGAAATAAATTTGTCCTATTTTTTTTTTCTTTGAGTTTCATAGGTCAGATTTTCTCTAAAAGATGAAAGAGGTTTTCTCATCAATTTCATTCAGCTTTGCAACTTCCACTTCCACAAATTAAAGAGGCACTATATTTGAAACCATCTAATACATACTACCGACAAACTATATATGCTTCTTACAAACAGTACAGCATACTTTTCTCAACAGTAATATGTAGTATGAATGCCTGTTGCAGTATGCTGGGCCAGGATCTGGTGGATTCTGGTCATGTAAAGCACAAGTAAACAACGGCTGATCTGAAGACAAAAATGAAGCTTCTGTGTAGTACCATTTTATGGTCTGATTAAAGGTGACACATGATACTTTTGGATTTTCAGGATTTTTATAGCGATTAACATCTTTGTCACAACTCAAAAGAGCTAAATTCAGTATTGCAGTTTCACTGCACTGTAAACTTAACATTAACATTTATTTTGCTTCGGACACTTTAGGTACCACAATCAAATGTTGAGCCTTTTCATAAAACTCATTAACTGATGGTGTCTTTTTCCCATCCCCATGGTGTTTTTGTCATTTTGCGAGTATTTTATTTACAGTAGTTGCACAATTTTTCAATATTTTATTTATCATATATCATTTTAACTCACTATAGCACAGGTTGGCGTGGAGTTCTGTTAACAATTTGTCATTGCACTACCTATAAAACAGTAAGATTACATTTATTTATTAAAGTCCCCTTTCACCCTCTCTGGGCAGTCAGGTGTCTCCTCCTTCAAACTCGGTGGAAACCTGAGGGTTCTGTGCAGTATCATAGCTGCTCTTAGGACATTTCTCATCTTGACAGATATCTCAGATGATTTTCCATGGATCTACTGAAGCCACTCTTACATTTAGAGGGTTATGGCCCTGAGTGCTCGATCATCACTGACACCACTGATGCCATTACTCTCCACATCCTTTGCAGGTCCACTTTAAGCCCTTGGTATTTTTGAAGCTTCTCGTCTTCCTTCATGAGTTTCTTGTTACATTGGCCCACTTCCCTGGTTCCTCAACGAGGACCTTGTCAATCTGGGTGACGTCCGAGCCAATATGGCTCTTCTATTTGTGGTTCCATACAGTTGGATTGCACTGGCTGTCAAGTGACACCTCCTATCAGGGGATGCTAGAAGAATTTGATGTCCCCATCACTACAGTTGATGATGTTGTGCAGTGGTTCGCAGCCAGCATCATTGTCATGAAGAGGATGGTCCATCTTCCTGTTTCTAATGAGTTAAAGGGTACAGGTGAAAGTTCTGCCTACCTGGCTATCTCCTGTGCCTTTGGTTGAATGGCTTCCAGCATCAACAGGAGCCACATCAGGATCAAGCCACTTGTAGCAAACAAGGAGAAATACCTGAATAACTTACCTACGTAAAAAATACTACTTCACATGAACACGTGCACAGGTATGGATGAAATTTATTGGTTTAACAAATTCATACAATACAGCTAAACTCTCTTTGATTTCCAACCCTGACCCTATGTTATTACTTTTAAATATATGCCATAAGCGTCAGTAACTTTCTAAGATGACATGTAAGAGTTTTTGTCTTGGATTAATAACATATTCAATGTTTTATCATGTAAACTAAAATGATACGTTCCCAATACATCACTCTTTTTCACAGACTCTCTCTGTCTCTTCCATAATCCCAGAATCCTGCGGTGGAACTTCATGTATTTCCAGTTACTTTACCCCCTCCAGGCTGTTGCATCACCTAGGATGGTGGATACCCCTCCCTGGCCTGTCCAACAGATATGGACCTCTGTGTCCTGCTCTGTCTTTAAGAAATATAGCAATCAATGTTAGTTTGAAGTTAACTTACAATGTACATTTTTTTTTTATATTGACAGCTTGCTAATGTTGCCATTTTTGTGTTGTCAGGCATTCGCTTAGCAGCCATAACAGGCAGAATAATATGTCGGCAGGACACATTCAATGTAAGCCTTATGTTCATAAGGCTACAATAATGCCAGCAGACTCACACTTGTAAAATGCTGTCCTTCTATTTATTAAATGGTATAATAAATGTTGAGTGAATCACTTACATTTGTATTCATCCATGGTTGCCGATACGCTTTTGTTGTTGTCCTCTTTCTGAAGCACAGTTTAGTGTCTGTGAACTGCGGCTGGGTGCTAACTGCAGAAGCAGAAGTTTCCAAGCTCTTACTGTGAGTGCAAAGTGACCAATGAGCATGCTTCTTATATCTTTCAGTAAGCCCAGGCCATGAGACTCAGGTCCACCACAATAAATACTTTGTGCTTTGCCTCTCAATTTTGAAAAATACATTTGTTTCAGTTCAAATTCAGTTCATTTCCATGTGATGATAGCAGATATAAATGTTTTTTTTTTTGTTTGTTTTTTAAAAAGATTCAAGTGTGTTTGATTGCACAATATTTTGCAAAAAATTAAATTACCTCCATAGATCTGGGGTGCTGTCATCAAGTGGAAGAGCTGGCTTAAAGTCATGTAGTGTGAACTAAGCTTTAGTCAGCTGGGGAGGGAAACCTCAATTAGAGAAACACAAACAAGGAAACAGATATGGCACAAACAGGAGCACAAGAAGGGAGGAAACAACAGGAAAGGCTGCGTCCCTTAGAATAAACATAAAAAAATGAGTTTGATATCCATCTTTGAAAGATAATTTAATTCCCCAAATTTGGGACAATGTAGTACTTTGACGCTGGATAACAAAACAGCTGTTGACACTGTTAAAAACAGTATTTGTTATCCAGTTTCCAGTATATCACATTTTTTGTGATGTTTTGATACCCTTCCTCTAAGAATGTTTTTGTTTCCTTCCCATTAACCTGTGACTGTTAATATTTCCACTCCCATCTTTTAAGTTTTGACATTTCATAAACTCTTTCAACACATTCAGCTGGCCTTTAAACAGGCAATATTTCCTGTGCACATGTCTGAAAAACAGACTTGAATGTGGCTATTCAGTTGAAGGTGTTGAAGAAAAAGGTATGAGATAGTGTTGGTGTTTTCACTCTTTGTCTTGTGTTCCTTTGTTTCTACAGGTCTTCCTATCCCCTTTTACTTCCCTCCACCTTGCTGTGTGGCCCATGGCTCTTTTTATGGCCGGGGTTGCCTTCTCTCCCTCTCACAAACCTTGGCCTCCTGCTCCTCCTCTTCCTCCTGCATTCTAATGTAGTCCTGGGTTAATCCTCCTCTTACAGCTCCCCTTCTACTACCCCTATTAAACAGTACCTCTTCCTTGCAAGCCTTTATGTACTCCCTTCAACCCCTCACCCCTTACCCAAATAGACAAGCTGTGCTCTCCCATCACTGTCAATATTTATGCTTTATTAAAATGGTAGCTAATATACATTTTTACATTTTCTGAGTAAATTATTTATCTGTAAGTAAGAGTCCATTCTGAGACCATCAGCTTATTGCACCAGCTATGTGTCCATACGTACTGATGCGCTCAAACGAGTTAGGTTGATAAAAAATGTGTGTCTTTGACTGCATCATAGGAACATGAGCTTTAATTTAACTATAAGCTGCAATCAATCCAATAAAACGACTATTCTTAATGCAGTGCTTATTACCATATCCCACCTAAAAACTCAGTTAAACACCACTACAAACAGCAACAATGGTACATAAAATTACACTCTAAGGTGATACATATAGCCAACAACCTTAATCTACAGCCAGAGTAAAATAACAATGGTGAGACTCAATAGCGAAACAGTCAACTACAACATATTATAGCAATGCTCTAAAGAATTACATAATTGTATGCTACATTGTTAATGTCAGGGTCACTCTCCAAGTCTGCTGTCAAGAGCTGAGTGAGACTTAGTATCTCCGCTTGAGGAAAATTAAAACACGATTGTAAATTACGATCATAGTCATCATCATAAATCTCTAATGGATGCAACCTATCATGGAAGATTCGTTTCTGATGATTGTTTTTTCAGTCCTCATCCTCCAAATGATTCCATCTGTCAAAACAACATGCCCTGACAACTGCTACAGAGGACATGACACCTACTAGGAGCTAGGTGTAAGATTTAAATGATGTTATGCCTATATCAGAATTTACTTCGGAATTAATAAAGTATCTATCTATCCCTAAACTATCTCAGCTGGTGTAAAAGTGCATGAACAGCAGACGTGTCAGTGTCTTTACTACACATGCTTATTTTTAGCCCTATCCGTCTGATTTGCATCTGCTTTGCAAACTGCTAAACTCTAATGCATTGCATTCCATTGTTTTCCATATGGCTCAACTCTGTCAAAGAAAGTCAAGACTGCAAAAAGAAATTAAATGTTTCATGTTTCATGAAACATTTGCATGCACAAATCTTATCTCTGAATGTGATCCTCAACTACCAGTAACATTTTTAGCCGGGTTTTGTATTTAAGCCAAAAGTGTTTGATCCATTCAAGACCAAAGCCATAAACCTCAAAGTCTAAAACGTACAATTGTTTTTTAGCAGTTAATGTTAAGACAGCAATGGGACAACATTGCAGTCAGGCAGCTTATTATTGTTATCATATTTTATTATTCACTCTATGTTCTGTGTGTGTGTGTTTGTGCGTGTGTACAAACACAGTAAATAATAATCTATATCTTTTTTTCTTTTATTTTTATCCCTCACTGCCTCTTTTGGTGAGCAGATTTTCTGTTGATACTATGATTAAACAGTGGTCCAATTTAAACTATAATTTGCACACAGCTGGAAATAATTCTTACAAAGATACCCTAAAATTAAAATGACTGCAGTAATTTTGATTCAAAAAAGTCTTTGTTAAATCTAGTCGGCTACATTAACTACAATTGAGCTTGACTACTAACAGTTTGGTCAACATAGTTATGATAGTAGCACCTGACAGTCTTAAGCATCTGACCTCAAGTAGGGGAATAGTTAAGAGATACAGTAAACAGGAAACTCAATTCTTCCCAACTTCAAATAATATTTTCATTTTTAGACTTGTAGTCTGCAGCCCCAAATTATGCTGACTCAACTAACATAACTTTATTCTGTCCTACCCTATCATTGCCTATAAAAAAGACTATCATTTGATCAGGAATACTGTTATAAATCCTTATTGACCATGATAAAGGCTAATTAATACCTTTGGGGACACGAAGTATTTGGTCAAAGTTAGGTAAAGATCATAATTCAGGTTAGGCAATCTTTGTCATCATGTTTGCATCAAGATGGTTGTTAAAGAAACCATATCAAAACAGCTCAGAATCCAACTCTTTACCAAACCACTTCTAGCCATTTCTAATTTAAAAAAAATGTTGAATGGTACAGTTTTCATAAAGCTAACCAGCTTCCAACCAAGTTCAATCAATCTGCTACTTCAGCTTTGATTTTTGGGATTAGCCCGTACCTTATTTACACATTTAATCTTTGGTTCAGCACAGGCATAGAACAAATAAAACATGAGAATTCTGTAACATTCTCACTAAGTTTTTTCCACTTTTTATCCTAAAATTTCCTATTTCTGTACAGTAGTTTATAGGGAAGGTCTGATAAATTCCTAAACAAACCTGCTCACCAGAAAAACTTGCTTTAATCTGACATCCCTCTCTTCCTTTCCACTTACCTTCCCTTTTTACTAAATGCTCATCAGAAAATCACACTGTCTTTTGAAAAATAGAAAAATACCCCAGAAACACATGAATTAAAATAACTTTTAGTATTGCTTTTATTGTGTAAATTGCATATATGTAAGCTCACCTAGCAGATAAAAAAATTGCAAGTTGCTAAAAGCAAAGTTCTGCTTCTTACGTGGCTTAATTCGGAGGACTAAAGTTTGTCTTTTTTAATACACTGTTTACAGGGAGAGAGGGGCAAGAAAGGCAACAGGGGGGCCAAAGGGGATAAGGGAGACCAAGGAGCACCGGGATTAGATGCCCCCTGTCCGTTGGTATGTCAGTAGTCCCATGCGTAACTAAGAGGCAAAGGGAAGAAGCACTATCTTAGAATGCAACACAAGCCCATAGTGGTTCAGTTTTTTAAAAGATTTGTATTCGGTAGTCAGCTTCCTTTTGGCTCTGGTATCCAGTGAACGAGGAACTTCTTTTTTCAATGAGACAGACAGGAACCAGGCAGCAACTGTTGTTGGCCATTGGCAGATAACACATCTTAATTTTCATGCCTTATTCTATAATTATTCAACCCAGGGGAGGTTGTCAGCTGTCAGACTAGGTTCTGCACAGGTCAAAAAAGCCCTGATGAAGCCTGTACCAGACCTGAAATATTTCCTTCCACCCGTTCCAATATCCATTAGCGACCATTAGCTCATCAGCCTTATTCAAGAAAAACATGTTTCCAGGCCATACGGAATATGAAATCCCTACAACACGTTAAGGCTCTTCCAGAATTCTGATCAAATGCTTATACCAAACTTGAGCTGGGCTGAAAATTACACAACAAAAAGGCACTAATCAGATCTCAAACTGATCTCAAATGAATAGTGTTGGGAGGTTCAGGTTTGTAGCAGAGCTCTCATCCATACACATTCCCATAGAAGGCTGTCCAAGAATAATTTTGGCCTTAGATTCACTTCAGTGAGCCCAGTTCCTGTCAGTCCCAAGTTGCCTGCATATTTAGGAAACCTGCTGCAGTCATCCAGGGGAGAGAAGCGGAGACCCTCCTGTCGTCACACAGTGGAGCAAACTCCTCTGCTACGAATGAGCTGGTAACATGGTTTATAAATGGTTGATTTCACAAACAGGGTTTCCGAGGCTTTAAAGGGGAGAAAGGTGAACCGGGCTTGCCAGGCCTGGATGGGCTGGATGCCCCTTGCCCTGTGGTATGGTGCTCTTTCTTTCCCTTCATGTCTTTCCTCAGCATGTCTTTAGTTATCGATTGTTATAGATCATAGAAAATGCATGTTGGACTGGAACTTTAAATGTTACTTATTGTAGTAGACTCACCTTTTTTTTTCAACTGACCTTACTTAGAACTAACATAAACAAACCTTTATTTCTGGAAAAAAAAAATATAATTCAGCTTTTCCATTACAATTAGTAAAACCTTCTTTGTTAACTTCAAAGAATACATGCATAATTGCTAATAATATAACCCAGCACAGTATAACCAGAAATAATCTTAAATTTAACTTCAATTTGATATGTTAATGTATACTAGACCTTCTCTTGCATGGAGCACGATTTTATTTTTCTCCATCTTTGAGGCAACTGAATACCACAGGTGGCAAAAAGGAGTAGGAACCAGACAAATTTATTGGTCAAAGCAAGCCAGAGTCATGGTATAATTATGGGAAGAGTCATTGCAGCATGTTTGTAGTACAACCATATTGTAAATCAATGTGATTGAGTTTGACATTGGAATAATACAATACCGTGTCCTGTCCTTTTATTGTAATCTAGTAATAGAGAAAAGAATAAAGAACATGGTTTTATTTTTAATAAATTCTGTCTTCACAGGTAAGGCTAATATTTAGAATTTTAGCACATCAACATGAGTTTTGAAACCATGAAATGAATACTGATATAAATGAAAAAATGTTATTAACTCATGTCACCATTAAACACAAAACACCGTTTGAGGGAATGTACCATTAGTTTTTCAGTGAGAGGATCAACAAG
>KV751316.1:17617652-17630497 GCA_001698575.1 Mola mola | reverse complement strand
CAGCAGTAGGCGTTCCACAGGTAGTCTGGGATGTTGACACGCCTCACGTTGTTTTTGACAATCCAGTTGTCCACAGAGGGAATGGCACCTACCAGCACGAAAGCCCTAGAGCACTTTTCCTTGAACAGAGCAGTGAGCTCGGACTCATGGATCCTCCAAGCATTTTGGTTTAGCTTGCGGTTCTGGGGAACCACATTGGTCAGGGTAAAAGTGGCATTGCGGGTAGGGACTGGAAGAGAGACAAATTGAGATTTACAGTAAGTTACAGCAGGCAAGAAGTAAAGCTACTATTTAGAATTCAGATGATATTACTTATTGTTAAGGTGGCTTGACAGCACGTCTCGTAGTAGCCGGAGGATTCTCATCATACCCGATTTTAAAATGTCTGTGAAATCAGTTGATTAGCTTGACGAGACTATAAACAACACACGAGAGTTTCACTGCAGGTATCTATTCCATGTTTTCCAGACACTTGCAATAACATTTTGAGTCTTGTTAGTGGAGAAAAAAGCAATTTGGTTCAGATTTTCAGACCTGCCCAACTCATTTGTATTGTACAGCCTTGTTGAGCTAAACAGTCCTAGCAACTGAGCTCCATACTGGACCTTCAAAGTTTGGGAAATAGGGCTTAGGTTGAAAAAATCCATTAATTCTTCTAGAAGTGCTTAAGATCATTGATTATATTGAATGCAGATTATGGAATAATTTAATGTTCTTTCATCTTTGAGTTTGGTTTACTCCAAGGAAAATATTTGAAGTCCAAAACAGTCTAAAACCCTACATTAATTTTATGACTGAAGAAGTCACTTTAACTGATTTGGCATTTGAGAGTTTCGTGTTTGTGTCGGTACCCAACTCTCCTCTCCCCTCCGGGGTTAGGAGCGGGGTTCAATGTCTCCTATTAGATGCGTGACTAATGATTGTTTCAATCATCTATTAATCTGCTGATCATTCTCACGATTAATCATTTAATCAATAAAGTGTCAAAAAATAGTGAATAATGCTCATCACATTTTTACAGACCCCAAAGTGATGTCTTCAAATTGCTCTTTTACTCCAACCAACAGTTAAAACGCCCAAAAGAAAGGCAGCAAATCCTGACATTTAAGAAAGTGGAACCAACAAACCACAACACTGAAATGATTATTCAATTATCAAAATAGTTGTTGATTAATATTCTTTCGGTCGACTCTGAATCGATTAATCGTTGCAGCTCTACTTTAAACCTTCATTTTGAGCAGATTGTGTTTAATGAAAAGGTGGACTTTACTTGGTAAAAGATTTTTCTTTTGTGTCTGTTCATTTTTGCAGTTTTTCTTCAGGTGTTTTTGAAATACCTCCTTACTATGTGATATATGAGAGGACAGTAATGGCTGCTGCCATGCAATTACCATATCAGTGTTTTACTCCACCGGAAGCAATTATATACTTATATAGTTAAACTTCTATTAAAAATTTTAGGTGAAACATTTCCTGTATACCCTTACATAACGCCTCTGTGCTTCAAATTATCCTGAGATATCAATTTGATCTCATACAGTCCGGCCCTATTAAAGCTGACAAGAAATACTTCAGTGTGGGTACCCTTATTTACATTTACACTGTATGAAAGAAAATAAAATCCCACAGGAGGCGTAACCAGAGCTGTGTGCACTAAGCAAATGTGAATTAGGATTTATTGGATTGATTTGGATGGCCTGGCTCGTATTCTTCACATTGGCGTTCTGCTGCTCATAAACCTCGTGTATATATTACGGCTGAATCCATGAGAGCCTGCGTTTGCTCATGTTTCCATAATGTAATCTGGTCACGAGGTAGGAGTCTTAGAAAAACAAATAACAGCAGCGTTAGCGATCCTGTCGGCGTTGGGAGAATCACACAGTAGCTTACACTTGTTAGCCTTCAGATGTTGAACCAGTGGCGCCAATAAGATTAATATAAACAGCTCATCAATAACGTGCTCCTGCTCATCAGTGCATGCTAAATTTTACAGATTTGGAATGTGGTCCCATATGGTCCTGTGCTCTCTCGCGGCCCCTTACTGTAGGGAGGCTCTAAAATATAGGAAAATGTATAGAACATAGTCGTGCTTCACTGGAACTTTCATCTCTACTCAACTGCAAGGCTCCTCAAAGCTGCTGCTGATGCACTAGATAGCCACTTACAAAGATTAGGCAAAGAGCATATAAAGTCATTGCTCCCTCGTGCCATTAAATAATAAAAAAGAAAAAAAAAAAGGCAGGGTCGGGGAAGAAAGAAGAGCTAATAGGGGGCAAGGAGTAAATGCTGTGCAATAATTCTTTCAAGCAGCTGTGTGACGGCCTCCCGCTGTCCCTGCATTAGCTCAAAAACACATCCAGGTGAAGCTGTTCAAAGACTGAATAGGCTATGCATCAGATTTCAAGGCACCTGTCATGAGTTATTGCTTTTATTAGTTGTCAGTGAATATATTATCCCATGAGGGACTGAGGCAAGCATTAGAGAAGGATTACATTACAACAGCTGCTGAAACATTACAGCTTTAGGCCAATTGAGATTGAAATATGGTCAACATAGGAAGGCGACAGGCTCAGTATATTTCAATGTTTTCTCTTTCATGGATGAACTGTGCACATTCGGGACTTTTATGGTATTGTTAAGTCAGCTGATCAATATGGAGCATTTATGAGCACTTATTTTGGGATTATCATTATCACAAGTAAAGTTGATTAGAATTTTCATCAATTTGGTTACGTACAAAGTACATCACTTGTGTGCTCCATCGCATGACGCCCTGCAGTGTAACTATTGAACATGGGCACATTGTGATATCGATACTGAAATTATGCATAATGCAGCTTTACAATGAATGTCACCTTGTCATGCTACTGACTGTAAATGAGTTGAAAAGAAAGAATTGACTTCAAGAAGGTAAAATAATAAGCAACCAAAAAATCTAGTATAGTGTTAATCACGATACATTTGTGCAATTGTGCTTCGCAGACACATATAGAGGACAAAATACACAATTCCAAGGCTTAAATTTCTAGCTGGGCTCCATTCCACATAGCTTGTCAGCCATTCAGAGCTTTGCATGCACTTCCACTATCATTCTGTGCACTCCGGTTAGATGGGGAGTAGTTCATATGCGCAGCTTTGGCTCTATATGCAATGATTCATCCTGGCAGCGCAACCACGTCCCAAGAGGGTCTCACAATTTGTTTGCACTGACACATGCCTCGGCCGCTGTGACCCATAGTGGTTGGATTTTTGATCTTACGTAAGCTGTTTCGTGGGTCATACTCCAGAACACGTGGCTGGTGACAAATTCCACACTTACTCCTACAGAAAGCAACATTAAACATCAAGCTGGAAGGGAACAAATGAAGGGATTCTGGATTATTGGACTTCACATCAATAAATAAACATTTGCATCAGGAAATCATATGATATTTTTGCGTGCTCACGATCCAACAGCCATTACATATTGAAGACAATAGCAACAAGTCATTTTCTGTTTTTCATTCAGCTAACAGATAGGATCAACTGCAGCAGCCTGGTCAGCTCCCTTCACTTCTCAATATGTCGCTGTAGTGTCATTGCTGGAAGCACTGGCAGGTGATTCGAAAGGTGATCAGGCTGTTTAAATGGGAACTGTCTTTTCAACATGCTCTCATTAAACCCTCATATGATGTAGTATGAAAAGTTATACAAAATGATCTGTGTTTTCTAATGATTTACCAGCTGCTACACTGTTCCCAAGACAGCATGTCTGCACACATGACTCATTACTTTCCAATTACTGTGCATGTGAACGCCACCGCACACCCATAAACTGTCTGACTCAAAAAAATTTTAATGCATCGTGTTATTGATGACTGTGTTTCTTTCCCTTGAATTGTTTACATCATAGTTTCCTTCACGTCCTTAATATCTTACTCTATCCAGTTACTTACAAGAGGTTTGAGTGAATACTAGAGTCTGGGTCCATTGCAGCCAGCAATGCTGACATTGAATCTGTCAGCCGGCAAATGGGAAGTCGTTTTAGTGGACGAGAGCAGGACGGTAACAACTGGGGAGGTGGCGACGTTAATGGCAGATGGCAGCGCCGTCGGAAATTAAACATTTTTAACTTCATGCCGTCCTCCGCAATGGAATTTACAGCCACCTGTCACATAGCCCCTCAAATGCCTCATTTCACGAGTCAATATGACTGATATTGACAATGAGACGATGAGCCGATTATTTTGGTGAAACAGTAACAGGCGTTGTATGACCAGAGATTGAAAAGCTGTGAAAAGATGTGACTAACTGACATTTGCCAGCGAATCATCAAAGAGCTGGGCGGAACACCTGATGGATAATATGGAAAGTGTATTATGCTACTGTTTGTTAGTTACATTGGCTTTTCTTAATGAAGTGGCAGCCACATGCAAAATAGTTTAATACATGTGTTCCATTCTTTGTAAACAATAAGAGATAATCATCGCAATGCATCATCATGCATGCTTTATTTTGCCGTGTTTGTTGTTTCCCACGCCATCCAGCAGGTGTCCCCTTGCCGTCTGCTCTCTGCTGCCTGCCGGATTACATGCGAATGCAGCATAATTTAACCATTGTTACAGACATAGTCTGTCACTTAATTGCTGTCTTCTACCAATTCATTGCTTGCAGCACATTCGTCAGGTGATTACAACTTTAACGCCGTGATCATGAAACACCCCATTCTCACCATTCCACACGTCCTCTACGAATTCAGCTGTTTTTGTATGTTTAATTACAAACACTTCCCTAGATTTTTTGTTGTGTTTTGTCAAGTTAATGTTCTTGTTTTTACCAAAAGCATGATCTCTGTTGTACATAACCAAGCAGCCTGTTCTTCTGCCATGCTTGTCAGATATTTATTTGCCCATCCAACAACATGTGTTGTGTGCCTAAACAACCAAGCCTTATCAATGTTTTGTTCTAAACACTTCACAGTGAGGATTTTAGAGCCACTGATTAAACTGCTGCGTTTAGAGCCTGGATGTGTTGAGAAAAAACTTCTTTTTCACCGACATTGATTCATTTAAAACCACCTCTTTTCTCTCTCTATTACCTGTCAAAGATGAAGTGGATTCAATATCAGTTTTGAATTCTTTCAAAACAACCAAGGTTGACTCAAAGTGTTTTCACGCGTATACGTATATCAGCGAAGATTCATGGACATCCATGCTTCATCAGCAGTAAACTCGACGCGTTTAATCAATCATAGTTTCTGGCTGCTTTTTTAGCCCGTGTGTGGCTGTGTGTAACCCCCATTACTTAAAGCACAACAAGCTTCAAGAGAAATGAGCGCGTCTAGTTGTAGATAAATGTTGCAGCGGATTCTGAAGAGTGTGTACGTTGTGCTGACGTCAGTCCATATTCAATACTGTTTACTAGTCAGATTCATGCCCATTATTGTGGTACAGTGTGTGGTGGGCGATGACGTTGAAAGAATCAAAGCTTTCCGTTTGGGCTTTTAGAAATGCAAGGCTGTTCTTTGTGACAGCTTTTTTAATGATATACACAGGAAAAAACTGTAATCCTACTCGTGCGTCAACAGGGATCTGTTTAGTGCCTAGCGCTTGGTTAGATTCCAGATGTGACGTAACTTTACTGATAATAGATGCTATTAGATTAGCCTGAAACATTAGCCCGACCATCAAATGTTGGTGACAAAAAATTGGCAGTCAATTGGAGACCGTTTACGCCCAAGGACATACAAACTTTTAGGGTAAAGATTTGTATGAATAATTCCCCATAGCTCTCCAAAAGTCAAGGACAATGTGCTGTGTGTGACTTGCCCTCCCTTTTAACCTATTGAACAACTACTGTATCAGAGCACATTACAGCAACGGCTTCCATTAAATGTGCTTTCCTTAAAGAAAGATAAAAATGGACAGATCTAACTTCTTAATCTCTTGATAACAGTGATACCAACAGACGAGTCCATGTTCCTCCACACTCTCGCTTTAGTCTGTTTATCTTATTCTCTGCCTTCGGCAAGCCAATCTCCTAGTATGTCATGAGCCAGAGGAACCGATGTGAACCAATGTGCCACCGGAGCTTTGACAGGGAGACTGAGAGCCTCATCTGACCCGAGGGTCTTGAGGTCTGCCTTCATGTCACCTTTCGCGCAGAACACAGAAGCCATCACTGATCGTCACAGAGATGAAAGAGGCAAAAGTGCAATAAACTAAACCTGACTGGAGAGAGGGAGAGATAAAAGGGCAAATGAGGAGAGAGATTTGAGAGGGGCTGAATACGGTGAATCATTTGAAATGGCTTCTAATGTCATCATTTTTTGTTTTCCTTTTTCTCCCTCAAATGCACTTTTTGAATGAAACCCTGTCCTCTTAAAGAAAATCCCTTTAGCTATAATCGCAAGGCAACTGTGTAAGGGGTTATTATGCCTGTGCTCCAGAAGCTAATGAAAGTATTTGAAATAAAAATTGACTGTAGCGTTGTCAATCAAGTCTTGATAGTGAACTACTGCTGAAAGAAGTAACTAGATCATACTGCTTTCAGGTTCTGAATGAGCAGCTGGGATGCTTGTTATAACCCACTAGCTTGTGTTATTCTGTCTACTTAAATATTCCATCCCGATCAGATTTTTTACCCATACCTCAACACTCAAGGCATTTCCCCTCACACTGACTCTCCCAATGCTTACTTTCTGTGACTACACGGAAAGTCCATTAGCCATTGAAGCCCCGAGGATGGCCGCCAGGTTCCCATCTGCCCAGTCAATCCCATCTTACTCGCGCTACGGGCCTTACTATTTGGTCCTTCACCCTTTGCTTTTCCTGGCTTTTCTAATCACATTTAATGCGCCGAGGAGCAACCAAATCATGATGGATGGCTTCAAAGTGAGTGGGTGAGGAAGTGTAACCCTGAGGGAAGTGAACAGG
This sequence comes from Mola mola, assembly GCA_001698575.1. Lineage (NCBI taxonomy): Eukaryota > Metazoa > Chordata > Actinopteri > Tetraodontiformes > Molidae > Mola > Mola mola. The sequence goes on along the minus strand of KV751316.1, from coordinate 17,623,583 downwards.
AAATAAAACACTGTGGTTATTTTATAAAGGCCAACGGACAAAAGCAGTTTAGAGGGGAGGCAGTTATGGAGTTGTTTACTTTGAATTGTTTAGGCTGAGGAGTTGATTCAGAGATGTGTGGTTATCAGACAATGATACATGATTCTATGTTTTGTAATACTGTATTGACTAAAAAAACAACAACAACAGCACTATGGCAAGTGTAGCAGTGTGGCAAAGTTAATAGAAATGAGAGAGAAAATTAAAAAATTTTATTGAAATCTCAGCAAAGTCCTGCTTTTTCTGCATTCTCTTTTGAGTTAAACCACTCAGTTTGATCATATGCAGATGTACACTTTATTTGACATATCAGACTTGGGTGACTTTAAGCAAGACCAGCCTCAAAAGCAGCAAGATGATCCATAATATGGCCATAGCCATAAAGTTTTGTTTCGTTTCGTTTTCTGCCGCTTATCCGGGTCCGGGTCGCGGGGGTAACAGCCTGAGCAGGGAGATCCAGACGCTCCTCTCCCCGGCCACTTCCACCAACTCCTTCGGGGGGACACCAAGACGTTCCCAAGCCAGCCGAGAGATGTAATCTCTCCAGCGTGTCCTTGGTCTGCCCCGGGGTCTCCTCCCGGATGGGCATGCCCGAAACACCTCCCCAGGGAGACGTCCAGGAGGCATCCTGACCAGATGCCCGAACCACCTCAACTGGCTCCTCTCAACGCGGAGGAGCAGCGGCTCTACTCTGAGCTCCTCCCGGATGTCCGTGCTCCTCACCCTATCTCTAAGGCTGAGCCCAGCCACCCTGCGAAGGAAGCTCATTTCGGCCGCTTGTATTCGCGATCTCATTCTTTCGGTCACTACCCAGAGCTCATGACCATAGGTGAGAGTTGGGACGTAGATTGACCTGTAAATTGAAAGCTTTGCCTTCTGGCTCAGCTCTCTCTTCACCACAACGGACCGCTTCAGCGTCCGCATCACTGCCGACGCTGCTCCAATCCGTCTGTCAATCTCCCGCTCCATTTTCCCCTCACTCGTGAACAAGACCCCGAGATACTTGAACTCCTCCACTTGGGGAAGCGACTCTCCCCCGACCCAGAGTGGGCAATCCACCCTTTTCCGGCTAAGAACCATGGCCTCAGATTTAGAGGTGCTGATTCTCATCCCCGCCGCTTGACACTCAGCTGCAAACCGTCCCAGTGAGAGCTGGAGGTCACTGTTCGATGAGGCCAACAGGACCACGTCATCTGCAAATAGCAGAGACGGAATCCGGAGGCCACCGAACCCGACTCCCTCCGCCGCTTGGCTGCGCCTAGAAATTCTGTCCATAAAAATTATGAACAGAACCGGTGACAAAGGACAGCCTTGGCGGAGACCAACCCTGACTGGGAACGGGTCTGACTTACTGCCGGCAATGCGAACCAAGCTCTGACTCCGACAATACAGAGATTGAATAGCCCGTAACAAAAGGCCATCTACCCCATACTCCCGGAGCACCCCCCACAGGATACCTTGGGGGACACGGTCATAAGCCTTCTCCAGATCCACAAAACACATGTGGACTGGTTGGGCAAACTCCCATGCCCCCTCCAGTACCCTCGTGAGGGTATAGAGCTGGTCCAGTGTTCCACGGCCAGGACGAAAACCACATTGCTCCTCTTGAATCCGAGGTTCAACTAGCAGCCGCACTCTCCTCTCCAGCACCCTGGAGTAGACCTTCCCAGGGAGGCTGAGGAGTGTGATTCCCCGGTAGTTGGAACACACCCTCTGGTCCCCCTTCTTGAAAAGGGGGACAACCACACCTGTCTGCCACTCCAAAGGCACAGTCCCCGATGTCCACGCAATGTTGCAGAGGCGTGTCAACCATGACAGCCCTACAACATCCAGAGCCTTCAGGAGCTCGGGACGGATCTCATCAACCCCCGGGGCGCTGCCGCTGCGGAGTTGTTTGACAGCCCCGGCGACCTCGACCCCAGTGATGGGAGAGCCCAGCCCAAAGTCCTCCAGCTGTGCCTCTTCTTCAGAATGCGTGTTGGTGGGATTGAGGAGATCTTCGAAGTATTCCTTCCACCGCCGAACTATAGACTCAGTTGAGGTCAGCAACTCCCCTCCCACACCGACGACCGTGTGGACGGGGTTCCGCTTTCCCCTCCTGAGTCGCCGAACAGTTTGCCAGAATTTCTTCGGCGCCGACTGGAAGTCTTGTTCCATGGCCTCACCAAACTCCTCCCACACCTGGGTTTTTGCCTCAGTGACCACCCGAGCCGCAGATCGCTTTGCCTGCCGGTAGCTGTCTGCTGCCTCGGGAGTCCCACAGGCCAACCATGGCCTGTAAGTCTCCTTCTTCAGCTTGACGGCCCCTTTCACCTCTGGTGTCCACCAGCGGGTCCTGGGATTACCGCCACGACTAGCACCAGCGACCTTGCTACCACAGCTTCGAGCAGCCGCCTCGACAATGGCAGCGCGGAACATGGCCCACTCAGACTCCATGCTCCCCACTACCTCCGGGATGTGGTTGAAGCTCCTCCGGAGGTGGGATTTGAAGACCATTTTCACAGGGTCCTCAGCCAGACGTTCCCCGCAGACCCTCACTATTCGCTTGGGCCTACCTGGTCTGTCCGGCTTCTTCCCCCGCCACCTGATCCAACTCACCACCAGGTGGTGATCAGTTGACAGCTCTGCTCCTCTCTTTACCCGAGTGTCCAGCACATACGGTCGCAGATCAGATGATACGACTACAACGTCAATCATTAACTGTCGTCCAAGGGTGTCCTGGTGCCAAGTGCACTTATGGACACTCTTAACACTGGTTGCTGAAGCTGGCTATTGGAACATCTGAAATATATTGTTCAATAAAAACATCATACAATAAATATTTATTGATGCCTCATTCTGTTCTGTACAGATCCACTGATTGTAGTGGGCTCACAGTGTCTTTGTGAAGCAATGGCAAATGATTTACATGGCTCACAGGTCTGGAAGGGGGGGGGGCCCTTTAGTATAATTTGTCTTAGGGCCCCAGAGAGCTCAGGCCAGGCTCTGTAATTAATAAATGTATGTAAATTTGAAAAGTCTGTTTTATATTTAAAATAGATTTTTAAAATGCTGGTCATATCAAAATGTCCTCAGGCACATTAGCTGCTCCATTGTTATGATTTCAGACTCTGATGCCCTAAAGTTTCAGCCTGAAGGTTGCTTTGATAATCTATAACACAGACTCTGACAAAACCACAAACCAGAGAGTAATTCAACCCTCCATGTTCCTGTTTAACGGATCGATGCAGCTTTCAAGTGTCCACTTGTTGGACTGTTATTAATCCTAATCTGTCACTTGTGGGTACTTAATATAATGGGCCTTAGTACACAGTAGCTACTAGTTATGAAATGTAGACTCACTGCAAGGAAAGGTCTACTGTACATATAATCTAAAATCCAAGAGAGAGTCATTACTGATCATTAGTGAGGAGACTGGATTATGCAGTAATTTGTAGGATATGGTGTGTAGTTATTCCTTGCATTTCTTATCAACCAAATTAACTTTTATGACACGTTTTGGTCATGTCTGAAACTGTTGAATTTTTGGGGTTTAGCTTTTAAAACTTTCACAGCAATCTCTGAAAGGCTGATTGCTCCATCCGTATACAGGACAATATTTGTGGTATCTCCTCCGGATGTTACATCGAGCGGAGGCCAAGATGACGTTCTTTCTTCTTGCTCACTTCTGGCCAGAAGGCTCATCTTGCGCAAATAGAAGGACTCCTCCCCTCCAACGTATGGACAACGGATTAAGGACGTTATGCATTATCCTCAGTTGGAAATGATCCAAAGTTTCATGAAAGGGGGTCATGCACACGCTTTTTTTTGTCATCTTGCAACCACTTTTGGATAGAAGATATGGATACTGAAAAATTACAGATGGGTGCTTTCAAATATGCTCCCATATTCATGCTGTGCTTTCAATTTAACCTGGTGGTCTTTCTACTTAATTTCATTAACTTCATAAACATTTGTCTGCTCTGCCTTTTCTTGTGGGTTGCTGGCTGTGCAAGTAGGGTTACTGTGTTTATATGATTTGTATTTTATTTGTAATATGTGTATTTTCTACACAAAAAAAGCAAAATAATAATACTTTGTTTAAAACAGATAAGAGAGGACATTGATTTCGAATAATAATCCATCACCTTCATCAGAAAGTCACCAACACAGTAGTTGACTGTTCACTCAGCAAACACTTTTGGCTGAAAAAACTGCCCATTTACCTGGATGGTGTCCGCTGGGGTTGAGGTGACCACGGTCGAAGCCAGAGCCCACGTAGTCCTCATTCAGAGCCTGTTTCTCTCCAAGGTAGATCTCAGGGTGGTCTCTCCCAAGCCAGTAGCCATCCGTCATCTCTGCTTGCCAGGACAAATTTACCAGCTGCACAAGTCACACCAACAAGTCGCTGAAATAAGCGCCCGTACTGACAAGATATCACTCCATAATGCACTGCTTGATTCTTTCCAACCCAGAGACACATGCGGCACCAACCTGAGGCTCAACAAACCACCTTGTCTCCCTGCCACCGCCATTGCTGGGCTCGAAAATGTAGGCAGAGTAGACAGCAATGCGATGCTTGGTGTCATACAGCGTGGCAAAGTGGTACCTGGTGCAAACGTGAAGTTCAGAGAAAAGACAATGAGGCCTAAAAAACATTTTTGGATTTAGTTAAAAAAAAAAAATTGCATCGTAACACTCATTTTCATGTCTTGAAGTTCAAATGATCAAGCAGTTGTTGAAGGTATGAAACCCCCATACCTGTTAGAAAAGAGCTGACACAGACGAGCAGCACCGGATTTAGAAGCCCCCCACTCTGGCACCTTCTCTTTATAGAAGTACTTCATGCATTCTGGCTGATCCTGGAAGAAAATCACACTTGCTCCTTAGTGGACCACCTCCACAACACACACACACACATACACAGATTTATTGATCCTTAAAGGTTAAAGAGCCACGAACCCCAAAACGTTCCACAACATCTGCACGAGCAGAAAAGAGGAGCGAGAGAAGAGTGCACAAAGCCACCAAGGTTTGCATCCTGGATAAAACCTCTGGTACCAGGGATTCTGGACTGTCCTGCAGCTTTGAATAGAACCGGACATAAAAAGATTGTGGAAAAAAAATATGTGTGAATAAAGTATTTTAATAAATTAGTGAATAAAATATGCATTATTTTATTCACTGAGGTAGTGCTGGTTTGACCACGGCCAGTAAAGGCAACAGGTTGGGTCTGCGCATGAGAGCTTGTTTCTACTAATCAGTGCGTGTGTGTGTATTTACACTCACCTGCGGTTGCGCCTGCCTGCTGCCCTGAGCTCAAACTGGCATTTGAATGTGACTTCTCTTCACATTTGTCCCCTCCTTTTATCTGAGACCCCGCTAACACGTGATTTTTGGGTGGGATGACCAGTATTTGGCTACCACATGGGTGTGACCTTATGTGGTACAGTACAGTGTCGATTACACACCCAGTGTATTGTGCAACAGTGTTAAAAATGTGATTATTATTTCAAGATATGAGAAAATATCCTGTAATTTTTAGGTCCTTTTAGGTCCGCTAAATGAGTTGGTAAATTAGCAGTTAAAGTTAGTAGATACTTGCAAAATATATGATGCATAATTAAAATAGAGTATTTCTACATGGTAGTACTGCTGTGTCTACTCCACTGTTTGTTTTTTTTAGGGTACATTAAACATTCACAAATTTCACGAATTTTGACCGTCGCCAGCCAAGACAAAATTTACACCCCAGTTTGGTTGAATGAATTGAAATCCAAGCGAAGCAAAGACACATTTCTGATCATGTGACTTTGCACATTTATTGTTGTTGCTACATGAAATCAAAATCATTTTTTTTGGTAGCAAGTTATTTTTTTTCTAACACCTATAGACACCTATAGAGAGCAGCTT
>KV751316.1:17566829-17596862 GCA_001698575.1 Mola mola | reverse complement strand
ACCAGCCACCCCCGAGCCTACCCTTCCCATCCCTCCTCCCTCCCTGCTTATAATTTCCCTCTCCCGTCTCATATTTGCTCTCCTCTTCTCCTCCACGCTGCTCCGTCGTTGCCTTGCGACGTTATTCCGCCACTTGCTCCGCAAGTCTCGTCTCCTTTTCACCTTCCTCACTTTATTTTATTTGTCAGCCGGGGATCAGTTAAAGGGACGCGGGGCACGACCGCCATGCAAAAGTTTTGCTGCTCGAAATGAGACTCTGTAAGAAGCAGCCACTTAATGAGACAGAATCTTTACGTTCGAGCAGGTCGCCATGTTTCCCACTTTCCGTCACTCCATTTATCTGCATTATTCAGATTCAGTGCTGAACTCTTTGGACTGTTTGGTGATTTTGAAGTCTTTGAAGTCATTCCACTATTATTTTTTAGACAAATCAAACAGTTTTAAGTCTTAGCTGCAGCGTGAGCACGTTCATTCAATGTGGGATCCTCCTCTGAAACACCGAACGAGCGGAAAACACCTCGCTCTGTTGGAACTAAATGTTTCATACTAAAGTTGTATTTGTGCTGGAATTAAGTGAATTGACGGAGTCATTCAATTTGAAGACTATGTTTAAGAAAGACACAATGTAATACAGTGTGCAAGGATGCAAAGGAGCAGGACAAAAAGTCAGGAGACAAGGAGTCGTTGCCTGAAGGGGGTCCTTCAGTTCTGTCTTCCTCCCAGCCTCTCCACCCAAACCTCCTCTCCCTCGCTCCCCCTCCGTCTCTCTCCCCCAGACCCTGGCCTGGAATCAATACCGCAGGCCAACCCAGGCTGGTCGATAATCTCATCCTCTGGAAGCCTCATCAACTGAGTCCTTCTGAAGGGAATTACCTCTGCACACACACAAACAAATCAGCCTACCTGTTGACTTTTCTCACTTCCTCCTCCAGAACATTTTTCAGATTTTCTCATCTCTCTTTAGCAGCTTTAACACTTGCGTGGCATTTGCTCGCACCGATTGAGGTGATTTGATCTATTTGTTTTATTTATCTATTTGTTTGATCTCTTTTGTTTTAGGAGCTCCGGCCACTGAGAAAAAAAAAAAAAACACAAGTTGCCCTGGCTACCGTCACCTCAAATTCACAATGCTTCCTGGAGCTCATTTGACTTTGAAGTGTCGAGAGTTGGGCTTCTCTGAGAGCAGCATTTCCACAGCAGCTCATCTGAACCAGACGCTTCTGATACCAGACACTGCAGATTATCTCGCCTCAACCGTCCTCAACTTTTGACAAAGCCAAAGGAGAGCGAGACAAGTTGAGTCACGCCGTGCAGTGGAAGAACAAAAAACACCTCAGTACTGCAGGTATGGAACGAATGACGAAAAGATGTGGGGGTGAGGAGAATATCGAGCACGACTTGGAAGGTGGAGAGACGGAAGGGAGGCAAAAAAAAAAAAAGAAAAAAAAGAAAAGTCTCCTGTTGTATCGGAGCAGCAGTGTGTGAAAACACACGCGCTGCACTCCTGTCGCCTCACTGCTTAATGAGGAGAGCCTCTCAGGAGGAAGCGCACGCACAGATGAAAACAGCTACAACCACACAAGTACAGTAAACTACACACACACACACACACACACAGGCTCAGATTTACAACCAAGCCTTTGCATAATAAGTTTGGCTGTCCGGTTTGAGTCCCATCCCCCTTGCTCTCTTTAATGTGATGAATGAACCATCATCCAGCCACGTGCACAGAGGTAATTACCAGTCAGGTACAGTATATTGTGCATACTTTCACATTAACCAAAGGATAAATAAATGGATGTATGAAACCTGATACACTCACACGGACACAAAAAGCTCAAATGCTCAAGGAGACATCTTCAGGTTTTTATGTTGACAAGGCGGCAGAGAGGCAGTCAGACGGAAAGCGACAGTCACAGATGAAAAGTCACTGGCTTCCTTTCTGTCTCTCTCCCCCTCACTGCTTTTCCCATCCTCTTCCTCCCTCTTCCTCTTTGCACTTTCATGCCTTCTCATTATTGCTGCTGCTCTCTCCGCCGCTGATTTGATCTCTTTTCTGTGCTTCATTGTGCTCCTTTTTTTTTTTTTTTGCTTCCCATTTCTTTATTTGGTCAATTTATTTTTTTTCCTTCCCTCTGCTTTACTCTCACAGAGGAAATTGGAACTCTTTCCTGCCATCCATCTGTTGTCACAGTAATGCCTGCACCAGTGCCATGCTCTGTTCTTCCACCCATTTCTACTCCATTTCCATCCCTCTGCACCCTCCAAACCTACTCCACCCATCACCCTGACACACACACACACACACACACACACGCACACACACACAAGTACTACTCATGTCCAGTCAGCATGTTGCGTAACTCCCAGTGCATTGTGGGTCTGGATGCATGCATTTATATGTGTGGAATACGAGCTATGGTGCAGCGATGAAATTGCAAAGTAAAGACGAGGGAGGCGGTTTTGGTGCATAATAAACTTGATGTATGGACGACTTGTAATCACACTGACCAGCAGGATCACACACATGCAGTCTGTCAGGCTCTGAGGATACGTGCAGACATGGCGAATGGACGCACAAGCCAGTAAATCACACAAGCATTCAAAGACACACTGTTAACTGCCCGATAAATCCTGCTCGTAAAGAAGTTGCACATAGACACATTTCTGCTAGTGTCAAGTGTCTGTCTGTTAGGGTCATTCAGTGTTTCCTGTTTTACTTTGAAGTTCTGTTTGTGTCTTACTCCCCATGTCCTGTCAAGTGTTGTCCCTCAGGCGTGTCTGATTATTCCCTCTCTCTAATGTGTCTCACCTGTGTCCAATTGTCTACCTCTCCCTCGTGTATTTAACCCCCGTGTTCCCTTCCTCCTGTGCCAGATTGTCTTGTCTACTTAGCGATCATTCCAGCATTTATTCCGTGTGAGTCTCCTTGTGTCCGATCTGTATTCCGTGTTCCGATTACCGAGTTTGCCTTATCCTTATCTGTACCTTCGCTTAATTTGAATTCCTGGTTTGACCCTTAACCCTAAACCGACTACTGATTTAGAAAGCTCCCTGTGTCTCTGCATTACTGGATCCCCCAGACCTGGTACCTGATACACATGCACACACACAGGTAATACTTAGAGTACTTATACTCGGCGAACACATTCTCACAATTGCACACATACTTCAAAAGAGCCACTTAACCAGCCTGTGTCATCGAAGAGTTAAAATGCAAATTATTAATCCTATTTTGTTCCAGAGAGAGAGAGAGAGAGAGAGAGAGAGAGAGACGGCTGGGAATGTGAGTGTGAAATCCTGTTTGAATTGCACCCAACCTCACATGATCCACTATAATGTGTGTCAGCCGCACTTCTGTCATGTGGAAATGTACAAAAACGACCAGCCCATAACTAGAAGCACAAATGGAGAATTTTTGCAAAACAGAAAGGAAATCTGCCTCTTATCTTTATTGGCTTTTTTTTGTTTATTTTCTTGGAAATGGGGAGTTTGACTTTCTAAAGGTGGTAAAGTCTTCTTTGTGTGTACAGTCACGGCTATCGCTGCTTGTGCTAACTAATTAGCATTAGCATCAAATCTATAAACAAACCATCATTTTTTTTGGTGCCCTGTATCCTGAGTTTGGCCAAGGATGTGGAAAAGTTTTGACGCATGGTGCCGAAAAGAGCATGTGTGAAACTGTTGATTCTTACTTCCTCCTCTCCTCTCTGTGTTTTTCAGCTGCATTCAGCCACAGACAGCGAGCGGATAGAGATGGATGGCGGATGAGGGCGGATTTGGGGCTGCGGGGAGGGTTGTGGTGGTGTGAAGGCTTTATCCAAACACGGCCGAGACAACCGAGGAACCACAAAACACCCAGCCGGCAAGCCACAGCAGTGCGCGTTAAGACAGAATACCAAATGAAGCAGACTCCAACATTACCCAGCCTTCCCCACTCCAACTGTCTGGGGGAATGTATATGATGAATCATGAAGAGAATGTTTCTTTCTTTGTATAAGTCTCTGCTTCTCGCTCCTCTACTGTCTTTGTCTTTACTCTCCCTCTCTCCTCCTGTTCTCTATGTTATGCTTAATGAACTCCTCTGTGCCCCCTCCCCTCCCGCGTTTCAACTTAATCCATTCTTCTTCTTCTTCTCTCTTTCTGTCTCTTTTTTTCCACCCTCTCTCCAGTCTCTCACTCACTCTTTCTCTCTTTTCAATGTACATAACAGTGTACGCTTTAGGAGGGAGCCCTGGCGGTATCTATGGCAACCGGATTGCTAGGCAACAGCCTATTCTTCCTTCCTTTCCTGCACCGTGCAGCAGCAGCGGCAGCAACCGTCCAATGAAGAGCTGAGAGGGAACGCCGGTGAACGTGAAAAGTTCAGGAGACATCCAGGGCGAAGTGCATGCTCTCAAAATTCAACACGTCCTGTCTTAACATCCAGAGATTTTTACATAAACGAGCCTAAAATCAATCCAGGAATCAAGAATGTGTTGTACAAAATTAGGTGTGAAGTTCTTACAATTAAACAAAGAAATATTTTGCAACACAAAGCTAGATTTCGCTAGGTTTTAGACTGTCGTTGCCATGCGTACAGAAAGGACGGACTAATAGGCCATTTCTGGCTCATTAATGTACAATTACACCTGTACACATACTGTTGGAGGCTGGTGGAGAGAAGTTTAAAACATTAAAAACAAGTACATTTTATTCATACAGCCTTAAGCGAGAAATCTCAATGCCTCAGTGGAGTCTGCCAACATCTTCTGTCCCTCGATTCAAGTGAGGTAACCCTTCCCAAAAAAAAGGGGGAAACCACAGGAGGAGCACGGAGGAGTCTTCTCCCAGGACAGACAGATGTGCAACAGATGTTGTTTGTACAACAGATCAACAAAATCACAGAATAGGCAAATTACTCATTAGAAAATTGGCATTTGGGGGAATATAACGAGCTTTAGAACACTGCCTTTTACTCAAAACTGATATTTTAAAGATTATATTTGAGAGTCAGGGTAAAACAAAAGTATTCATCATTCTAGAGCATTTTTAATAATTGAGCAAAAAACCAAATTTTTTAGTGTAGTCCACTTTTTCCTCAGAAATCCCAGTCTGCATTGGCCAATCTAACTGTGGCTGGAATCTTATCAAGTTGTTGTTTTTCTAAACAGAAAGACAGAAAGATTTTTTTTTTTTTAGAAAACAAAAAAATCAGAGGCCACCGAGCGGGGAGTGGCCATTTTAGGCTCTCGGCATTGTTTTTTTATTGATGTTGGTTGATCAAAATTCGTCCTTCAGTCGTCGGTCCGCAGACAGCGGGAGGACGACGGGGAGGCCATTTTGAGGCAAAAGGTAAAAAAAAATGGAGAGGGAGGGGAAATAAAAAAAAACAACACCCAACAATGGTGAGCAGGAAGGAAGGACGCTGACCTTCAAAGGGCTCAATTACATGTATCACACACGCACACACAAAGTTGGGCATGATTGCTCACAGCTTTGTGGGCGCACAAACACACACATGTGTGCGTGCAGTTATTTATTTATTGAACACAAACACACACGTGTGCGTGCAGTTATTTATTTATTGAACACACACACACACACACACACATATGCAGGCGTGCACATTCAGAGCATCCCTGCCGCTCCACACCGTAAGACCGTCTGTCAGTCCAGATAAAGTGGCCTCTGATTCTCTGCTCTAATTTCTTTTTTTCCGTGCCCCCCCCCTCTCCCTCCCTGTCCTTTCACTCTGCCTCTCTTTCTCTGTCTTTTTCTTATTTCTCTCCTTCATTCGCAGAGGCTCCTTCATTCCTCCGTTTGCGCCCATCCTGCAATACATCTTATTCCTGATATTTTATTATTTCCCTCATTTACCTCCTCTCTTGCTCGTTTTCTCTCTCTCTCTCTCTCTCTCTCTCTCTCTCTCTCTGCAGCCACAAAACCAATTTTCAGGTGGACACTGCAGGGCCGACCTCTAAAAGTAAACATCCCCCTTATTCATCTGCTTCTCCTCCTCCTCCTGCCCTTCTTCATCTTCTTCCTCCACGTTTAACACCATCCCATCAATGCCAGACGAGCCAACTCCCCGCGCCGTGTCCAACTCGGTCTTCCTCCCTCCCACCTTTCCTCTCTACCTCCAACCTTCTATTTGGAGGTAGAGGAGTAGAAGAAGAGTTAAGGCTAGAACAGTGGTCGGTGCAGTCATGAATTTTAATGGCACTGCTCAGTTTGAGTAAAATAGAGTATCAGCTGCAATCCAGATGTATGAGGAGGTTTTGGAGTGGTGCTGGATTCTGCTGGTGATGGATGCTGGGAACGGAATGAAAGGGAGGCTGGATAAGGGATGGCTGGTGAGGGTTATGTGAGGATGCAAAGCAAAACAGAGAAAGTGAACGCAGTGAAAGATGAGCGGAGAGACGGAGCGGGAAGAAGAATCTCATCTCCTGATGAAGCAAACTCCCATTTATCACGCTGATGGAACAGTGAGAGAGAGAATGGAGCTGGAGAAGGTTCAGAAGAGACAGATTCACAGTTTTCTGTGATCGGCTTCAGATTTGCGCTTGTATAGAACCAACATCACAGTACATACCGTAGAGTCTAGACAGCTTTTTGTGTAGCGTCAATTATGCATGTGTTGCTCTCGTTCACGGGAGCCATATTAATATTATTACATATGTGGCAAATATACTGAAGGGTGGAGGGTCTCCTCCAAGACGCTCAGCAAATTGGGGAAAGCTATAATGGCATGTGCGCGCACACACATTCACACGTATGAACACACTCACAGAGCTTTGCAAATGCATGCACACTAGCCCAGAAGACTAAGCTAAGCTTCCTTTTTCATTTCGGCAGAGAAGATTGCATTTTTTGAGGCTGTGTGTGTGTGTGTGATTACTGACTGTTTGGGAGGGAGTGATGGGGGATATTAAACAATTCAAATGCTGTCTCTCCTCTACTGGAGAGACCTCAGACTGCAGCATGGCCACACACACGCACGCACACATGCACGCACTTGGCCAGTCTGTTGTGTCAGACAGGCCAATTTAAAAGAACACTGCCAATTAACTGAAAGGCAGCATAGTTTCACTGTGGACATTGGTTGTAGTAGAAGCACACACATATAATGTGGATGTTCGTATGTGCCTTCGAATGTTGATCTGCGTTATTTTCCGAGCAAATTGCTTGTTGCAAGTCCAGGAGGAACAAAGAGAGAGAAAAAAAATTGTCTGTGCTCCCTTTTTCAAATATCCACGGCTGTTTTTATTGTTGTTGTTGAGTGTAAACAACTGAAGCCATTTTACTGGCGATTATTGACCAAAACACAATCCTGCCCCCCGCTGCAGGGTGCGGATCCCGGGGGGGGGACATATCCCTCACAACTTTTGAAAAACATGAGTGGAGGGGCGTACTTTACTTCATGACAGGAGATGAGGAAGAAGAAGAGAGTGAAGTGGAGTCTCAGGCGAGTTCAGTTAGAGCAGTGACTGAATTGTACGTGTTAACCAGTCCTCATAAACAGCCATTCCTCATTGTTGCTTATGCCAACAGTATATTAAGTTGATTTCTTTCATAATTAACCTGGAATCGGCAGACATAAGGGCTCAAAACGCCTCTGTGTATGTAGTAAGACCGCTGTATTACAAATATTAGATGCTCATCGATAAAGAATGACGAGGTTAATACATTGGTTCTTTTTAGATAATGAGAGCAGAAAGATCAGTGGAGAGCAGCAGCATAAAGACACAGGTGGACAGAGAAAATAATCTCAGGTTTCAAGGTAAAGTGTTAGCTTTTCAAATTAATCTAATAGTGGGTTTTTTTTTTCTGTACCTACGAGTAAAACAGTAAAATAGGTAGGTTATTCAGGTATTTATAATGAAATGAAATACCAAGGGCATAAGACAAGCCCATCATCAACAGTCTCAAAAAACCAACCTGTGTTACCTACACAGGACTGTTAATTTAAACCTCAGATTCTGATTTTACATCATTTGTCCCCAGGTGCTACACGTATCATGAAAGTGCTGCATTTGTGAAGGTATGGCTCCATAATAAAGCGAAATATAATGTTCTGCTGCAGCAGACACGACAACCCCCCCCCCCCACAGTGGTGATGGGATATACACCCTTGCCCCCACAGAACAAATGCATATTATCTTTTAGAGATGTGCTCAGAAGCCAACAAAACGTACAGACACAAGACAGCACTTAACAATAATCTCACACTCACACAAAATTGGCCCTGGGAGAGAAAATAATCAGAGTAAACAAAGAAAACATGGCTGAATCTGTTGTGGATGGTGCAGCTGACAGGAGGGAAGGGTTGAGGTCTGATCCACGTCCTGTTCACAGAAGCTTAATTCAATTTACTGCACAATTGGTCTTTGGACAGTCGTGCTCCACTGTTTAAAAGCTTGTATGAACCTGGATCCCTCTTGGTTCTGCACTAGGCCCCTTTACAGCTTCAGGAAGTCTGCCAAAACTGCAGTTCATCTTATTAAATATAATTCAAAGGTCCCATGGGGAACGATGTGGTGTGAACTCAGATCCACACCAATATTTAGTGTGAGTAAATGTCCCTGAGCCAGGTGCACATATTTCACAATGTCCCACATTCCATTTAATTGTTAAATGGAATGGCAAGACTTGGTTGAAATATGCCAGCCTACTGGGGCGGCCGAAAGAGAGACTGAAAAGCTTAAAATGTTCAGCTCGTTTCTATAAAATTACAGCTGTATTAGTCTTCCGTTGCGAGGTGAAAGGCCCTCCTCCTGCACTCTGCAAACCCTCATTGTGAAAGAATGTTGAAATTGGATTCTGGAAAACCACATTTAGTGACAATCGTTATGTTTTTTACAAGACCTGCACATAACATGATTCCTGGAATACAGGGCTCTGACTCTCATATATGAGATAAGATGGGGTTTCTCAACCTTTGTAGCTAGCGATGTGCCAAATATTGGTGTCGGCCAACTCGAACGTGTATCGGCAAATTAGGTAGCATTCAACGATACCGCAGCTTTTCCAACCGTGCCAGAGTCAGAGTCAAGGCAGTGTACTATGCTTGAGCACGGTACGGAGGGCTCACACCAGTCAGACAAACTGGACGTTGTGGCTCAAATGCGCTCGGTCGCAATACGGATGGCCTAGTGTGAGTGTACCTGGAAATGCATTTGTTTTTAGAGCTGTAGTATCTTGGTTGATTGATTGGTCGTTATTCTCTCTGTTGACCAAAATATCATTGGCTGGACAACTGCATCTATTCATTTCGCATTTCATTCAATTTTTTTCTTACATGAACTGGCCCAAGAAAATGTCATTTGACCTGCTGCCTTATAGTCAGGTTTCACTTTATATGACCGTTTTAATTTATTACTGAATGACCAGCCGCTACTTCAGTCAGATATGATGGACAATGAGCCGACAGCGGGATGAAGCATAGTCTGAATGCCTAATTCAGACTATATGATTTTCATATACTTGAATTCTCCTGTGGAATAATTTGCTATTCACTCTGAAAAAAAAACAACCAAAAAAAACATTGAAATTTTCATGAACCAACATAGTTTTGGGGCCGGACGAGTTGGGTGTTTTCATGTAGTGTGTGACCCCCTATCAGCAGCCGGTCATGAAGTTCGAACTGAAAACAACTTGAAAACTCCCGACCACAAACACAAGAAGTCACACAGTCTGAATTTGGAGTCTGCGCTTCTCAATAGCGTTCGCCGCTGCTCCCCTTTGTGACCGCGACGCACACAGAAAGCGAAGCCAGTTGACGGGTCTAATTGTAAAATTACCAACACTGGGTAGGAACGCTTTGACTTTTGTAATCCATCAACAAGCCCTGATAAACAAGCCCTCAAATTCCCACCGACCAATCAAATAAACGCAGATTTTTGATGATTTTAGTCAACCAACATTTTCTTAGAAACTTCTTTTAAATGTTCTCAATGGAATGGCAATGCTGATCCTAAGCAAGTTTGATGATTCACCTCGTTCACATCCTTAATTTGTAGGTTCCCTGCTAATGTTTTCTAATAAGCACTGAACACGGACTACTGCTGAGGCTGATGGGAAAGCCATTAGTTTTGTAGATAAAATGGACAAGCTGTAAATTTGAATTGATGATGGTGCTGGAGGAAGTCGGGGGATCGTCAAATTGATTACAATACAACCACAAAGGAACAGTCTTTGCACCAAATTCCACACTGGTCCATCCAATGGTTGTTGAGTTATTTTGGTGGAGACCTTTAATGGTGGGCTGACCAAGCGGCCATCATTTACAGAACAATACCACTTCAGTGCTATCGGATGGTATTAATATATCTCTGCCTTTCTGCGTTAGTACTTAGACTTTTTGGCAAAAAGTGACGGAGATATTAACAAACTTTAGTTCTTTTTCACTAGCTTACAATATTCTCGGCCAGCGAATCAATCGATCCTCGTGAGCTGAAGCCGTACGGTGTGCTGAAAGGTAGATACTGTAGTGATGAAAACAATGAGTATACAGTATGGCTGGTATTTATTCACTGACAGCTGGTTGACGGTTTAATGTATCATCGGTTGGTTGTTGGCTTAGCATTAACCCTGATAGGGAGTGGCGGGTAGATTTGAATTTTTTCTCATTTTAATGTGTGTAGAATGAGCTATACCTTACATTTCATTGTACACGTAATGTTAATACCTTGAAAAAAATGGAGTGATGGTATTTTCAAAGTAAAATTAGTGCTGCTCACATTGTTGTAATTCATTCTCTCATGAAATATGATAGTGACGCCATCACCTTTTCTCCGCACATCTAAAAAATGACCTCGCTTTTTCTGAGGATTGTTTTTTTAAGACAAATATCTGCAGTGTATGTGTTCCTGTGCAACCTGATTGTGCATTCCACCTGACTGTCTGACCTTTAATACGAGAGGTCTGAAGGTGACGTCAGCCCTGAGCGACAGCAGCCCAGACAATGGAAGGTTAAATACTATGCTGTGAAATTACCCTGGGGGTAAATTGGCCTTGGGGCAATTATTGAAATATTGAGGTGCCACATACAATAGACTGGGTGCCAAATATTCTGCTAATGACAGGAAAGACAAGAAAAAAAAAAAGTGTACTGACCAGAGTCAGACCATTTCTAATGCACGTCTGATGCGCTCTGTAAACGATCAACATGTCTGTTAAGTTTCACTATAATGTTCATCATCGTATAAGCTCCATCTGAAATTCTGAAATTGCTGCACAAGAAAAATGCAGCATGGCACACTTACACAAACTTGCACAATGCCATTATTTAACAACATTTAAAATGTTCTCTACAATTTTCCCACTCTTTTTTTTGTAAGTTTTAGTTCACCAAAGTCAACCCTAAGTCAAGAGGTCGTATTTTTCATGACGACTGACTTCAATCGATCGGATTCACAGTTTTACCCCCAAGGAAATTGGCCATTTTGGATGTTTTGTTGCACTCATATTTGTCGCTGTAAAATTATATTGGACCCAGAAACATGAAGATTTTTTTTTTCAATAATGATCTTTATGCTTCTAGTTAGCATTATCAATTTGCCAGCGCTGTTTAATCTTTAAACAGCAACACGATTTGACCATGGCCCGATCAGTCACTTCTGCAGTGCTCCAACAAATGTTATCCTTCACCCGAACAAGGGCACACTTTGGATTTGGCTCAGTCAGCACTGTAGCTATCATTAAAGCTGCAGGAGGAATATCAATACTTCTTGATCATTATGGATTGTTGCAATGGCCCTGAAACTGCAAAAACTAACTACAGTACCTGTTCGGTACCTGAAAGCCGGGATCCCCCGGTCAGGCAAACTAAAACACCCCACATGAAGTGAATAATCGATGACGATGGACTCCTATAAGAGTTTAATATTCTGCCAGAGGACTCACGCTTGTGGTTGTTCTTGCGCTGGAAGGGCAGCGTGTGTCGCTCAGAGTCTTCCTCCCCTTCCTCGTCCGCCAGGTGTGTGTGAGTGTAATGGTAACTCAGTCCTGGGCGGTTCTTGTAGCGCTTTCCACAGACTGTAACACACAGGATGGTAGAGAAATTAGTTATCTGTCTGTGTGACAGAGACCAAAAAAAATTAAAATAAATAGAAAATAAAAAGGGCAACACTTTACAATAAGGATACAATTTTCAACATTAGTTAATGCAGAAATAAGCGTTCTCTAACCGTTAACTACTCATTTGCTAACAGTCCTAACATTAACTTAGATATTAATTCATACAGGACATTATTTAATGATATACTATTAAGTGTCATTTAAGGGACGCACGTTCTCAACTTTACAATAAGGGTCACAAAGGACATTAATAAATGGTTAATTAAGGTTCAAAAAATGCTTCGTTGGGGATAAGATTAGGTAGCTGTCTGTGTCTAAATACATCTCACTGTATTATTTAACGGTTAATTAATGGTGTTACTCTTTTTAATAGTGTGGTTAGAAACTAATAAATAAGAACCTTAGTTAACATGACTGTTAGTAAGTGTTTACATGAAACGCAAATTAAATGTTCGTAAATGCTTATTACCACATTAAGTAATATTAATTAATGATAAATGAACCCTTATTGTAAAGTGTTATCGAAAAGATATAAAGTTGCATCGCTCTCGCTCACTGTCACAGACGTAAGGCTTGTCTCTATCTTCAATGGCAGGCGGCTCTTGTCTTTTCCTCATACCCCCAACACCGTAGGCCTGCAGAGACCACACACGGGTGCGGATCCCCACACACACGCACACACACACACACGCACACACACACACACACACACACACACACACGCACGCGTGTGAGAACTAAGATGCACATTAATTCCATACGAAAAGTTTAAACTTCCACACTTGTCACACAACTCTTCTATGCATGAGTGTAACACACATAGTCCTCACTTGTGTGTTAGAGTGTCTAAACACACACACACATACACACACATGCACAAATCCACACACAGTTTTGCATTCTAATCATCTGCTCTTAGTGTAAAGCTCCATTTCCAGCAAGAGGGGGCTGATGACACCTCGCAGGGGAGCAACAGCTCCAATTAGCAACCCTGGTGTTCGCATGTGAGCCCGTGTGTGTGTGTGTGTGTGCGTGTGTGTGAGATGACGTTCAGAGTACATGGTTAACACTTGATTATCTTCCCAAAAGATGCCCCAAACGAGGGGAGGGAAAAGGAAAAAAAAAATCCAAACTGTCTGATCTAATCAAAGTTGTGATAATAAAAGGTTGTCCCAGCATGATTTAAAGCTCTGCATCGGTTTGCATTTTATTCCCTGTAATAACTGTTGGCTTTGTCTGATAACATTTCACTCAAGAGAAACAGAAAAGCGCAAAATGATTCAAGACATTGAAGTCGAGCTGACTTTATGAAATCCAATAAATAATCATTTCTCATAGCCTCAGAAGAGGGATAGGAAAAGAGCACATTTCTGTAGATGTAATTAAGTTTTCATTTAATCATGGTGATATTGATTTGACGGACGGTTACAGTATGTGGGTGGCACAAGAAGCAGGTCGCAGGTACCTTCCACGCCTAGCGCATCAGAGTAGCTTATATTTACTCATTTTTTCATGTCATCTAAATCAAAACCCCGTGTGATTTCACAGACTGTTGCAACCGTAGCCTCACTTTTCTTTACTGGCAGCCGAATTATTCCTTCAGCTTCTCTTACATCAAAATAAACTGACCAGGATAAAAAGAAATGCCTTACGAAACGCTATCGGAGTCTTACCCTTGCTTTGGTACGGTTCTTGCGCTTTGGGACGTCTTCCTCCATTTCATCCATCTCCAGTTCATGAGGGAAGTCCCCCACCAGCAGCTTCTGTGGATGAGACGGAAGTCCAACAGATCAATTGGTTTCTTTTCTTCCTGTCTTTTCTATTTTTCATTTCCAATATTTTCTTACTCTGCACGAATCAATGCGTTTGGTAAGGTGTTTACTTAATGCCTATGAGCAACCGTGAGACCAGAATCGTTAACACAAACAATAGTCACATGTGCTACAACTTCAATATGAGACACCTTTCGAGTCACAGCCTCCTCTTATACATCAAAACGTAGCACTGCACTGTACATTGAGAGGTAAATTAAGCAGAAAGAGTCAAGGAACAGAGGTTAACATATCCTGATTAATAATCTCTAATAGTTAGAGCTGCAAAAGCTGCCCATGAGGCAGCTGTTTTTACCGGCTGAGAAGCACTCCTCTTGTAAAATAAACTGAACTTAATGCACTTCAAATCAGTGGACTGTCCCTTTAAGACGCAAGCGTTACGCTAGACATGAATGTGACTGTAGATATTGCAACATAACAAACATAATAAACACTCGGATGGGTCATTAAGGTGTCAGGGAACTGTATCAGTAACGGAAGCGTTGGTGCGGACTGGGAGCTATGACGAGGCAGTCATGCCTGCAGGGGTGACACTCGAGCTCGTGTGCTGTCAGGGGAATCCCTGGATCAGAGGAGGCGCAGTTGTCAAAAAAGTTCCATTCACTCTCCTGCTGATCGATTTTCTGTCTATCTGAAGTCGACAGAAGCTGAAATACTGATTCCACCGTGATGTATAAAGAGTGACAAAGGGCAGCGAGGTGGAGGAACTCAAATGTCCTTCCAAAAATCTATTCACAGGGCTGGCCTCCAGTACAAAACACGCAAATGATTCGCTGCAGTGGAATCACACACAATCACGAGCACGCACACATGCGGCGCCAGGAGGAAGTTGTCAGAGCCGCGGGAGCCTGTGTCACCGCCAAAACAGAGAGACACAAAGGCAGAGACAGACAAAGAAACACAAGCACAGAGGGTAATACAGGCAGATACAAAGAGATCGACAGGCTGACGTAGGAAGGAAACAACTCCGGGTTCTGAACAGAGAGAGAGAGAGAGAGAGAGAGAGAGAGAGAGAGAGAGAGAGAGAGCGCGTCTCACCTGACATTCGCTCATTGGCTCTTCTTCCTTGGTTTCTACCTTCTTGTCCAGGGTTTCCCCGGCGAGCAGCGACTCCAACACAGGACCGTCTGGGATGCCCCCCTCTTTCTTTAGAGAGGCTTCATAGTCTGGAGATGTCAGATGAGACACAGTCACGCACTCAGGTGAAATGACTGACAAAATTTGGATGGTTCATCTCCTGCAGCCTTCAGATGCTGAGACATCACATGATGGCGTATTTTTTTTTTATCCTGACCACATTTTCTCTTTACAAATTTTATCTTGCTGCAGAATCCCAGCGAAAGAGGAAAATATGGATATTATTTCAACCTCAGCTTTCAGCTTTCTTTCAAACGTGAAAAAGCTAATACAAACCTCAGTGATGACACACAACACGGAGACTAAGATTTAAACTTTAAATCATGATGGCACTTTCAAACCTTAAAGCTTCACGAGGAAATTAAAAAATGACCAAAAATGTTGGCCTTTGCATACGCAGACTTCCTGATTCTGTCATTGGTAAGAGTTATTAGAATGAAAACCGGTCCTTAATTACCGATCTTGAACTCGATCGGTACGAGCCGCGGGTCCTCCAGGATGTTTAGCCGTCTCTTCTTGCGCCAGCAGCGGGCGGGATATGTGTAAAGCTGACCGGGAGCGTGACCTGAGAGGCAGGGGAAGAGGCAGCTCGGTGACTGGACACAATGCACGGACTCATGCGTTCATTGGCGTGTGAGCAAACATGGATGATTAGAGAAATTGCAGAGTCTGACACAATGGAATGTTTGCATTAAACATCATTACACTGTCTGGGGATGCACTGATTTATTGGTATTGGTCGATAATGATGTGCTTGACTGGTATCGGTTTATCTGCAATTAAGGAGGCATTCGCAAACCCCAATAATTAAGTAATTTACCAGCCTGGGATCAATAAAGTACATCTATCTGTCTATCTATCTATCTATCTACCAGCAGCCAATAATGATCTATTGTCTCTTATTATTTTAAACTGGCTACATCTGCTTTAAGCCTCATGGCTGATGGTTTTCTTCTTCTTTCTAAAACCCACAAATGACAACAAATGACAATGTCTTCTGTGCTGAAAACCTGAAGAACCAAACCTGATGGCTTATGGCGGTGAGGCTAAAAGTTCTATAAGTTCAGCTCAGTTATTTTTCATACAAACAATTTCTTTATTTTCTTGCCACTAAAGGATATTGATATTGGTATCAGTTATTGGATAAATTGTTACTTTAAATTGAAGCACCCTTAATTGTACGGGGACACTAGCAGCTCTGAAAGGTACGAACTTCATCACATATGAATATATTTATTCATCTTCCACTCCAATAAGTACTGGAGGCAAGATTATGTGCTGCATCAGAGCTAAAGTAGCACATTTTTTTTAATTAATTTCATTTATTTGCAATCAGATAAAAAAAAACCAAAAAAAGACACTGATTGTGTGACTTTTATTTCTAACACAAGGATACTTTTATTCAAGTGGTACTGACTATATTAATACGCTTTTTTAGAATATGTAATAATTTTATTAAATTTCAGAAACAGATGAATAATCGGTCAATAAAAAAAATCCCTGAAATTAAGTGTAAAGAAATTAAAAACAGCTGTATGTTAACTTGACGTGAAAATGAATACAGTTTGTTGCAAAAAAAAAAAAAAAAAAAAAAAAGTTTTATCTGAAAGTAGATATAAAATTGTACTGATATCAGGGAGTCAAAAAGTTGGAATATCTGATATTGGCCAACAGAGACAAATTTCTCACAATTATCCCTCAAATGAGCTTATTAAATATTTGTAACAAAGATATGCAACAAAGGCAGAATATGTTACATATTAACAATGGACTTTTACTGTCTTAACTGCACTTAAAACCGTAACCTTCACTAGAAATGTAATATAACTCACCCCGTCTCTTTCTGAAATGTGTTCTTTACAACCATTTTTTTTAATATTGGCCGATATTGACAACATTTAAGCCGATACCGATATCTCTGTGATAGGCCAATATCGGCCTCTATCTAAAGGCTCACTAATAAACAAAAGACTTGCACTTGCAGACAGCAGGCTAAGCCTAAAAACTCACATTGTTAATGCTCACAGACACTCACACGCACACACACACACACACAAGTGTGTTCTCTCTGGAATATTTGTTGCCAGCAGCGTATCGTTGCCTAAGGGGGTGTGTGATTCGCTGGCAAAACACACTGACATTACAGAGGGAGGAAGAGCAATGAGGAAACACCCTTTGGGAAAGGTAAATAAAAAAATAAGTTTAGGTGTGAAAGGTTGGAGGCCCTGAAATGAGGAGGAGAGAGGAAGGAAGGGGAGACAGAAACAAGCAGGGCAGAGGCAGGAGGGAAGGATCACTCATGTAAGCACGACAGCTGGCAACGCAACACACACGGCGGCAGAGAGGAGTTCTCCAGCTACACACACCTGGTCCACGGTGGTTCTTCTCCATCCAGATGTAGCAGTTGCTCTGGGCAACGCCGGTCTGGGAGTCCAGGAAGGGGAGACGCATGGAGCGCTCGGCGCACAGTCGGGCATTGTAGCTGCGACAGTGTTCAATGGCCTCTTTATAGAACTCCTCGCCAAGGCTGAGACGGAGAAGAGAAGGAGGGAGAACAGAGGGAGAAAAAAAGGAGGACAAGGAGGGGAGTTACAGTCCAACTTCAGCTGAGCAACAGGATGTCAGAAGCTCAGCGGGGCTGTGCGTGCGTGTGTGAGGGCTTTAAGTGGACTGTCATGAACAGGTGTGGGACACATTTTCATATGTGTGTGTGTGTGTGTGTGTGTGTGTGTGTGTGGAGGGTCCTGTTAACAGATGAGCTGACACACTGCTCACACACATGCAGCCGCGGCAGTAACACATTTCTCTCTGCTTCTGCTCCGGTGAAAGTCTAATGTTCCTCCCGGCCGTCGCTCATTTCTTACCTGTTCTTGATGACTGCACCTCCAGACTGCCTGTAGGAAAAGACAAAAAAACAAAAAAAACAACAGTTGTGTGGTGAGTCACTCCCCCGCTCCACCCTCCTGCCTCTCCATCTTTCCCTCCCCTCGTCTTCTTGTCTCTTTTAGGGTTTTTTTGTCACATGTTTAACTTTCACAATCAGACAAACACTTTTTCTTATTTTTAATTTCCATCTTTAATCTCCTGATCTCTCTCCTGTTTATCACTCCTCTCGAGTGTCTTTCTGCTGAGCGCAGACATCAAGGTCACACCGCACACGCATACACACGAGGCCCACCGCACCCTCACCAAAACTAGTTGTTATGTGCTGCTGCTAAAAGGTGTTGCTGATTTAGTGATTCATTTGTCTGGAAAGCTCAGGATGGTTGAAGTTCCACTGCACAATTTGTATGCTATATTGCTTTATTCCACTATTTCAAGAAGTGCCTACATTACCCACAGTGCAACACACCCACCAGTTGAGCAGAACATGCACCATCCAGGCGGCAGGTCTCAAAAGAGATGATAATGTCGGAATGTAGAATCAGATGCATCACTAAGAATTTTCACTAGTAGGTTCATGACTTAAAGCAACACCTAAATGCTTGAACTTAGAATCAGGGATGGTTGCCCCGACGAATCGGAAAGACAGTCATTCCCTGGGATAAAAGGGCGCCTGCTGTTTGACGTGAACCTTCACAAATAGGAGGAAGGCTCAAATACATTAAAACAACAAACGTGCAGGAAGCCTTACGTGCTGCTTTTTGAAATGCTTCAAGGGAAAAAAAAAAGAACCAGCTCGTCAGCCACCTCCTCCCTCAGCAGCCTTCTCACTTCAACCCCACTGTTTTCATCCCTCCATCACCTCCATCCCTCTTTCCTCCACCGCCGTTGGAGGTATTGGAATTAAGCCCCCCCCCCTCTTCTCGATAATAAGTTGACAGCTGCAGAAAATGGCTTCTTTCAATTTAGGCGCTCCCAATCTCATTATATAGTGATAGGAGAGCCGCGTGACTTTCTTTTGCCTGTATGGAGGAGGAGGCTGAGGCAGTCCAAGTGGAGATAACCACAAGAGGGAGAGAGGTGAAAGAGAAGATTTGAAGGAAGACAAAAGTGGCGTCAGAAAACAAGGGAAGGGGTGAGGAGGGGGAAACGACTCGCTGACAACGCCTCATCTTCATGCTCTCTGCTGGGCCGCAGACACACACACTCTTCTGGACCGTGAAACCCCCTAATTCAGCCAAACAGTTATCAGAGAAAATCAGACTCTCAGCATCAATTTGTAAAATGATCATCTTCAGCACTTACATTTTGATTCAAAAATCACATTGAGGGGTTGCAGAAAGAGCGCAATAATAAAACGCTGTCTCTCACTGTGCACGTCAGCTTGCTAGACAGAACCGCAAGAGGAGTAGCAAAGACATAAAACTGTTCTTAATTCAGTAACCGACCTGTCGAACAAAACCTTAAGCTAAAGCTATAGCTAAATGCTAAGTTGTGTGGCAGCACAGTGGGGAAGATGCATATATGTTTTCTTGCCAGTAGGCGGTCATCAAAGCAAGCCTGGACTGACTTAGTCTAAAGGTGACAAAATAACTTCTAAATCTCACTCATTAACATCTTATATATGATTATATCCGTACATTAAAGTCAGGCTTAGATTTTTCCATATTTTCAGTATTTGTGCGGAGCTAACCTAACAGTTTGCAAGCTCTAGCTTCCCATTAACTGTGCAAATATCAGTGAGTGGTATGATTCTGTCTTTCCCCAGCTGTCAGCGAGAAGGACAATGAAGTCAACAGAGGATTTTCCTCCGCGCAGAGGGGGGAACTCTCACGGGCGCAGCACTCTGGCCTGTGGCCGCTGTGGTGCGAGCAGCCAGGCGGCGGGTGAAAACACAGACCTCAGTTAGGATGATATTACAAGCCCATTCATTGTCATGGTGTAATGAATTTGTGATTCACTTTTTAAAAGTCAGCTGTTTTCAAATGAACCAGTGAATTATCTGCCATGAGGTTCATTGCGGGTAGCAGCGATTGAGAGGTTAAAACAAGATCGTCTGACCAATAGACACTGAAACTTAATCAAGCTGAACCAACTCTCTGATTAAAACAACAGCGACCAGTCTGATGGTCACTCTGTATCCTCTCATTTAGTTATTCACATGCAGGTATGAAAACGAAGTGCTGTCAGTAATTCATCAACAATTGCCGCCTGCAAGGATGCTACGCTTACACCCAACTGTTTGTTCATTGATTGTTTTTTGTTTGTTTGTTTGCACAAAAACTACTGGATGGATTTTAATGAAACTTGTTGGGATGATTACATTTTGGTGCAAATCTGGACAAATGGACAAATGTAGAGAGACCCTTGGTAGAGGTTTGGCACTTTTGCGTCTAGGACTTCTTGTTGTCCTTTGGACGATGGCAATAATAAACAAAAGGCTTGCCTGCATACATGCAGAAATTTAACAAAAAGTTCAAGAATGCACACACAATGTAGAGAATAATTTGAACCTGTAGCCACAGACATGTACAAGCCAAATTAGGAAGGGATGATGATAAGTGAATGTTTTTTTTTTCACTGAGCTGTCTGCCTCAGCCTGCACTAGGCAAACAGCAGGGAGGGAGAGGCCTCCATGAAAACACTGACGAAACTGGTAACACTGGGGAAACACACACAGAGCCGTGCTCCTGCCAGGCAGTAGACGTACAGCCTTTCTAAAATGCACAGCCACCCCACCAGGCCCACGCAGGGTGAACTGTCTGTCGCTCTAGGTGTGATCCCTCAAGGTCTGGCAGACGCAGCCCTACTTGAGCACACACCGAGTCTCATTCGAGCATTTTATACACACTATGCTAAAACACACACATATGCACGTTGCCGGCAGCAGCTTCTGGCTGAGGTCTCATTCGAGCATTTTATACACACTATGCTAAAACACACACAGCTTCTGGCTGAGGCGCAATTAACCACCCCAATTAGCCGGTTTCCCAACCGATATAGATACAGAGGGCTCCCCCTAGAGGCGAAAGCACGTCATTGGAGAAAGCAATGAGAAATATGAGGATATTATAAAAAAAAAAAAGAGTCAACATAATTACAGACAAAAAAAAAAAGCACAGGTGCCAACAAAAGATTTAATTTCACCTCCAGTTTCCAACTGGGTGAAATAAGGTAATTAAACTGAAAAGAAATTAAGTAGTCAACATGTAAATGGCTTCATAAGGGCTGAGGGCAAATTGCAGGTTTGTTAGCTCCGTGTGTTGGGCGGGAGTGGTTAATATGCTTAATAAGCTGAGCACATAGGAATTTGTATACCTGGTGCACACACCTGACTCTTCCATCAATGTCCATCTATGCATCACATATTCTCACACACACACACACACACACACACACACACACACACACACACACACACACACACATTGATGTTGTGTGGCGCAGTGGAGAACTAATATCAGGCGGCCTACGACTGTACTGCTGCTCCCCTCCCCCCAGCCAGGCCCTTCCGTGGCTGAACTCAACAGATTAAACTATGCAATATCACCCTTACCAATTCACCCCTCCTCCTCCCTCTACACCCCCACCCAGCCTCACCACCCTCAATTCAATTTCTCCTCTCTCTCCCTCTCACTCCGAGTGAAATGATTTGTCTTTTTTTCCTCCTTTCTCCCAATCTGTGTGTGAGTGCATGTGCGCGTGAACACATTGTCCTCTTCTTCTGAAGATTGCTGGGCTGCAGTGCCAGGAATATACATATATAAAGGTCTATATATATGCTAGGGTACTAAAATATATGGCTATATACACACACGCTGCGCTAGCAAGCAGAGATTACGTCGGGAAAATGTAGTTCTCACACACACACACATTAATGCTGTGAGTTGAGAACACAAGTCCAGACACACCTTTTTGGTTCTGTGTGACAGGGTGCATGTCAGTCACATACACAAAGAGGCCACACACACTCGGCCTGACAGTGACAGACACACACACACACACACACACACACACACACACGGAACGACAGGCTGCCGTGTGTGCGTGTGGCAGCGTATGTGCATGAGCGAATGTCTGCCACACTACCAGCTGGAAAACGTCAGTTTTCCTTGAATTGCAGTCACAGCACCTCATCTCCACGCGTGTGTGTGTGTGTGTGTGTGTGTGTGTGTGTGCGTGACTGACTGTTTGCATATTTGAACATGACGAAATACTGACAGACAGACACAGAGGCAGCGTGAGGACGGTGCACGCAGGCAGGGCCGCGCAACCGATCATGTCATTCGCACCAGAACTTAGGCGTCACGGCGTGATTTTAACCAAGAGGCTCCTTCCTTTGTGTGTCTCCTGCCGTTGTCCACTGGGTGTGGTTGTCCTGGAGCCGATGTAAAACCATGAATGATGGGCCTCCCTGTGCCTGCATGTGTGCACATTTCCTGCTTGGATGTCTGCATGCTTGCATGTCTTTTCGCCTCCAAACTATCCACGTATGCTCACATTAGTGCTTCGACTGCTGACTAGTTGTGATTTTGTGTGCAAACACTGCTGGTCTGCCTTCTGTGGGTGTATGTAGCCCATAGCTAGCTGATTGTGTATTGAGGGCAGCACATCAGCGTAAGGCAATCTGCCTCTGAACAGCTCCTTCAGGTGAGATTTATCACCACTGCACTTGGCCTCTTATTACGGCAATGGATTCCCTGCCTCTGTATCTGGTTGTGCACGTGTGAGTGCATGTGTGCGTGTTTGTTTCTTTAGTCCCCCTCAGTCTGCATCCTTATTAAAGTGCTGCAGAGGGGAGCAGCCATTGGTTTGCGTTGACTCCACCCTCCACAACTCTCGATACAGATCCACTGAACAAGCACAAACACTCGGAATAATGTAAATTGGGAATGACTGGAGAGGAGAGGAGAGGAGAAGGATATACATCAGAGTTATAATATCTTTTCCTGGTTTTAAAGGCTGCACAAGCGTCTACCCGTTCTAACATTTGTCTTCACCCACTTGAATCAATAAATCTATGTTTTTGATGATTATTTATCATCATGCCATCCTGTATCAATATTTTGTTGCAGAATGCAGAATCAATATCAAAGTATGTGGTCAAAACTATTTTGATATGTGGTTTTGTTGCCCAGACGTGGCTCATATAAAGAGGTTTTGAGAAGAAATATCGTGATATGTATCGTGTATCGCGTATCGTGACACGGCCAAAAGATAAACGTGATCTTATTTTAAAGGCCTTACCGCCCAGCCTCACTTCGGACCGCAACTTGCAACCAAATGAAATCCGCAAATTGCAAATTTCCCCGCTGGAAGGTCCTAAAGCAGTGGAGCTGACTGACGGTCGGTTAGGTAGCACTGGAGAAATAGGTCATAGCGCTAAAAATACTTATCTATGTCTCTCTCTATCCTGTCTTCTGTGAAAGGGAGAGACAAAGTAAAACAGATAGAAAGTCTAAATAAGGGGGATGATGAAAAGAATAACTTGAGAGGAGAAATAACCTTAAAAACACCAGACCCCAGGCTTATTCCCATAAGAATAAAGAGCAAAAGAAATAAATAAATAATTATTTTTTTTTAAAAACACTGAGAGCAAGAGAGGGAATGAGAGAGTGCAAAAGTGTATGTGTGTGTATGTTTGTGCGTCTCCGTCATGCTGCACAAATGAGCGAGTGAGGGAATGAAATGGAGAGATTGAAAGAGAAAGAAAGATCTAGAAATGGATGCTCAGGCTGTGGTTTCCAGCATCACGTGGGGCTGTTTGCACACAGAGCCGGTTATTACTTGGAACTCATTTAGCTTGGCTCAGTCAGGCAGGGCAGAAATAATATTATATAGGCCCAGCACAACTGTTACCAATACCACAGCACACTTTTATCTGCAACCCTCCCCCCCGCCCCCTCCCAAACTAGCACAGAAAAAGTAATTTTGCTGAAATACATAAGCCACATTCACTGTCCTTGCTGAAAAATCTGGACACATCGCAGCCAAATTCCTACAGTTAATTGAATTCAATTGCCCGTTGTTTGAGTTTTATTATCTAATTCTGAAGAGGGAACCCTAAGAGTTGAACATCACGCGTGCCACCGAGGAGAAAGATTGTATAATTTGATATGAGCAGCGGACTATAAACACTTTGTGGAGCCTGTACATCTCCAGTAGGCTAAATCCCTCCAAAGGAACACTTAGGAAAAGGCTATCCGACGAGATTTAAGGGATCTGACGAAATGCGAGGGGAATTTCCTCCGCCACGTTTCTTTCGCTGCATATCAAAGCGGTGACATGATCCACAATGTAAAGAAGCACGGCGGAGGGGGGTCAAGGACAAGCCACTTTGAGGGGCTCGGAGGCCAAAAAATGGGGAGAAAGAAAGAGAGGCGGAGGGGAAATGGCTGAAACAAGAGGGGAGATGGTGAAAAAAGAGTGATGGATGGAGAAAGTGATGGAGAAGGAGGGAGGGTAGACGTGGGGGCAGTGTGGGTGATGGGAGGACAGAGAGGACATAGGAGGGAGAGATTAAACGAGACTCTAATCCAGCAGAGAGAGAGAGAGAGAGAGGGAGGACTGGTAGAGAAATGACCAGTAGATTGAGGCTAGCTGCTCCTCACACACACACACACACACACACACACACACACACACACACACACACACAGACGTGTTCATGCTGCTTATTCTGCTTTGTGCACAGTTCTTGGCTGGGTGCTGGGCAACAACTGTCGCCAGTTGCCGCAGAATTTACATCCACTCAAACTATTCAACGCTGGGATTCAACAAACTCAATCTCCAGCAACCCTGTTGGGCCTGAAACGGAGCCAAAGAGTTTATGCTTTAGCTGTTTGGCCCCCATTTACTGGATAGGCCTCTAATTTGCAGGCCTCTAATAGCAAGTTTGTTTGCAGACGTGCTAATTGGCGGGGCCTGTTTTAAAGCCCAGCGCAGTGTGATAACTGGAACGCAGTTAAACCTATACTGCCTAACGACGGCGTTTATGCAGTTGTTGGGATGTTAAAGGCGGCACTGATTGCTGCGGCCGTGTGTCGTAAATGCGCTCAAGCTTTATTGCTGCACATAGAAGTGGGATGCAAGCATCCCTGCAGGTCCCAATCTGGCTGGCAACTTTTGCTGCTTTGTTCAGCGCCTCCTTTTGTTCCCTCTTGAACTTTAAACACTCGCAATCAGGGATCAAGGCCGCTGGTGAAAAGTGGCCTGAACTGGCCTTTTTAAATAATTTACTTCCTGTTCATCCTTCCTACTGCTTTGTCTCCCTCTTTGTCCCAGTGCCACATAGGGTCTATTCCATGCAAATCAGATGATTTAATCCCCTTGACATGGTGTCAGTGAGGGCCCCTGGAAGCAATCTGGGAACACTCTGGTTCTGCTCGGGTGAGCATTCCCTCTAAGAAATGCTCCTCTCTCCCGTGCCATTTCCCCCAGCAACATCTCATTATTTAAAATGTAATAATCTTGCATCGTTAGTTGCACATTATTGGTCCGCGTGCTCTGGTATGAGCAGAATGCATGTGCACCAAAACACTGGAATAGCATCACAGCGCGCGGTTTGCGTCCTCGCTCCTGTCAAGTGCTCTCCAGAGCAGGCGCGCACAGGCCACTCACTCGTGGAATTTCACGAAATGTCGCCTGTGTCTGCATGTGAGGCTGACAGGCAGAAGAGACAGGCAGAGACAGTCTGACCCCCCCGCTCAGGTGAAACCCGTGCAGCCTCCGATGCGCGTCCCTGCTCTTTTTTTCCTCTTTCTGCACACAGGTCTGAGACTTTTCTTTGTTTCAAACTGACTAAGCTTTTGTGTCGTCACACACTCCCGTTTCTACTGGAGCTATTATGGGCTTTTTTTTCCTCCCCCCCCCCACCCCCCCGCCTTCCAGCCAGATCTCTGTGTAAGTGTGCGCTGACAGTCGCACATCAGCCACCTTTTTGGCCGGGAGCCCAGGCGGGCAGCAGGCGTCTGCATTCCGCTGAAAGCGTTCTCACAATAAACAAGACCCACACAAAAAGATTCACCCCACTGCACAAAGGGGGATCAGTTCAGGAAACAAAATAAACTTATCAAACCCGTTCCAGGTCCCATCAGTGGGAATAAACGTCCGCCAAGGTGCGCGTGAAGTGTGACAACGCCAGAATGCAACCTGGATTGAATGACGGGCTTTTTATTGCGGGCGCCGGAGACGAACCAAGTGTCGGAGTCTCGTGCACAGCGTTATTTACCTCAGCATCTCCGAGGGGTCCGGCAGTGAAGGTACCACTGCAGCCTGCTTCATTCTGCCTACCTGTTTGCCCCCCACACACACCCCTCTCTCGCCTTCCAAACAAAAAATGTGCACACAGGTAGTGTAAAGGCAGCCAAGCTCCGCTGCGTCCCGGCAAGCCCGCCGCCACACGGCTGCACCGGCTGCACCGGCAAGGGACACACCGGGTCACCCGAATCTACCTCCAGCATTCCTCCATATCTCTGCACACACGCTGCTGCTTGGCTTGATCGAACCGCACCGAAACGCGCACAATAATCCGCTCCTGCCCGAAAAGGAGACCCCCCTCACGCACACACACGCACAGACACGCACACACACCTCAGCTCCAAATGCAACTTTTCTCCCGGGCTGATTCGCCTCCGCTGACATTATCTCCATCTGCGCTCTGTGCATTGCATGTATGGTTGTCTTGGCACATCATGCTGAGAAATATCTGCCAATTGAAGGGTCTTGAAACCGCGCTGACAGCATGCAAAGGCACAAAAATGGGGGGGGGGAAAAGCGCAAACGCTTGCGGTACTTACGATTTGAGGGGGTTCTGCACCGCTGTGGCCATTTTGATATAGTATGATAGAATGCAACACTGCGGAGCCCGGTATTGTACATGTAATGTAGCAGCTATTTCAATTTCATTCATTCTCTGGGGCTGCGGCTGGAGCGGGCAGCCAATGGGAGGCGGGAGCGCTCCGTGACAGCTTCGGGGAAGTGTAGTTTTTTACGCATGTCAACATGAGTCGGGCCGAGGTAAGGGCAAAACCAGACCCCCCCGCCCCCCTTACACACACACACACACACACACACACACACACACACACACATCTCCCTCCAGTTATGTGGAGGCCAGTTGTGTCTTTGGATGACGAGGATGGACTTAAAAAACCCCATCACATCAGAGTTCATACATCTGCAGTGGCAACTTAGTTGACAGCCGAGGTTAAATTGAAGACAACAGTTTGGGTTTGCGTTTAGGTGTAGGAACAACAATCTGGACATGAACCGATGTATTACCTCACCTGTGCGCCTGTTTACAACCCACAACTTGGATGGAACAAAAGAACACTTCTATTTTCCCTCAAGCCCCAAAACAGGATTGAGTTCGCATTCTGCTGATGAGAAATTATAAAGTATATTAGACCTATTTTGGGGCATATTAAGCAATGTTGTGTCTACATAACCTTAGAACAGTGGTGGCATGTTGGTGGGCCCATTGATTATCTTATATTATCTATGCTAGTTATCCCACACTGAGCAGCTTTAATTATTCATTAATCGGGGGCCATGGCTTGGCAGTAGGCCTGTAATTGATTCTTTCAGACATTTGTCTCTCATGGTTGAGCCCAAAGAAAGTCTGGGACCCTTTCCAATCTGCTAAACCCCCACACTCCATTCTGTTCTTCCTTCCTTAATTCCTTCTTTATTCCCACCCATCTGTTTTCTCTTCCCCTGCGCATACTTATCTTTTTTACATGCAAACAAGTGTTGTACCAGACTGGAGCTAATTTCTCCTTGATAGCTCCCTTATAAAGGGTGGAAGGAAGGAAGGAAGGAGGGAAGGAAGGACTGTTTGAGCAACAATGCAGGAATTTTTTTTCTCCCTGTCATGTACAGCAGTGGCACCGCTCTGAAGCCATTCAGTGACATGTGATATTTATAGATCTGTGCTAACAAATATTTAATGAACATTAGTGAGCAGCTCTAAGCGTCTAAGCGTTGCTCCAATAGAACACCGTCTGCCAGTTAAATGGGAACTTTGATTTCTTGTGTGTTGCAGAGATTATGAATCAATCGCTGTTAGATTTCTTTATATCTCCATTTATGCCTTTTTTGTGTGTTTTGCATGGTACAACGAAAATATTGACTTGATTTTTCTTAGCTTTACGTGTTTTATCAAAGCTTTAGAAATCTACCGTAAGATACACACATTATTTGTGGGTTTTTAAGTTTATGAACTACTCATTTTATGTTTTCTCATCGAGTGTTGAATGGCCAGTCCTGTGTCATTCTAGACCTTTACCACAGGGTGGCGGTGATGTACCAGACAAGACGCTCACCGAACGTACGCTTCATGCGTCTTGCGTCACTGGCTGCGTGTCCACTGGCTCCTCCCTCGGCGTCGGCCGCACACGCGCTGATGTTGTGATTGACGTACAAACACGGGAGTCATGTCGAACTTTCGTTTCGCCACTGGCGTAAACATGTCGTCTAAGTAATGAAGCAACGGTGTCCGAAATAGCCATGAAGGAGATGGAGACTGTATCGTTGAGCCCGGTGAAGGCGGACGAGCGTCCGGACGATGTTTCGAGCTTCCTACTGGTGGACGAGCAAGAAAACGTGCAGGTAAAGTTAGCTAACGTCAACTGACCTAGCTTATGCTAGCGTTTAGCTGCTAAGCTAAGAGGAGGAGGACTCGACACACGATAATAAAGGCCACGAACCATCTGTAATATGCGATAGTAATATTGCAGACACACGGGCCGATACGTTTTTAAAACACTATGTCATGTGTGTCCTTCTGACAGTGTGAACGACCAAGTGAGAGATCTCTCGCTCGGATTTGTTGGTAAATAGCCTTTAGCCGTGACGTCCATGACGTTTATACCTGAAGAAAGGAAAGAAACGGGTTTGATGTTGCTTCCGTTTTATCCTTGTGAAATTTTGCCTTGAGGTAGCTTTTCTTCACTCGAATCAACTGCTTAAGGACAGAATGCCCTGTTGTGAAGTCCATTGAGGTGTTGAGGTGTGTGATCATATAATCAAAATTGGCTTGACTTAACAAGGGCCAATGGTACATGTGCCTCCAGGAGAAAAATGGATTAACTATACCTGAGGGAGGCAGAGCAGCAAAGTGATTACTCATTGGGGGAAGTCCCTGGTGAATCATACAGCTCAGCTGTCCCACAGGGTGTCTCACTGTATTTTGGATAAGGCAGTCCAAAGTGCAGGCGGTAGAGATTGTTTTTACACTCATGCTTTAGTCTGGTATGTATGCAGAGGACATTGTTGATGATTATATCCTTAATTTTTTTCTGATCTGGATGTGAACATCCTCAAAGACAACACCCGATCCTGTTAGTTGTATACAATTATTCTCAAGTAACTGAAAAGCTGCTCTACTAGGTTGAGGTCAGGTGATTGATTTAGTCACTCGAGAATATCCCATTTGTTTGCCTTGAGAAGCTCCTGGTTTGCTTTCGCAGTATGTTTTGTGTTCATTATTCATCTGCTCTGTGAAGTGCCCACCTATTAGTTCTGCAGCATTTGGCTGATTGAGAGCTAAAATTGTAGCCCTGCACACTTCAGAATTCATCCTGATCACTCCATCAGCAGTCGCATCATCAATGAATACCAGTGACCCCGCTAAGCACAGTTATATCAGCCCATGCATCAACACCGATACCACTTAAATTAAAGCTGAAAGAATATACTTCAATCTAGTCTTGATTACTTTCTTTCAAATCCATTGTTGTGGTTGAGGCAAAATAACAAAAACTGTAATTGTTCAAATACTAGTGGATGTAACTGTACACATATATTGTATATATTCTCCATAAACAGTTCTGTACTTGTGTTTTCTCTCCTCTCCTGCAGGTCCGCGATGAGTCTGAGTTTATGGACAAACTCGGCTGTGGGGACGTGGCAGGAGTCAAGGTCCTCTCCATCTTCGGCAACACCGGAGATGGCAAGTCCCACACGCTCAATCACATCCTGTTCAGCGGTGAGAGTGTTTTCTACACGTCGAAATCCCCCAGCTCCTGCACGGTGGGAGTATGGGCCGCGTATGACCCCACCCTCAGCCTGATCGCCCTGGATACTGAGGGCCTGCTGGGGGCTGCGTCCAATCAGAACC
>KV751316.1:17555010-17566785 GCA_001698575.1 Mola mola | reverse complement strand
GATTGGTTTTGTTGAAGTTAATTGATAGCGGATGTGTTGTTTGCACAAAATAGATAGTCACGTCACACATTGTGCAGTTCAGTTTTTGACCACATCTAACAAGTCCCGTTTTCTCGACGATTATTTTCAGACCATCATAAGGCGTGTTCAACAAGACGTCACTGTATTCTTTTAGCTTCCTCACCCAACAGAGCAGGGACTCACGTTTCCATCCCATTTAAATGTGTGTCTTAAATTGATGGAGAACTTAAGTATAGTATATTCATAAGCAGCAATTATGTCTGTGACATTAAAGGAGTTTCTGTAAACTGGTGGAAAAACGCAAGAGATGCAGTAAGAGGCAATGCTTGTTTCTGCTTTTACACATCCCCCTGCACTATGAAAGAATATCCATTTATGGTGCTCTGCTATTTCAGTGTTATACACACATAATCACATATAATCTCAGATAACTTTTTTTTTTTACAGTTAAGATCCCCTGCTATTTTAACATCTAAACACTTTTTTTGTGAAGCAGCAACATCAGGAAATGTTGGGTTTTCACCCACAGTTATTATAACGCCATTTGAAATATCTGAAAATGAAAACAGGGTCACAGGAGAGAAACTGAACGGCAAACCACAGCGATACAGTTAGAAGCTACAGAACTACTGAGAACTGAACGCAGATGTTGAATCTTGAAACACTGATTCGAGGAAAAATAGGGGGGATTTTCCCTGTTTCTACCGAACAGTGCAGTTCAGTGAAGAATGGTACGTATTTTTTAGCGTTTACATTGTCAGAAGCTGTGAGTGGTAACCCTTAAATAGCAAACCGTAAAGTGCCAGTTTTGCCACCCTTCCTTTGAGGTATCGTCACCTCCCTGCAATGGTTAGGCCGTCTTTCTCTTCACGGCTTGCAGCCTTCAATCAAAGTGAGCCTGTCTACTTTGTGTGATAAACAGTCATATGCTGACGTGAAAAACAACACGAAATGCTCCAGTTTCCTTTGTCGTTAAGGTTTTTTCATTGACAGAGAGATACACTGTGTCGCGTTTTTAGTATGTCACGCCACTTATGTAGCTGGTGCAGTCATCCTACTTGCTTACCAGTTAATGATACAGTCGCCAGTGGAAATGCACACCTGTAACGAGCTAACTGTTCCCAAGTGTGCCGCACCAAACTAATTGAACCGTATTGCTTGGTGGAAATGTGCCTATAGGTTTGTTTGCAGTCTGTGAGATGTTGGAGCAGCGCGCTCGGAGGCAGACTGACTCATTCTAGCGTTACTCTGAAAGTATAGTTAGGTCCAGAAGTATTTGGGCAATGACACAGTTTTTATCAGTTTACATCTACACACGACCACAGTGGACTTGAAATAAAACGATCAATATGTGATTGAAGTGCAGACATTTGGCAGCTGTTTAACTGGAGATGTCAATATGAAGTCTAAGGAGATATTAAAGCAAGTGAAGGAGCTCATCATTAAACTGATTTAAAAAAAAATAAATCCATCAGAGAGATAGTAATAAATTTAGGGGTGTCAAAGTCAACAATTTGGTACATTCTTAAAAAGATAGAATGCACTTGTCAGCTCAACAACATCAAAAGGCTTGGAAGACCGCAGAAGGCAACTGTACTGGATGTTTGCAGAAGCCTTTCCTTGGTGAAGGAAAAAAAAACCTTCACAACAAGGAGACAAGTCAAAATAACTCTGGAGAAGGTAGGCGTATCATTGTCAAAGTCTACAATCAAGAGATGCTTTCATGGACGTAAATACAGAAGGTTTACAACAAGATGCAAACCGCTGAGAACGTTCAAGAACAGGAAGGCCAGTTGAGACTTTGCCCACAGCCAAATTCTACAAAACTGATAGGATAGCACTTCACAGTGTGGATGGATAATGACCCTAAACATACTATAAAAGCAGCTCAAGACTTATTGAAGGCCAAGAAATAGAATTTCCTTCTAGATCTCAACCCCGTAGAGCAGCTTTTCAGTTACTGAAGACAAAAGTGAAGGTGGCTGCAGTGAAGGCCTTGTAATAAAGTATCTCCAGGGAAGAAAATTCAGTGTTGTCCATGGGCTCCAGACTTCAGGCAGGCATTTTATCCAAGTAATAAGAACTGTGGTTATATACATATATATATATATCATGATTTTGGTTTACCCAAATACTTTTGAGTCCCTGAAATGGAGGTAGTCTGTAGAAAACTGGTAATGGAAATAAAAATCAGTGCAGCGTAGCGTGGCTCAGCAGGGCCAGTAGTGCCACTAGTGCCTGATGTGTCTGTTTTTCTTTGTAAAGCCGATAGAGACTAGCTCTATGTCTACTTTTCTTTTCCAGGTGTTGGCGGTGTCTGATATAGTGATATATCGCACGCGGGCTGAGCGCCTCCACAATGACATGTTCCTGTTCCTGAGCAGCGCCTCAGGGGCCTACCTGAAGCACTTCACCCCGGAGCTCAGGGCCCTCTCCAGCCGCTGTGGTTTGGACGTTCCCCTCTCATCTCTCGGGCCTGCCGTGATCATCTTCCAGGAGACAACACACACACGGTTGCTCGGCCATGGTAGGGGAGAACAAATATGCTGGTAGTATGTCATTCGTCATACGTTCTACAACAAAATTCCTCATTTTTCTTATTCCCGTCCCTTGTAGATTCTAAGGTGGCTGGCTATGTCGACACGCTGCTCCAGAAGCGTTTCCATGATCTGAATCTGGGGACGGAGGCCTTCAGCTCTGTGCAGTATGTAGGCACCCAGACCATCACGCCCCCCACCGACTACAATGGGCTGCTGGAGGCCGTGAGGCAGCAAGTGAAGAACACTCACACGCGCTCCCCCCGCCAGCCTGGGATTGTTTTTCATGCTCTTGAAGTAAGTGGACTTCCTTAAAGACACCAAGAAAAAATTAATAGAAATTTGACACGAACATAATGAAAGTTTTGTTCTTCATTTAATGTTAGACTTAACTTAGGTTGTGCACCTCTTCCCTTTTTTTCGTTGTCTTAGGCCCTATGTGAGCGTTTCTGTGGCGAACTGTCAGACAACAAAATTACTCTGTACTCCTTCTTCCCAGACGAGTATTTCACCTGCTCTGCTACGTGCCTCAGCTGCAAGTAAGTCATTACAGTCATTTATATGCTGGCACGTCTCCCTTGTGTCTTTTCTTCTTACCTGGGAAGAATTTACCTGATATAAATGAATAAATCAGACAATCCAGTTCACTCCTCTGTACCCACATACAGCTAAAATTCACATATGTTGTGTTATACATATGTATATATATTATAATTCCTTAATAATGTCAAGCTTTCGTTTGGGGATGCACTATCAAATCCAGTCAACTTTCTATTACTCTGTCTAACAAAGAATTGTATCATTCATTTTAATCCTTAAACACTTGGAAACAAGTCAGCTGGCCATTTGTCCCCTCTAGCATCTGTGGCTTCTAACTGCACCCCATCACTGTTACGGATGGGAGCTGGTCCTTATGGTCACATCTCTTCATTAGCAGTTTCACAAATCTGGATTCTTTGCTTCCTTTCAGCAAATTTTAGGCAGTTTTCATTTTTATACCCTTTCCTTCAATATTTAGAGCTGATGGGCATTTAAGAATATTTTTACCAGCTGAAATATCAAATATCAGCCCCATATCAGTCCTAGAACATTCCTTTCCCTCAGAATCTCCCCAAAGTATTTAAAGGCTTTTATTGCCAGATGACACATAAAGCAGAAATCTGTTGTTGCTCTGGTGAAAGTTTACGGTCTCCCCACTGGGACACATAAAGCACGATGTGTTCTGTATTTTTGGAAAGGAGAAATGGTCCTCCCTTCTCTTTGTGGAAAGCTGAGAGAAATGGGAGAAATCATAGCTTCTGAAAGCTTCCAGTTCCTGAATGAATGGACTGTAAGAATCTTTTTTTCTACCGGGTCACGCTTTGTAAAAGTCAATCTTTTACAAAAACTGACCTTGTCACTGACTCTGATATCTGTCATTTTGGTCTGAAACGTCTGCCTTTCTTTCTCATCCCCAGCATTCGCTGTAAAAATGGAATGAACCATCTAAGGGACAGGGTTCCCCACATGGCCGATGGGCTGTGTCAGTACGCACACCAGTACAACAACAAGGTCCTCATCTGTAAGGTACGACTGACTCTTGGTTTACGTCAGCGGTTCGCAAACGTTTTCTGTCATGCCCCCCTTCGGAGGTAGAAAGATTTCTAGGTCCCTTGATTGTAACAAAAAAAAATACTTTTTATACTTTTCTTTACAATTTTCACGGGTAATTTGTTGTGCAAATAAAAAATTTAAAAAACTATTCCATTTCAACTTTGTAAACAAGTTGTTGCCTGCTCCAACAGAAAAAAATAAAGAAAAATCAAATGAGATTTGCACTTGGTTAGTACAATAACAGTAAACTAACTTGCTTGATCGTATTTGCAAAAATAAAATAAAATGTGCTTTCACGTTTTTAGAATGATAATAATGTTCAATCTGTGAAGAAACACACGAGAGCTCAGTATTATCACAGCGTTTGTGGCTGTAGGGAGTACGAGCTCCTCTGCTGTCATGTGTGTTTTCATGCACAGCACCATTCTGTATGCCACTTTGTGTGACTCCAGTTGTGCTTTGTTGCTTATCGATGTTGCTTTTATGCCTCCGTGTTGGCAACAGCCAGCGCCGGGAGCATCGTGTTTTCGGGTTGTCCGTCTGTCCGGGCCAGTCTTGTGAATGCAATATCTCGGGGACACTTTGAGGGATTCTCTTCAAACTTTGCACAAATGTCCACTCTGACTTAACGGTGAACTGATTAGATTTTGGAGGTCAGGCCGAAGTTAAGGTTCACTCTGGCTTCATGTGGGTCTCACTCCCAAACGCACAAACTCACACACGCGCAAAAAAGTCGTCAGATCAAAGCCACAGACAGTCGGCTTTGATTAGCAGACCATCACCATTGGAGATCAAAGGTCAAAGTCATTTTGACTCAATCTTGTGAGGGGTTTTTGTCAAATTTGGCACAAACCTACATTTGGTCTCAAGTTAAATTTAAAAAGGTCACATTTTAAAGGTGATAGGTCACTGTGACTCACAATATGTAAGGTCGCAGTGTAGTTGTATTGTTTGGTCAGTGTGAAAGGGGTATTACAAACAGCCTGTTCTCTTCCTTCCCAAAGAGACTCGTGTGTTGTAAATTCAGTCAAACTATTTGCTGACATGCACTCTAGTACTTAAATACGTCAGTACTCTTTACAAGACCTCCTATTCCTATAAATAGCCGCCCACCGACTTAATTGGTTTTATGTTCAAACCACCACAGTCCCTCTTCTTGACCCACCACTGAACGTTCACCATCCAGTTTGTTTACACCCCCCCCCGTGGAAAACATGCCCGTAGGGGAATCACTGGTTTAGGTGAAGTAATAAATCCCTGCCAAGTCTTGCTTAATGACTCCTTTTCTAATTATACTCTACATGCTTTCTTCTGACAAACTGCCTAACTATTCAATTTCCATTTTTTCTAATATCAGTTCCTGTGTTTCATATCTCCAGCGGTGCTACGAAGGAGGCAGGGAGATGATTGTTGTGCCCAAGACATCGGCCTCCACTGACAACCCATGGTTTGGACTGGCCAAGTATGCCTGGTCAGGGTGCGTAAACACACCTCCGCACACGCACACACTTCTTCTTTGATCCAGCCATTTCATGTTGTTTCCTCACCTCCCTTCCAGTTATGTGTTGGAGTGTGTTAGCTGTGGCGTAATCTACCGCAGCAGACAGTACTGGATGGGGAACCAAGACCCTGAGACTGGCGTTGTACGATCTGAGGTCAAACACGTCTGGGAGGGGGTGAGTGCTCCACCCCTCATCTCTTCCTCCAGCGGCTAATTGCAGTCCTGAATAGTGAAATCATTGTGTAAATATCTGAAGGATGAGATTATACATCCTTACATTGCATGACTAATCCACAAAGCCAGAATATGTAGACGCTGAGGATACACGACACCATAAAATGCACCGTATGCTGAACATGAGCTATTAGCAAGGCACGAAACTTTCAACATCTTGCGTGGTAGACTGAGATCTCGTAAGAAATTTCTTCCCAAACTGTCCCTTTTCCTTTTCCTCCAGCCGTCTACATCGTCTCATCTTTCTTTCCTCAGTCGGACACCTTTCTGACCACCCACCAGAATGCTGCCCAGAGGGTCCTGGATGGGATGAACTATGTGATCCAGTCTGTGTCGGAGTACAGCACGGGCCCCACCAAAGCTGTCACCGACTGGCTCACTGACCAGGTGGCGCCGCCGTACTGGAGGCCCAACACAGATATCACAGTGAGTCTGAAGCGCTAAAGCCAGGACATACGGAACAATTTAGATCAGGAGGATTAAAGCTATAATAGACCAAGCCACATGGAAAAAATGTCCCTCCGCTGTCTCATACCTGTTAGAACTGTCACGGCTGTCAGAAGGTGTTTGTGGAGGCGGAGAGGAAGCACCACTGTCGATCATGTGGCGAGGGGTTCTGCCATCCCTGCTCCAGTCACAGGATGCCGGTGCCAGAGAGAGGCTGGGGCAGCGTTCCTGTCAGGGTGTGTAAGGCCTGTTTCCGACAGGGAGGGCCAGCGGACACTAACAGCCAGGGTGAGACTCTTCCAACCAATTAAGGAACCATAGCCGGTCAGCTTTTATTAAATCGCATTTTAAGAAAACGAGAAGTGCTGACCGGGTTTAATGCAAACATTCTAAAGACCCTGTACACAGCCAGAGGTCCCAAAATGAAATCGGCTCCAAATATTGACTATAGTTATCTCCCTGCAAAATCTGGTGATGATCTTTGCAGCAGTTCTTGACTTATGTTGTTTACACACACACAAATGGACAGAGGCGAAAACAGCCTCCCATGTAATTACCACAATAGGTTTTTAATGGGGCACCAGTTTCTTCTCCCTCATTAAGATAATCCAGAATATATGAAAATGCAAATATTTTTCCATTTCAAAACTTTAACTGCTGGACACAAGCTGTGTCCTACTTTAAAGTCCAGTCTCTGTTTATGTTCTGTGGTGAGTATTGGACCAGGATGGGCTTCATTTTCTGCTTCCTCAAACAATGTTATGTCAGTTGTTTTGAATTAGATATTATCCTCAGAATCCAGACTACACTGTGTGTTGTGTATCCTGTACGATCTGTTTCTCCGTCTCTCACGTATACACACCTCCGTTTTTCAGCGTGTAAGGTGGAGCCTCGTGGTCTGATAGCCCGCAGGGTGACAGAGGTGGCCCAGTCTACACTGAACATGGTCTCCACAGCGGTGGACTACCCTCTCTGTAAGCGCAGCTGCTTTTTACCATTACACATTCTGTGTGTGCTCTGCAGTTTGGTGCACATGATCCCCAGGTCAGACAGCTTTTGCCCTTTCAGCTGTCTTTCAGCTGTGTGTCGAACATAAAAATTTGTTTCAAATTCTGTAAAATAGGGAAACATTGGGCCTTTCTGACTTGATCCCTCCCCTGCAAGTAATGTAACGCATATATACACATCTATTTGTCTGAAAACCTCAAATCTATCTGAGATATTTATTGGTGGGTCCACATCATAAACTTAAATGAAGCTGGGCAGTTGATTCACACCAGCCAGAGTGCTTATAATATGTAGTTTTACAGAATGTTGGGTTATGAATGCTTGTGATCTAATAAAAAAAAAAACCCACATACAATCCCTGATTCAAAAAATCTTGAAATTATATTTACTGTTCTGTACACCCTGCTCAGGTTTTGTGAAGAATGTGGCTCGGCCCGACTACTGGGTTCCTGACCAGGACATCACCCAGTGCCACCAGTGCTCCAAGATCTTCACCGCAGCAATGTCCAAGCACCACTGCAGGGCCTGTGGACAGGGCGTGTGTGACTCCTGCTCCACACACATCAGGCCCGTGCCCTCCCGAGGCTGGGACCACCCGGTCAGAGTGTGTGACAGCTGCCACGCCCGCACCGATAATCTGTGACATTTCAAACCAGGAGAACTTCTCAAAGGGGACTTGGTCTTCTACAAAACCTGAGCCGCCGCGCTG
Source organism: Mola mola (assembly GCA_001698575.1). Taxonomy (NCBI): domain Eukaryota; kingdom Metazoa; phylum Chordata; class Actinopteri; order Tetraodontiformes; family Molidae; genus Mola; species Mola mola. The sequence continues at coordinate 17,558,735 of KV751316.1, read as the reverse complement.
CTGCTCCCAGAGCACATGGGGGATTGATCTTACAGCACTGAACTGGAATCAGCCTCTGTTTTGGCCTGACTAACTTCAGATCATCTTTCTATCTCGTCTGCCTTCCCTGCCCAACTGATGCTGGAGTAGTACAAAGGTAAAAATCACTACAGCCCTGCTGCACCAGTCAGACCGCTCGGAAAACCAACTGGATAAGTGGAAAATCTCGATGTGTGATTGTTCTGGGGGTTTTTTAAATTAATATTATGATTCTTTTTAACTGGCTTGTGAAATGAAGTCATGCGACTCACTTTTCATAATATCGGAGTGTAGCCCTGCAGCATGCTGGCTGTTCTTAAATTATTCCGATTAAGTCAATGGGATGCATTGGGAATAGTGGGCAATTCTCGAATTTGAGGAACTTTTAAGCCCCTCAAAGCCATTTTGCTAGTTTGTCACTGCTAAGTCCTTTAGAAAAGTAGCGATTGTGTGAGGTGATTCTTGTTTTTATCCTCCTCGTGGTGTTCCTCTGAACGGTCTCTCACGCTCTCTCTTTCTCTGCCATGTGAAAACAAAAAGACACAACACAAAGTAGTTTTTGGAGACAAGTTAACTTTGTGTGGCTGTGATACTCCGGGCAGAATGAGATGGAGCTCCTGCAGTGTGTGCCTTCATAGGAATCCTGATTCCTATTTCTAAAGTCCCTGAACATCGATTTTTAAGTTCCTCCACATGTGCGAGGAGTAAAGAGAATTTCTGTGCCTAATTATGGAGCGACGTCATTGACAGCCTGTGATCTAAATTCTTGAAGTTATATCTACATTATGGTAAAATGGATAGAAAAGAAAATCTGTAGCATAAACACATTATAAACATTCCAACAAAGTATGGAAAAGCCTGTGTACTGATGTAGATTTACCTGTTATTGTTATTATAACAAGCGGCCGCCCTCTTGAACCACTTCAGAAGGCTTTTAATTAATAAGTACACCTGCACTGTAGTTTGAATGGCACTCTATTAGAATAGAAAGAAAAGAATATTTTCTTTGTACAGTACAAATATTCTAAACGTTAATGGAAAATGATATTTTCTGTCAAAGGGAGTTTCTCTGCGTAACATCCTGGGTGCATTATTCCCATTTTGCTGCCCGTCTAGAAATAATCCTGTTTTAATAATGTTTTCCAATAAAATCTCTCATCTGACGATCTTTTTCTTTTTTTCTTAAATGCATTAGGCTTGTCCAAACAAAGCAAACAAAGAGAGTCGTGTGTCTACAAATGTATTTCAATCACTTATTGCGTGCCTCTCCGTAATCTCTCCCTAAAACCCCTCACGTTCTATTTGCATGAAGGGGTATTAAATATTGTTGCGTAAGTAATTAAACGACAACACAAATGCAATGTAGCAATAAGAAAGAAGAGCATACATGAATCAAATAACAATTAATCCGAAAATTCGTGAAAAACAGTATCTAATGGTGAGGAAGTCTGCAGATGTTCTCGCAGCGGGACACAGATTTGTCTTCACAGAGGTAACAGCATTTCCATTTTAGAGCAAGAGCAAACCTTTGCCTCTTCTGTGTCCTTTGATTGATGTCAGCTTATTCTATGCAAAATTTGCTGATACTGTACTTAAATAAATTTGTTTTGGTTACTTATTTTCTGAGCACATTTTTTTATTGGAGTTTGGTGGCTGTGGGTGGCAAAGATGGTGTTTAATGTACATTACATTACATACATACATTCCTGTCATTGTTATACAGTATAATCAGATATTAGTGTCCAAGTTGTGTCTAAATTCTACTTTATTGCTCCATGAAGGAGGTCTTACGTGCCTTTTTTTTTTTTTTTTTTTTTTTTGGGGTTTTTCATTTCTTATTATTTGTCACAATCGGACGGATGAGCTCATTCGAGCTCGTTGGCGTTTGTTTTTTCTTTTTATAGGCCTCTTGCTGATTCACTCTGCGAATTAGGCGGCTGTTAACAGTATAACAAGTGCAAAGTACACTCAGATCTATTTTACAACCTCTGGTTCAAGGTTATCTGAAGTTCATTTTTTTTTTTTTTTTTTTTTTTTTTGAGGTTTCACATCTCTCATTATTTGTCACAATCGGACGGATGAGCTCATTCGAGCTCGTTGGCGTTTGTTTTTTCTTTTTATAGGCCTCTTGCTGATTCACTCTGCGAATTAGGCGGCTGTTAACAGTATAACAAGTGCAAAGTACACTCAGATCTATTTTACAACCTCTGGTTCAAGGTTATCTGAAGTTCAGCGTCCCTGATGTCCGGTGCTCTAATGGCTGGTTGACTAATATCCATCAAGCACAGCTCATTTCCTTCACAAACCAATTATGCGCGATCAAATCAACTTAAGCCTGCAGACTGTGTGCATATGTGGAGGAATTGGATGGAGGAAGGCCAAGAATATGTAACTTTGAATGAAGGACATGACATTTTAAAATGATGCAGATCAATAAAAATAACCTTTTTTATGGTTTGTTTTTTTTTGGGGGGGGTTTAGGGCATCGTCATCCATAGTCATATTTTCTAGTTAAAACTGTTAAACTGTAGCTGCAGTTGTGTGATAGGGTGGAAAGGTTGTGGTCTGGACCGACATGTTTTGACTGATGCTGCTGCCACACATAAATAACACATCCTGGTGTGAAGAAGGTGTGACGCATGAAAAAATGACCTTGTAATGCTGGTAATTTAACATTGATTTTACAGACAATCCGTGTAAAAGAGCTTAAATGCTATTGAGCTGAATGTGAAGGTTATCGGTACTTCTGCGACCTTTAATCCACAGATAGACGAGACCTGAAGAATTCAAGAGCGTTGACTTCTGCTCTGGTGGGATCTGTTTCGAGGAACATGATGGAGGCTGAATGTCTTGTCATGTAACTACACAAGGGGGCGCTATGTGAGCAGAAATATAGCAGCTGCGGCACAGTGAATTTTGCATGAGACCACCTACTGCTAGCTGTCCTGGGTGAGTCCCAGCAGGGGATTTTACAATAAAGTTGCCCTATTTGGAAGTCAGAAATGTACATCTTCTCTGCCACAAAGTTATTCATGTCTGTAGTGGCTCGAATCGCTCTTCACAGCCCGAGCTGATGATGGAGCAGAGGAATGTGTATGTACTGTTGTAATCACGCCGGATTAGCACATGAGTCACATGCAAAGGCAGCAGAGGTGACTGGGCCTGCGTATGATTACACAAGTCATCACTAGCACTTACTTAGAGGATCTTTTATGTGATTACAACCATACATTGTGGTAATAAGACACAATCATCAGAGGCCTATGTAAGTGCTGAATGACAAAGGAAGAGGACAAAGATGGATAGTAGTGGATGTACTCATATTATTGCTCTTTCATGTGATGCCAAAGAATGAGTAAGCCAGTGATTAAACTTGTGACTAAACACTCCAGTGACTTAAATTTTAAGGTTTGTCATCTCTCTCCCTCTCTTTAGGCTTATTGGATATAACACAACACACATTCATTTGAGCAAAGTGAACAATGGGTGAGTGACAGCAGACTGACTCTGGTCCTTTATGGCATCCAGCGCTGATTCGTGACAGCTGCTGGCGTGGGGGTGGGCGGGTAGAAGCTGACAGTGGGTTTGCAGGGTCTGCAGCTGTGAAGAAGATGAAAGTCTCTTCTCTCAAACCACATCAAACTCTTACCATCTGTGATTAAACAGTCCTCAGCATTTAGACCCAAATCACTATCTCAAGTGTTTAT
>KV751316.1:17538373-17554980 GCA_001698575.1 Mola mola | reverse complement strand
TTTAAAATAACATATTTCTCCTCTTACCTGTAGTGCTGCAGTTTTTATGCAGTTGAGCTGTTGGGATGTCTGCTCTCCTGTACGTAATGCACTCAATTGTATTACTCAAAGTACCAAAAACATACATTTTCTTAATGTTTCACGATGCAGAAAAAAGTTTGCATCTACACAGGGACAAAAGGCCGGCTAATAAAGTTAGCTAAAATTACACCATTGATGTTGATGTGGTCACAATCACAGGATGCTTGTTTTGTTGTGAAATGTCCCTTTGAAGGTACAGTTGTACCTTTCAGAATTATATTTTTGTGTAGGAGGAGGAGGTCAGCTGCCTTGTTCACGCATCGTAAAAATACACTTAATTCTAATAAGACCTAAGCAAAAAAGGAAAAAAAAAAAACTGACCCCAGCCATCTTGTTTTGGCCACCTCTGGTTTTCCAAAATAAATCCTCAATTGACAGAATAAGATGTGCAAGTATTACGTCATAATGCGCTATTTCCAGGTGCAATCAGGTTAAAAGGCTGTGTCCTCTGAAGTGAGCTGAGCTTCCATTGCCCGTGGTCACAATTTGGGCCTGTGTAAAAGGTCACCAACTCCACTTCTAGCTGCAAACAAGGTAACTACAACGACAGGTAACGTCAGCTGTAAGCACTTTTAATATCGGCCAGGCCAATCACAGATTGACAAAGAGGAACTGGATGCTGAAGGGAAAGCATTTTCAATCCAGTGAGAATTGCTCGCCTGGTAAAAGCGTAAAAGAGTTTTCTTGGTCCCCTTATTCACATTGTGATGACATCACAGGTTTTTAAGTCCTTTTTTTTTGACAAATATAACACATCCAGGGATCGAACCTCTGCATTCATAACTGAATGTTTGAAGTTCAACAGACGACTTTTTCATATTGGGGTCGACGGGGAAAACCGCAGTACCACAAGTGGCCACAGGGTGAAATTGTGGGTCAGTGTTACGAAAAATTTTCAACGGTGCAGCAATTTCGCCAAACAGGCGCTAAACAGGCGTGAGCGTAAGGATTGTGTGCATGTGTGCGCTCTTGCCTTGACATTTCAAGTTTGGACCCTGTGGGCAAAACTCAACGTTAGCATATGTCTACGTGCGCGCACACACACACTACATGCGACCCCTTTGTGGAAGCTTGTCATGGCCGGTTTGCTCGATAAACAAGCATCAAAATGGCTCACTGCTTCACTTCTTTCAGGCTTTTATCCTCAACATTTACATCAGGGCTCCTGCCACGCCACTGGAACCAGCTGTGTACCAAACCAAAGGTGCATTTCCGTGCAAATCAATAGCACACATGTGCAATTAATGAGCGTAATTACTTCCTCCTAGCTTCAGGATCTGCAAGGTCACATTGCCGTACACCGGATCTGTTACGATTAGCAGCGTCAGACCAGTGTGAGAATACGTGTGTGAGGGGCAGAGAGGCTGCTGGAGCCCACACACAATTTCTGATGTTTCTGATTTAAGATGTCAGAAATATCAGGAAACATCATGTGTGCTTATCTTTGTGTGATGCAGGGGGATAAAGGGATGTGTGACTGCTGATCTGACAAACGGGCACGGGCCATTACACAAACACCATTACCGTGTGTACGCTCACGCTGCTATCAGCACACTGACGCACTTGTATGGACACACACGTCTCACACAGCCCGGCACTCCCTCCTGTTCTTTGTGATCCCATCTTATCAACAGTCGATTGTAAAAGTGAATCTTAGGGGAACGAGGCAGCACACAGTGGAAGCGGAGCGACAGAGCCCACAGTGAGGCTTCTTTATCCACACACTCAGTGATCCTGGACTGTCTAAATAACAGCAAAACCACACACATCCTCTTGATTGTTTCATGGAAAACTGTGTGTTCGCAGTGATCATTTCACACGCGTACTTCAAACGCTCACTTGCGTAAAATAGGCATCAAAGACACACACACGAGAGAGAGCAGGGGATGTACACTCGAGTCAGAGTGTGCACACACACACGTACACACACAGAGAGCCCATTAAGATGTTATTGTATTTTCAGCTACTATCATTTCCTCTGGCCCTTAAATTTTTGCACACTCTGGCATTTTCCAGCTGTTGTGAATTAATCTTTCGCTGCGTATCCATGGCAACCAAGCACCCCCCCCCAACCTTTACAGTAGCAGCAAGACTCACAGTCAGCGAGTTCTAGTAACATGTAGCCAAGGCGTGAAGTGTCTCCCTCTCTGACTCTCCTCAGATCAGAGGACAATGGCTGGGCGAGAGGTACTGCTACGACCACTCAAGAGCTCAGTGTGTGTGTGTATGTGTGCATCCACCCCTTTCCTCACGGCCCTTAAGAAGAAAAGAGGCCTTGTCTGGTCCCGTCAGTGACCTGAGCGGCAGCAGCAGCACCACTGAGGCGACTGGAGGATACTCAGACAGCTGTCACATCCAGAGAAATCCATCAATTATCTTTGGGTTCTCTGATCAACCTGGTGAACAGACCTGTGAAGCTGTCAGCTGTTAGGTGACAGATGGACGCAGGGTTACATTTCTTGTGTATCTGATGCTCTGAACTTTTCTTTGATGAGGCGGTGACTCATGGCAACTGGTCATTATAACGCCTCGCTTTCTACATGAAGCTGCTCGCGACAGCGTCTGTGGATTATCCTGCCCAACTGTGTCAGGATTTTGCAGAGTGAGGCAACAGTGTCTTTTGTTTTTGGCCATATAGTTTTCCAAATTTCCTAAATGCGTCCCCAAAACCTGCCAGTGACACTAAAACAATCCAGAGGGACGAAAAGCGCTTCAAGTAGGAGGAAACTTTGCCATTTTGGAACATCAAACAAGGTTTAATGTGTGATTTTTGATATCGGGGGGTGCTGTTAGGCTTCTTTTTGCGTTTGAATGAGCAGAGTTGACAGACAACCGTAGGGCACTTTTCATATGCCGGTAAAAGAAAAGCAAGCAATGAACTACAGATTTGTGGGTGAGGCTTTAAGTTACAGGCTGCAATTTACTGTTCAAGTAAATGTAATTTGCAGCGTACCATTATGTATTAAATAATGTATTTAGTGTTGCATTTTGGTCCCTTCTAGCTACAGATATGTAGACATCTTGTACAGGTACACTTTTCTCACAAAAAGCTGCAGTTAAAATTCAGTGTGCTTCTGCTGTGAATTGCAGGCTGTAATCTAAAGCGTTGCCAAGTTGTGAAGTGGGAGCTAGTGATTCTGTAACACTTTTGCCAAGAAATTTTTGATTTAGAGGTTCAAGGTTAAAGGTTGAAGCTTCTGATTCAAAAGTACATCTCAAAAACTTAGTATAATGTGCAAAAGTTTTTTTTTTTAAGGTAACTTTCATTAACTTTCATATCTATTCATTACATGTGAAATTAATGTTACAGGCCATACAATTAGTTTACCAGTATAATATATAATAGTCAAATATCCTCTTTTGTTTTCTGAGTTGTGGGGCCGTAATGATAAAATTGGAATAGTACAATGCTTGAAAGATTTTAGTTTGTGTGTAACGAGTCTAGAATCCTGGTATAAAATCGAGGATTCTCTGTCCAGACGTCCGTCTGTCTGTCTGTCTGTGCCTCACATAGGGCCAAAAGTGTTTGGCACTTCAAACTTTGCAGGTCATTTGTTGATGACACGAGGACGTTGCCTTTTGTTCATTTGTTGATGTTAGGATGAGCGCGGCATTCGATATTAATACATTTTATCATGCAGAGTTCAGCCCTCTTCTGCCCTTTTGAGCCAAAACACAGACAACAGCACTCTGCTTTTGAAACCTCCACTGTGGTAGAGGACGGGACTGCATCTGTGACGGAATAAAAACAAAAAAACACAAAAAAAACACACATCCTAAGTCTCTTCTTTGATGTCTTTAATATCCTTTATATAACATAAAAGATGTCAAAGATATCAAAAGCACAGATCATATCTTTGGGAGCCGCACAATCTATGAATACGCGAGTTGATCGCAAGAAAATTGCATATCAGCGACTTTGATAATCGTCATCTCTGCCAAGGGCGGGGGCCTCTGTTTTTGCCCGCGCTCACGTAGATATTTGTTTGTGAACAGGATACCTCAGAACGGTATGGACACATTTCGATGCAATGTTGAGGAGAGGTGGGAAATGGCCTAAGGATCAGTCCAGATCATTTCGGTGATGATCCAGCATCTGGATCCAGGATAAGTATAATGGCGGATAGTTCTTTTTTATTCTTCTTTTCCCCACTTTCGTCTTTACAATCTGCATGAAGTGCGACCACAGTAGGAACCAGGACCTAAACCAACCCCCTGAGGTTCGCGTCCGGATTGGGCAGTGTACTATTATATTCAATCTTCACCTGCTTAAATAAAAATCACGATATTCTAATTTTTAGAGATGCACCAGTTGATCTATGAGTCCCGTTCCCAGGTCATCAAATACTGACGATGGGTTTCCTGGGCCACTGGGAAATTATGCTTTTGGTTGGTAGGTTGTGCTGGCTAACAAACCAAAGCTTAGTTTTCACTGTCCTGGTGTTTAACCGCCTAGAAATATGAATCAGACTCTTACAAAATACCCCTTTAAGCAGCAGATTGTATTTCAGGTTTTGCTTAGAGTTAACGCCAACGTTTTTTATGGCCACAAACCATACACAGATTTGATAATCATTTGTAATGACGTTGCACCCAGGAGTTTCTTGTCTATGTAAACGATGGAAATACTCCAACTTCGGCAGGGAAAAATGAGCAGCACTTTTCTGGAACGGTGTGGTGACAAAAAGAACTCCTTCCAGTAGCAAAAACTGCTCTAAAGCACTTGGCTTTTACAGCCCTCCGCGGTGTTTGTACTGAAACTCGGGCAACAGTTGAATGGAAACGCAAGGAAAAAAAGATGAAAAGCAACAAAAGTCAATAACAAAAGACAGAAGCAAAAAATCCTAGGAGGCAGGGATGAAAAGAAAATGGGAGTTGGCCTAAAAAAAATAAACTGAAAGAATCAGAAGGGAATAGGAGGAATGGGGGAGGGGGGTAGTTGTTTGTGGAAAACAAAAAGCCACCGGCTACAAAACATGAGCGGGAGTAATATTATATTACTTTATTTATCTTTTGTACAGTGTAATTACAATACAAATATGTAGGTTTAAATACAAAAATTCTGTAAATAAAGATTAAAAATAAATTCCACTGGTTTGCTTTGTTACCATCACTAAACTAGCTATGGTTTTTACAATCAGGTTTATGAGGTCATTTAGTTTGCCTTAACGCAGAACACAATTAACCTACATTTATAATTTGGATGCCGTGCAAACAAGAGTCAAGGGCTTAAAATATATTCTCAATGACTTAAAACCATTGATTTCATGAGTCTGGTAAGAAGGGGAGGGTAGAGGGAGCAGTTTGGATTCGTTTGGTGGGTAAAAAATACTGAAAACAAAAGGACAAAACCCTGGGAGGGCCTGAGATGGTATAAATTAAGTTCAATTTACGTTCTCTGAGGAAGGCAGCTTGTCAGACGAGAGCGCTGCCGCAGGAAGGGACACAGTGAGGTAATTAAACTGTGTGGGATTAATGAGCAGGAGGCAGTTCATATCCATATAATTCGATTGCCAGGGAACATAAAACAGCAGCATCTCTGGTCAGATTGTAGTTTTTGCAGAAACCACCTGCGTGTCACACGGAGAAGCCATGTAGAGATCTTACTCGGTAATCCTGCATCTTCTTGATAAGACCTGAGTCATGCCAGAAAACTACAACTTAAAACACAGAAAGCTTGAACTATAATATCTTGTTTATGCGATTGCAATAATAGGCAACGTTTCAAAAAAAAAAAAAAACGAAACAGGATGAAATGCTGTTTTTTTCGGTCTCATGAGTTGGGAACGCTTAAATGGAAGTGGCTCGGCCTTGAGACAAAGCGATGTGGCCACAGTGCTCAGACTGTGGCTCCACGTGATGAATGTGTCTTTGTTCTCGGTATTTTCACACACTTCCCCTCGCGCTCTTTTCTCCCCTTTCACCTCTTATCTGCCTTTTCCTGTCTTCAGACTTCCTCCGTCTCATTTTGTAAAAAGGTGCAACTCCAGTCCCTCCTTCGCTCTCTCACGTGCCGGCGCTCCTTCCTTCTCTCCACTAACCTATTCTACTTTTCCGTGGTTTATCGGCCTGTTACACATTCTGCATCGGAAAGCTTTTACGTCTCTCAGCCCCTTTCCATTTGCCACCCATTAGTCTGCTCCCGTTCCTCATGTCCGTTCGCCTCTCAATCCTGAAACAAGTTATGAATGCCGCACCGATGTGCACTGATACAGTAGTAGATAGAGGAGAATACGCATTCATACTGTGCGTGATGGGACTATACCCCGTGTTTGAGCATATTAAAGGATTTATGGATATCGGAATATGGTGCATCATTCTTTCAAACAGTTGCACAGTGTTGTAGCCTGTTTTGTTTCCACTGAGTTGTTGAAGTTCCTCGTATTTCTCAGGAGAAGACAGAGTCCAAAGAACCGCCGCGCCGCTTGTCCGTGTGTTGGATATCCTGAAGTGATATTTCATGGCCCGCTAAGCTTTGACAGGAGGCTTTAGCAACAGAAATGGGCTGCAGCACCAAAGTGAAGGCCTTACTGGCCCTAATTGGCCGGCCTCCCCAGCAGCGGAGTGTATATAGGTGAGCGCTAACGGGTGGAAGAATCATGCCGATATATACACTTACTCTCTTACATGTCGCACAACACACCACTGTACTGTCAGTCATTGCTATTTGGTTCTGGCTACCTATCTCTGTTCCCCTCTACTGCTGTCCAGTCCTACTTTTTACCTGTCCGCTAACCTTTAGTTTCACTCCTTTGTATGGTTCAACAAATATAAATTGAGGAGATGAAAAACACTCCTAAATGCTGCTTTAAATTTTTTTGATTTTTAAGTATATATAGCTTGTTAAAATAATAATAAAAAAGGAAATACAATAAATAAAATAATTTTGGCCATAAATCTCTACTATCAGTCAGTCTTTTTGAGTTGGTCAGGTTGTGTCTTCCATCACTGGCTAGTCCTTTCGGTTACTCAAAGTTTTGCTGTACTTGGCTTAGATCAGCATCCATCCGATCATGCAAGTCATCAAATCACTGCAACTGTTTTTTTTTTTTTCCACCGAGACCCTCGGCAGAAAGAAAAAGAACAAGTATCTCATGGTTTTGGAATGGATCCGACAGGAGGCCCCTTCTAAAGAAAGAAAATGAGCCGTGTGCCCGCTAATGTCCTCAGTGGGGGCACAGACAGTACATTCAGGGACTTGCAGCGGGTAAAATAAAGCCGGGGTGGAAAAGTAAAGCAGGGATGATAGGTGGGTAGTAGGTGGCCTGGTAGGATTCAGTCCATTCTGACAACTTTCTTTTCCAAGCTTTCACCGGAGTGTAAACAAAAGCAATTAAGATCATCATAACATTCACTCCTGTGAGAGCTTGGAGAGAGGCTGGCATGGACCAGATGGTAGGCTAAGTTTGAGGACCTGCATCCTATTCTTAACCGAATTAGCGTCCAACTTTTTCTCGGTCTGTGAGTACAGGACTAGAGCTCCAGTTTCGGGAGGCCAACTCTGGCTTAAAGCTCAATCTCAAAAGTCTTTTGAAGATTGTTGGAGAATGGGTTGCCTCCCACAGCTGGCGCCTTGTTCCCCGGCTGCTGAGGTGCTGGTTTGGCCTCCAGGGCCGCCCACTTTGCCTCAAAACGATCATCGTCTTGGGCGTCGCTGGCTGCCGGAGCTGTTAGCTGGCTGCCCTCTGGCGGCCAGCTGCTACCGCCGCCACCATTCCCACCACTGCTGGAGGTCCCGTTCGGGAGGTCCATTATGATGTTGCTGTGCGGTGGGACGCCGTTAGAGAATGGTGTGGAAAACCCCGCCAGTGTCCCCACTTTGGGTCCTCCCCCGGTTGAGCCCATGGCTCCGCCACCTGCACCAGATGATCCTGTAGCTGTGCAGAAGACATTGGCCACCATTTGTGACGGTGTGATGCCCACCACAGGCACGCTGGTGTTGGGATAGGTCATACTGCTGCCCAGGCCCGGCATGTAGGTCTGCATGGGCATGAATGCCGGCTGGACAGGCTGGCTGGCAAACATTCCAACGGGGACTGGAGTGGCATCAAAAGCCAGAGGGAAGGGCTGCATGGAGCTTGGAAGGGAGCCTGGGTGCCCAGGGAGGGAATGTTGGAGCATGGGGGCCCCAGACATGCTGGGACCAGACATTGTGGGAATGGACATGGAAGGTAGGGACATAGGGGGGCCTGACACCGGAGGACCTGGTATCAGGGGAATGGATGATAAGGACATGGGTGGGAGGGGCACGGGAGCCTGACTTGGGAGAGCAGAGGGGCCAGAGACGAGAGGTTTGGACATGGTGCCTATGGGCATGGGGACAGTGGATACTGAGGCTGCCTGGCTTGACATAGAGGGTGGTCCAGGGATGGTGGGGATGGCGGGGCCTGGGGGTGGCGTCTGTTGCGACTTAACAGCCTTGGAGACCTCTTCCAGCCATCTCTCAGCCTCGGAGGGCGTGCGCCTGTGTCCACTCTGCATCTGCATCCCCGCCGAAACTGCGGGAGGAGAGTGGAGCGGAGGCTCCACCTGGACCCAGGAGGAAGCGGCTGTAGGGATAAGGTTAAAGATTTTGAATAGGTGTAATGATTTCCTCACCGCTGACTTCAGAATGTGCCCTGTTGGAAAACAGCAAATATTGCTGACTGATCTGATGCTTACCTTGCACTGATGCAGGTGGTGGAGGCAGAACAGGTGGCACAGTGCTGGCGGGGGGGCCATTTGCAGACAGAGAGGGGTTGGAGAAAAGCTCATCTGATGGCTTGGTGAAGGAGTTGTTGATCTGGCAGCAGAGGGCATTGATACTGCCGTCACCCTCACCCTGCAGCCCCATGTCCATCTCTGGTACTAGCAAGAAAGGCAGACACAGTTTGGAGGAGAGTAGGGGAGGTCAAAAACAAGAGAATGGGGATAAGGAAGATAAAAAATTGAGGTGGAAAAGGGAGAGAGGATTGAGTAGAGGGATAGAAGCACACAAAAAAAAAGAGGGAGAAATGATTTATTTATACATTTTTGTGAAAGACCCAGTTTGCATCAAAAGCATGAAACTGGAGCATCAAGCTGACTTTGATGCTGACCCACAAAGCATCAAAAACTCTAGATTTTCAAGACAAACATGGTATTGTTGCTAATCACAGCCCTCTAAGTAAAAATAAAATGTTTTAATTCATCCCATGTATAATCTATGTACAGTTTGCGTGCGTTGTCCCCAGGGAAGCGAATTAGATTTAGATCATCCTTGCTTCTTCCTTTATTCTCTTCTGCTCAATCGTCCCTTATTTGGCTGTCCCCATCCACGCTCTCTCCATGAACAGTCATCCAACACTTGTTAAAACGAGCCTAACATTTCTCTCACCGCGTTAGTAAGTCGCACATAAATAGAAATAAACGTGAGATTGAAATGAAGTAAATGAACAACCCAGCGCAGATCAAAATCAAACATTCTCCCGGTGACTCTTTTAAATGCATTACTTTTTTGCTCATCTGAGCGCGTCGTCTTGCTTCGGGCCTCGAATTAGGCTGCAGACGGACCCGGAGGCATGTGTGAGGTCTCCCAATAACGATTTCTCTGTGCTTTGTTCTGCAAATGCCCGAGCCCGTGATCCCTCTCTTCCCGTATGCTCTTGTCAACGCCCCCCAGAGTTCAAAAGCACTCTGAGAACTTGACATGCGTGCCTGTTTGTGTTTGCGTGTTTCTCTCCGTGCACGTTTAAGGGTTGGCAGAGGGCTGGCTGAAGGCAGAAAACCGGGACAGCTGATTGACCGCACAAATCAATACACGCATTGTTTGGAGAGTCACAAGGGAGCGGGCAGGCAGAGGCATCGGCTACTTCTGCTTAGTGCGTGTGCGCCTATGAGAGAGGGGGGGGAAACAACAACATGCACACTGCATCAGATTTGCCACCAATGGATAAATACTCTAACACGCGGGGGATCGGAGATGTAATTAAAATGAGCAAATGGGCAGCGAGATCAGGAGCCGCATGTTGTCAGAGGTGTCGCTCATGTCCACTAATGACTATAATCAGCCTTCGCACGGAGCGCTCTGATCCTGTGGCACCACACGGAGCAGGCGTGTCTCTCTCTCTCTGTGTGTGTGTACACATCAAGTTGTGCTGGGTAAGTCAGTTAGTATTCATTGACCTGAATAAAAAGTCAAGACCTTTCGCAGCTGCGCATGCACAACCGTCCACATCAGCACTAACAGCCGTGCTAACGTCACTTCAGATAACTGTTATTTGTTTATTTATTTATTTATTTCTGTGGCTTACATTAAATAGAAGGCAAGCATCAGAATTTAACTGAAATTTAACTGAACGTGAGTTTAAATGCAAGAAATGCATCTGAGATTTGCAGGTTAATTCTGCGATATGTTTCCGCAGACCTCTGCAGACAGGAGTCAGTGACGCCAAACTGAAGCTAAATGGAATAATGCTCCAATCAATGCAAACAGCCTCGATGCAAGTAAGGCCAGAGGGTACTTTCTGTTTGTCTGCAGGGGCCACAGTAATGTTCTTTGACTGAAATATTTCTTAAAACTTATTTGAGTTTGCAAAATTATCATAGTAAATTAATTTCTTAAACCTCAACAGTGATTTAGGATCCTCTCTGAGTGCAGATACTAAATATTTTTCGATTTATTGATTTTATACCAGGCTTTTAATGGGGTCAGTCTGGTCAGCAGTCTGTGAAATCTGCATCCTGCTGCTAAATCGGCAGCATGTTTTTCATTTTTGGTAGTTCTATCATCACATGATGGTGTAGTAGTTGCTCAATCCTTTCTCAACTTGAACTAAACCTCGAATGAATTGAACTGAACTGAAACAAAATGCCCCTATTCCCCTCAAAACAAGCAACACCTTCCTCCACATTATCATTTTCTTTGGATTTTCACTGCGACAACCACCATTAATAACTATAGATTTTCCATTATAGACATAATACATTATAAGTACATTACTACATCTTTTCAACTACTGAAATAAGTTTCCCATTGATTTCAAATTATATTGACACCCGCTTCATCTCTCACTCATCTCTCTATCTGGGTGACTTGATAGTTTGAACATTCTAAAGAGGGCGCAGTGAAAAACACTGCATTAGAGCTTTGCTTTAATTTGAAAAATATCAGTAATTTTAATCGCAGCTCATTCACAAATGTCGGGAACCTTATTGACAGATAAGGTCCCTTCCTCAACACCGTCTCAACTCACCAGGGTTCTTGGCCTCGAAGTCAGTCTTGCGTTGCAGAGTCGACGGCAGGTCGTTGAGCCGGAGCGACAGCTGCCTCTTGAAGGGAGAGTTCTTCTGGCTGAGGGCCGGGAATCCCCGGAACGAGCCTTGACGCACCAACTGCTCGATGGGCGCATGGCGGCGGGGGATGGCGTGAGGCCCGCCTGGTTCCGGCCGCTCCATGGGGGACGCTGCACCCTCAGGGGGAGAGGCGGTGCCAGGTGGGAGGGCTGGGATTGCTGACGGTGGGTCTGGAGAAGAAAACGCAGGGTCATTACTAGTCAAGTCTAAATTAGGTTTGCTCAGTATTCTAAAGCTCAAGTCAAAGTTCTAACTGTACTTCTGGGTATCTTGTACAAACTCCTAATACCTTTCTTCTTGTCCGATAGCTTGTCGTCCCGCTCGCTGCTGCTGCTGCCGCCCTGCTGGCTGCAGGAAGAGTTGGCCCGGAAGGAGCCCTCGCGCACAAACGAGGTGCGGCTGGCGTCAAAAGAGGCGGTCACGCCGCACTCCTTCTCCCGGCGCTGCTTCCTCTCCAGGCAGGCGGCGAAGGCACAGCCAACTGCGTGGCTCAGTCTTTCTCCCTGGCGGAGCATCAAACGGAGAATTTAACACACAATTTTAAGGCGAAACGCGGGTAAAACAGAATTTAGACCCTCAAATATGATTTTGGCTATTTATAAATGACTGCTGTTCATGTCACCTTGCACATCAAGTTCATACATTCATATAAAATACACAATGAAGATGGGATATGGTTGCGACTATCAACATCCAAATTCTTCAATGTCAGATGTCGACATGCGATCGCACTCTGTGGTACCAAATGCAACTAAATCCAGCCTGTTTTTTGCAATAATTTTGAAACTTTTCCTGTAACATCGCTGCCTTCACTACTTCTCTTGAAAGGCAGCCATGACTGCTGCAGGGAAGACTCATTTTAAGATGAGAAGATAGAGATATGGAGATTGTGGGGCGGAAATCGAGACAGACAAGAGACGGACAGATAACTCCACAGGCTTCTGTTTAATCCCCTTTTCTAATCCTGCAGGCCTGTGCTGCACTCTCCCGTCCACATTAATAATCCAACTCACAGTCTAAGCTGATGAAGCTGCCTTGTTGAAACCACAATGCACTATGACGATGCTGGTTCTGTTTCAGCTGTCTTCACATGATGACCTGCTCACCCCAAGGTCATCCAAACGGAAACACCGGGGGACAGAAACTGACACTAACTGCAACAATAAAATACATAATCCACAATGCCGATATGAGTCAGAGGGCGTTGGTGGGTATAGACCATAGATACACCGAAGTCTATGCCTGTTTTCTTTATTTAGAAATCGTTTTTTAATATTAATTCACAAAATCCTCATCTTTTTGGAGGTTGAATAAGAAAAGTGGGATTTTTGCTTAATAAATGCATTTTTTTTTTTTTTTTTTTTTTTTTTAATTTTACTGACAAAATCACTTTGTTGTTGAATGACTAATTGGTCCAGCTCTGAGAAAAACCAAACCAAAACGAGCAGTGTTAAACCGGCCCCTCATGCCGTGAGGTGACCGCGGCCCCCTTCATCAAAGACCAGCCAGTCAAGGCGGCCGCTGAACATTTCAGCGTTCTCAATGCCTCTGAATGAATCACCTTTGGATCAATAGCTGCTTCAGCCCAGGGAAGTCTGCATCTGTATTCAAGGGAACGTCGATTGTGTGTTTCTTTTTGTCGTTTTGTACTTAAACTTAGAGAACAAAACTAAATTCAAGCAGAATAAAACTTCATATCCTTACCTTGTTCTGTGTGAGTTATAGATTTTGGTCTGCGGTGGAGGTTGTTTATACTACAATACTTAAACTACGTCATTAAATGGCACCTTTTATGTCTTTAATGTCTATTATGAAAGACACAGAAGGGTCACAGTAGCATGAAAGAAAAAGAAACTCGGGGGAAATAAACGAGTAAGAATACAATATAAAATACTAAAACTAAAAATGTCAGAATACATATGAAGCACCCGACTACAATGTACCTACTCGCCTCCCCATTCCTCAATTGCAATCATTTTAAATAATTAAGCTACATCACCACACAATCTCTAAAAAAACATTACATGACATACAATAGTATTCTAAATTACAGAAAATAAATGTGTTTCCCATTTTGCAAACTTTACATTCATAGCAGAAGAAAAAGAAATGTGGGTGTGATCTCGCTACACCAAAACACTATTCAAATACGAAGCTCATTAATTACCACATATCATAAACTCTCTAGATTAGATTAGATAAAATAGATACTTTATCCTGAAGGCAATTGTGATATCCAGCAGCAGCATGAATAACGATTAAAGCTGCGAGCAGCGTTGAACGAGCTAATAGCTCTTTAAGCCCTGGGAAGTTTGTATTTTAATTCAAAGGAATATTAACGGAGCGTTTCTTTTGGACGCCCTTAACTTTAACTTCCTGGGGGGAGAGAGAGAGAGAGAAAACAAAAATTAACTAAATTTATCCAGAATAAAACTTAATATCTGTACCTTTTCCTGTGTGAGTTATAGATTTTTGTCTACAGTGGTGTTTATTATAATGATGCACTTCACTCTATGTGACATGTTTTCTAGTGTAATTACACACTTCCATGGTGTGTAATTACACTAGAAAACATGCTTGGATTATTGCTATCCTGCTTGGATTATTTCATGTCATGTTTATTCGGTATTTGTGTGTTTAGTCATTTTAATAAAACATTTTCAGCCATAAATCCCCATAATATAACATTTTAGACAGCAAACATCTGGAATTCAACTTTGCGTCGAGAAAAAAAGCTTAAGTGCCTCCTCACCGAGTCTTTGAGAGCCATGAAGCAGTGGCACATCCACCGTCTGGTAGTACCGTCTCGGCAGATGTAGGAGAAGGCCTTGTCATAGTTACGATCCGGAGCGCAGAAGGAAACCTTCTCTATGGTCTGGTCCACAATGAGGTCCTGAGAGAGAGGACGCCAGAGACGATCTCACATAAACATACCACACTCACGTCAACTGAAATGCCACAGCAGGTAGGCGAAGTCACACCTGAGATGGTTTTATCTTTCTCAAAGCTGTTTAAAAGGTGCTGTTCGTCCATCTTTTTTTTCAGTGAGATGTCAATAATAGCGGAACAATATCCTGCTTGGATTATTTCAGCCTGTTCTCAACTCAGATCGTCCGATGTTTTGTCACGGCCCCTCATGGCACATTCAGATGCATCGAAACTCGTTTCGTACTCGTAAAATTACTTGTACAGGTTGGTGGTCTCTACAGCACTAAGCCTGACCCCAACAAGTGGCCAGGATTGGTCCCTTAGGTTTCCTGAGAAGAAGAACCCGGCTGTCTGACTTTGTTTTTTGGAGGCTCTCATTGGTGGATTGCAGAATAAAAGCAGAAATCCTCAGCCATGACGTCGACTGCTTATTTCAGTTATGTATGTATGTACTGTAGTCCATAAAATGAACTCCATATGGATACGATAGCACAGTCAAAGACGTGTTACTCATTGGTGTCTAACAGAGAAGTGAAACAGTGCCATCGGTGTCAGTTTCAGACGACTTTAACAGATATCCAAGGGTGACATGTATTCCACAACACAGAGGTGCTGAGAAGGGAGGCGGTCAGACCTGAGTGGACCTGACTTTACCATGGTAATGTCGACCTGACGCTAAAGGACAGTTTCAGAGACTCAGCCAGTTTGCGTCAGGGTGGTGACAAAACCCGATAACTGACTAGAGACGAGAACAGGTTGATTATTTCTATTAATCCAAAAACCTTGTTGTTAGTAGATTCAGTTGAATCATTTCCTTTACATGGAATTAGACCGTATCACTGTGCAGATATCTACTCATGGACGAGACGTTTGTGCGTGACATTAACGATGTCCCCCTCTGCCGAGCGATAACGTTAATCTAACGTTCATCATTGATAAAAGACCCTTCGGCTCATTGATACACAAAAAAATAGTTCCCTCGTGAGACTGCTCACAGGAAAAATCTGGATCGTCTTGAGTATTGTTATCATGATTTATGAAAAGATGTTTGATTGGTCATTTGTCATTTTGAGCGCAGCAAGACAAGTGGGATCTATGTAGATCCATTATATTCAAGAGATGGCGTCCCTTCAACCAATGTCTCCAAAATACACGCTGGCTCACAGCTGTCTACATGGATAAAAAGAGCAACAGGAAACAGGAAAAAAAAAAAAAAACTCCCTCCCGTTAGTTCCCTCGTGAGACTGCTCACAGGAAAAATCTGGATCGTCTTGAGTATTGTTATCATGATTTATGAAAAGATGTTTGATTGGTCATTTGTCATTTTGAGCGCAGCAAGACAAGTGGGATCTATGTAGATCCATTATATTCAAGAGATGGCGTCCCTTCAACCAATGTCTCCAAAATACACGCTGGCTCACAGCTGTCTACATGGATAAAAAGAGCAACAGGAAACAGGAAAAAAAAAAAAAAAATCTCCATCCTGTTCCTTTAAGTCAGCCGGAACTATGGCTCCAATACTGGGCATGACAGCTTGTGGGCTGATCTTATTCTTGACACAGTGCTTTCAACCTCAGTTAACCCCCTGGGACCCCTCTCACTCCAACCTACTTAGCCGTCCACCAGTGACAGAAAAGAAAGTGACTACACACTAATGACACTGAACTCTCTTTTCATCACACAGATATTTCCACCACTTGCCCTTCCTTCTATAAAGGGTTTATTCAGCCCGTCTCTGCATCTATAGTCACTACAGGCGAAACGAAGGGAGGCCCCTCTCTTTCTCTGTGTACATTAAGGGGCCCCCGGTTCACCTCTTTGACTCACCAAACGGCAGAAAGATGAAGGAAAACAAGAAGCGAGAGGGGCAAGAAGGGGACAATAGAGAATGAGGGTTCACACAATCATCCACGCACTTCCTTCCTCTCGTCTCAGTGTCGCAGGAAACAAAGGGAGGGGAGGACCAGGAGAGAGGAAGACGAGGGAAAAGGTGGAGAAGAAAAGGGTGAAGGAGGTCGGACGGATAACGGCCTATTCACTGAGGGCCAAATGAAGGGGGCTGTTCGTGTGTGTGTGTGTGTGTGTGGGGCTGACTCAGATCATGTCCCTACCTCTTTGAAAGGAAGAATAATGCACAGCAGCATGTGACTCAAAGTGTCTCATCTATGCGTCGCTGCCTTCAGCACAAAAGAGACTTGAACGCTTATTTCCACTGATATTGCATTATGAAGGTCGTGCGTAGCTGCGTCTCTGCTGCTCACACTTACTGAATATACACGCACTGA
>KV751316.1:17511633-17528548 GCA_001698575.1 Mola mola | reverse complement strand
TGGGAGCAAAAAAAAAAAAAAAATATATATATACGGCCATCTGACCGGCAAAAACACATTTAGAAGAAAAAAACTGTGAATTATTTTTCCTTTGGAGAGTTTCTGTCCTGGTGACTCACAGTTTCTTTGAGTCCCTTCAGCACCGCAGAAATAAAACCTGCATGACCACGTAAGACCCTTGATGCCTCAGCACAGGCCACAGGTCAACATCTAACGACAAAACTGTTCGACAGAATCCTCCAAATTAGTCAAAATACACACATGATGCTACTGCTTCCTTAAAAAAAACATGGTTTAAAAATGATTTCTAGGTTCTGAAAAAAGCTGTAATTGCAGTTAAATGTAATTCTTGGTGCGTCTTAAAAAATAGGAATATCATGGAAGTTCTTATTTTCTTATAATTTAATTTAAAAGTTTAACCTTTAACATATTTTATATTCATAACACTCGCAGTGAATTATTTCAAGCCTTTTTATTTTAATATGACGATTATGTCTGATACTCACACAGACATATTCTTATATTTTCAGATGATATTTTTGTTATGCTGTGGACCATAATTATCAAAATGCAAATAGTAAAATGCTTAAAACATTTTAGTTTACATGTTATTGGTCTCGAATATACTAGATGTTTATGATCAAAAATCACAATATTTCTAATATTTTTAGACGCACTATTGGTTTAATGTTGCACAAATCACGATATTCTAATCTTTTGAGATGCACTAGTTCATCAGAAGCTGATTTGACATTTTGTGATTACGGCCTGGAGCAAAACAAACTTTTCACTTTACTCATGTTAATTAAAAGTTAACTTTTCCATGATATTTTACTTTTTTGAGATGCACTAGAATGTAGTTTCTGACACAAAACAGCTGTGGGATGATGGGAGTTGTAGATGTACTTGTACCGACTGGACTAAAAATTGCACATTGCTTTGGATTTGAACATAGTTTGCGCCATTAAGGATCATGCAAGTGCTCAACTCAACAGAATATAGACCCCCTAATTCAGAGAGACTATCTTTGATTGGCTCAAGGGTTGACACGGTGACCATGAACTGCAGAGTGCTTCATTTGCCATTGGCCGGGACAGTTGTTACATTACACACAACAGCAAGGTGAACATTTACCTTCTGGAAATGGAAGAAAAAAACTTTTTTAAAGAATTATTTCAAAGTGGAATTCGTTGCATAGCAGTACAAAGTGAAGAACCCCTGAATCACCATCAGTTATAACTGCATCATCAGAAAAAAATCTACACCAGTCTTCACATCACAGCGACTCAAAACCTCACATAAATGTGTTATAAGAGACCAATAAACGCTTTACTAACCACTTAAGTACTTAGACTGTTGTGTGTAGTTTAACACGATTGTTACTATAGTTTCTGCCATTAGTTTTAATGGTGACACTCACGCTACAATAAGTGCATTATTACCATTAGTTAATGCAGTAATAAGCATTTCCTAACAATTAATTAACGGTTAACAGAGGCACTAATTCAAACATTATTCTACAGTTTAAGACCATAATATTGCTATTTCAGGAATAATTGTTTTTAACTTCACAATAAGGGTCACAGAGATGTTTGATAAAAGGTTACTTCAGGTTAATAAACGCTTAATTAGAGTTAGGGTCGGGTGACCGTCTGTGTCCAAATACCTCTCAATGTATTACTTAACTGTTATTTAATGGGTATTACTCTGTTAACTAATGTTAATAGTATGGTTTTCAAAATACTGACTACTGAGTATCTCAGTTAACATGTTGGTAAATGATTAAATGACACATTACTCAACCTTTAGTAAATGCTTATTACTGTTATGTTAATGTTAATTAATGTACACTTAATGTACAGTGTTAGTGTTTCACTTCTAGTGGGCTGAGTGCTGTGCTACGAATCTAACATGAAGGTCTTATATCTCTATTCAGGCTTTGTTGATTCATTCTCGCTGACTTACACCGTACACCGAGTTTACTTTTTGTTTACAATTCAAGCTTCGCCAACTTTGAGACCAATTCTCTGTTCATGACCACATTTAAATGTCACTTCAGTGGTGACACGTCTACAGTTAGTCATTTAGTTAAAATAATGAAATTAAAAACACACACTGGGACATTGTGCGCGAACACAAACAGACATACACACACAAACACACACAGTGACCCAGTTTCTGGGCCCTCCAGACTTTAACTGACACTGCCTGACCCGGATAGGGACACTGACATTTACTATTTAAAAACAGTCCCACATCCTGTTTGTCTCTCTCTCTCTTAGACACACAAACACATAGAGCGAGTGGCAGGTGGTGCTGGTTTGTGTGTATGTGATTAAAAACTAAAGGAGTGTGACGTAGCGGAGATAAACCAGGGCACATGTGTTAGGACTGAAGCCTGACCCAGCACAGAATGGCTGTATTTACTGCAGCATTTTACAGGACAGCGTAGCAGTGTGCCTGTGTGGCGGTATGAGAGAGTGACGGACGCGCTCCTGTGATGTCGGTCATCCCTCCTGCAAGAAAACCATCTGTGAGGTCTGCACTGACAGACAAGACAACAGCTGTCACGTACACGTTCACATGTAACATATGCTCAGTTCAGTGTGGAATGAGACCAACTTCCAGGACGGGAAATTTCAATATTAAATGTGTTAATGTTCAGGAGAAACTACAAACATAACACTTTTTTTTTTTTTGTTCTTTTTGAGTACCTAGTGTAACCTCTGTGGAGTGTGATGTCTCTTTGGTAAGGGAAAAGTTTAACGAGTTTAACGTTTGACGAGTTATGAGGTAACCAGAAGCTTTCGAGGATGCAGGTTTGCTGGCTGGGGATGAGTGTAGCAGCTGGACATTTGTAGGAAAATGCACAACTTGTCGTAACATATCGTACAAACTGTTCATTAGAATATGTTTAATTTGGCCGGCATTCTGTACAGAATGTTTGCTTGTTTTGTTTTTTTTTAGCCTAGATTAGCGTACGGACTGAAAACAGATGGACGTAGCCAAGTTCTTTCCAGCAACGCACCACTCATGTACACATTATATTTTATATTAAACGGCATTAAAATTAAAGCAGATACATTATGTTATAATGGGCAGAAAGCAAATGTCCAGCAGCATTTACTGAGCTGGAATGGGAGGCTATATCTAGGAGGCCGGGTCCTTATCGAAAGGTTGTGATGACTGTGATAAGATAATTTAAGAGGATACAAAGTAATAACACAAACAAGTTTAACTTAAAAATGTCACTGAAGCGTTACCGCTGAATCATTATCAAATTACCTCATATCCTACCACGGGGACATCGAATTGTTTGGTGAAACTGCTGAAAGCGTGTACTGAATGGAGGAAATGTGAACTGAAGAGCCAGAAAATGTTGTCCGTTCCATTACTCATTTATGTCTTTAATATTAAAGAAAGCATAGAGAACTATAGACATCAAAGACATTCAGATTAATTAGTGGGGATGCTGCACTTTCTACACTAAGAAAGCCCAGAAAAAGCAGAGGTACAAAGGGCAGAAATGAGTTAAACACAATGCTATGATGTCCTTGAAGAGCTGAAGCAATGTGGCAAAAAAAACAATAAAAAGTTACAATAGGGTTGTTGAGGCAGGCCAGACATTTTTCTAACTTTCTTTTTGTTTTTGTTCAAATTAGATCAAAACTAGTTTTTTAAAATGTGAGTTTAATTTTTATTTCTTGCAAGCAAACCGTTCTCTGTTCAGCCAAATCTGCTCTAGATAATTTCTCTAAACACATGAAAATGACCTATCCTGAAAGTTATTTGTCATCAAATAAATTGTTTCCCACTAAAAAGAACATCTGTAACTGAAGAATCTCACGTCATTTCCTTTGCTTAACCAGTATCACAACAATCAGCAATAACCATTCACACAGAAAACTGCAGAAAATAGAAATTTAAAGCTAATCGCACTGACCATTTTCTCGATCTTTTAAAATTGATTTTAATACCCCTGAAAGTAATCAACTTTGGCAATTACAGATCCTTTTGTTTATCATTCCAGGACAAGGGGAGCAGCGTTTTTTTCAACAGACAGAAAACAACCCGTAATATATTCAACCTGTAGGTTCTCACATACACAGAAGAAATATTAAAAGTTAAATAAGAGCAGAACCGTGCGATCTGCTGCTGCTTCATGCTGCCTATGGTACAGCATCAGGAGTGTGTGCGAGTGTGTACGCTGATGTACAGTGACAGCCGTGTGTTTAGCCATCAAATCATCAGCCGGCCACCCTCTGACAACTCCCTCTCTCTCTCTCTCTCACACACACACACACTCACACTTAAGCTTGTTCCATAAATTATATCCACTCTATGAAAAAAAGGGCTCACATATCTCCTCCTTCAGAATTCAGAACTGATCCACCAAGTTTTTATGCCGTGCTCAAACTGTAAAATTGATCAATTAGGGTAATAACAGCTTCGAAACAGCAGTTGAATGATACCATACCATACACGATGATGTCATTTATGATGTCAGCTCTGTAAGTTTGCAATTCAATTTCCCCGTGTGTTTCCTGTTACGGTGTGTGGGTTGATCATTTTCTACATTCGACAGAGAGAAAACAGAGGAGGGCAGCAAGCTCACTGTCTGACATTGTTGTCAGCCAATAATTCAGACCAGCACATAGAAAACCCCTTTATTTCTGACCTTAATGTGAGGAAATAGCACCGCAAAGTCATTTCACGCTGGATTTGATTCGGCAAGAAGGCCACAAACGTGACAGGAATTTGTCACAGCTGACCCCAGGACCCCTGACGTCCAGGCAGAGATGCATCAACGACACCAGAATGAGGTTGGCATTCTATATTACCTGTATTTTATTCTTTCAGGTGGCAACTAACACTCATGATTCACACTTTCTTTTCCTTTCTCAGCCATTTGCTTAGCCCCGCCCACCACGCTGCCCCGTATTGATTTGCTGCTATGATGCATGGCCTCTTATCCCTGTCTACAAGATTAAGTGAGACGAGCCGAGAGGAAGACGAGTGTGTGTGTGTCTGTGGGTATGTCACACTGTCATTATGGTTGTGTAGTGATGTAATTTGCTTGCCACTTGCTTGCAGACGCGCACACTAATGTCCTGTCCTGTCTCTGACCCTCTATTGCAATGTGATATAATAAGTGCGTGTGCATAAACAACACTAGAACAAACTAGTTGTTTTAGGTTTAGTCCAGGCAGCATTAAAATCTCAGTTAACTTTTCATTAAAATCATTTTAAAAAGTCTCTCCAGTCCCTTAACTTAAATTTCAAGGTGGCCCAGACTAATGTTTTACCAATTAGTTTCACATCTGGGGTTGTCTGTGTGTGTGTGTGTGTGTGTGTGTGTGTGTGTGTGTGCTGGATGGTGGTCATCTTGCCTGTGGCTGTTAACACAATGTCGGAATTTAGTGCTTTATCTTAGTAAACCGAATGGAATGTGATGATGGTGATGATGACCATGACATGATGAAGAGATGACTCCAGGACCACATCTGTCGCAGCCAGTGTTTGTGTTTTGGGTATAGCTATTCCATCAATTCTCGTCAGGATTAATGGATTAATCGCTTGCTGTATAAAAAACAAAAAAGTGACAAAGCTCATAACATTTTTTTTTTCAGAGCCCAAGATGACGTCCCTCAAATTGTGTCTTTTATCTAATCCAAGAGTTAAAAAACCTAAAGCCTCTTCATTTACTGTCAGAATTGACACAGAAAAGCAGCAAATCCTGACATTTAAGAAGTTGGAACCAAAGAATGTCTGATCACTTAACAAGGCTGAGATGATTATTCGATTATCAGAATAGTTAATTTTCTTTCGATCAACATATCAAAAAAAAAGGAATTCAAAGGAAAATGTTAACATTGTAATCTGGGGAATACAGTTATATCTCTAGCTCAAGGTCAGAAACATGAGCTAAGCGCATGTGTGCTAATGATCAGTAGTTGGCGACTCCACTAGTTAAAAGAAGTCTAAATTCAATCAATGATTGCTTGAAAATAAGCCAGCTTTTATTGGCCTGGTAAACAATTAGGTGGTGAGTTTATGGTCTCTGTCACTACAAAGTCCCATTAGGTCAGGTTGTCAGTCAGATCCAGTCACGATAACAGCAGTGTCTCTCCTCTCCAGCTCCACATTCTCATTCACTTATGGTCACTTCTGGCTCCAAAGGAGAGCTGTTGTGGATCAGCGTAACCAATAATAACCAATAACGGGTTCCCACGCACGGCTTCAAAGAAGAGGAGACGCTGTTTTACTATTATCAGTCAATAACTGAACATCCAGCAGCATTTTTTTGGGGGGGAGCAAAGGACTGCAACGTGTTTGCACTTGCATGGATTTGGTTGACTTTTTTCTTATCGCTTGCATTGCTTTGCAGTAAAAGCTGAGACGAGCTCGACAATCATGGCTGATATTGGCCGGAGCTCCTTCTACTCGCTCCAATAGACGTGATCCTTTAAGAAACTTTTCAGTAAATCAAAATATAAAGCAAACAGAGAGGGAGAGAGAAAGCCGTTAAAGAGCTGGACTTAGTTTAAGGTAACTTTAACGTTAACGCAGGAAACCGTAGATAAAACGAGAAAGTTTGTAATGAGATGAAATGTCGATAAAGATGGACGGAATGAGGAAGCAGCACAGCCTTCCACTCCATCCATGGTTGGATATCATCTTGTTCTAACTTTTACAACAGATTAGTCAATCTCATTCCGTCAGTGCTCAAACACACATTGTAATTTTCCAAACAACTCATACAGTGCTCACAAAATCATGCTCTTCCTCTTCCTGTCTCACTCATTAAAGCGTCAAATTAAGAAAGGTGACTGATGAAGCTGCGAGCCTGAGAAAACATCCTGCAATTAATATCATCTGCCTCCTTGTCTGTTCTCTGAATAGGATTAGAAAAAAATTTGAGAGATGTGAGCGTTGCAGAGAGAGTGTGTGACGCCTCGGACACACACATGCACGCGCAGCTCCTACACTTATTATCCTCTTCCTCCCGGCTTATCATGGTGCTGTGTCACTGCCCCTCCTGCCACTGTTTTTGTTCCCACCCACCCGAGTTAAGCCTGCAGAAGATTGGGTTGATGTCTGTTCTTCTGCAGGGCCGCTTGCTTCCTGTGTCGTCCAATTTTAGGTATTTTGCAACAAGTCCTCTTGTCGTTCAGTACACATCATTGCATGTGCGGCGTCCGTGCACAGAAATGTTCCCCTGTTTGTGTGTGTGTGTGTGTTTCTGAACAGGTCCCAGGAAACAAAAGAGAGGCAGATTAACATGACAATATCCAAAATCCTTATCCGCCCTTGAAAGAGTAAGCATAGAGGGCACCGACCACACCATGGGACAGCGTCTTTGGGATAGTTTATGTTTCTATATGTGCGTCTGCATACACAAATGTGTCTTTATCTGGGTCGGGGGGAAAGACTGCGGGCGTCTGTGGGTGACGGCTTATCTAAACACAGCTCAACCAAGCGTGAAGTGGAACAGCCTAGTCGATATGCTGCTTTATCATATTGTAGCGCTGTGTTTCCCCACTTCTGTATTGCCCCCTGTCAGTCCAGACCAGAGCCACGTGCAGGCTTATCATGTTGTTGTGATGGACAAATGAGCGGCACAATTTCATCCCTGGGTTCACAGTTGAGGCTCATAAACAGGGACATTACAGAAGAACACAGGCTTGTTCCACAGACAACAGAGACAGGAAACAGGCGCCCCAGATATTGCATTGAAACATATTTGGACGCTGGGAGAACACTGTGAACTAGACACAAGTGGAATTCAAGATTCCGAAACTGCCAATTTTACTTTTAGTGAAGATCGCTCAAATGTTCCCATGCTATTGTTGCTGCAGTAATTTCTCAATGTCCTGCCAGCCAGCACTCTCGAGCTTGAACTGTGCAGATTTTGCGTCAGACTCCTGGGTCAGAGAAGAATGCCAAGTGACCTTGGGTGGCTCTGCAGCATTCATAATCGTTGAACTCTAAGCCCCATGAGTTTAAAGCAGGACTAGCAGTTACTGAGAAGTTCCATGTGTGTTCAAAATTGATGCAGTCTTATTATGCCTCCTTTTCTAATATACAACTTGTCCCAAAGTATCTTTTTAAAAGCATTGAAATGGTTTTTTAAAAAAATGGAAGCAGAAAATCCAATATATTGATCAGGTTTTCGAATTATTATCCCTGTGCTTATTAGTGTATCTGATTTCCTGGATATCTTTTGGATCGTGAATAAAATGAAACTGGCACGGAACAACTGAGCCTTGGGAGCCTATTTTTGCAGTTTGACAAATGTCTGTCCTGTGTTTTTTTTACTCTCTGCTAGTTGGAAAATGTTAAGCTTTGATTGTTAGTGAATTATCATGAGTAATATTTTTTTCACTTGAATTCACTCATTGTCACAAAACTGGAAACTCCCTGCAGCCTTAAAATTGGGAGGCGGGCCTCCTTTCAAAACCTCTGATATATACTATTCTGCAAGGTCAGGTGGTGGTAGCAGCCAAGTACCACCATCTATTTTTAATCTGCTTCCTCTGCTGGAACGGGAGGAGATTCACATTTTCTGCATAATAAATCTATTTTCTTTCATCCTCCCTCCCATGCAACCCCTTTCATCCTTCCATTTTTCAGTCAACTTTTAGTTTTGCAGCCCTCCTGTCATGCTCTCCCTCCACTGAGGTCCTGCTGCTCTTGCTGTCCTCATTTCACTCATTACACAGGCCCCTGTCATCCGCTGTATTTGCATTCTTTCCCTCCTTCTCTCTCACAAGAGCTGCCCTCCTAAATTATATAATCATAAGGGCAGAGAGACAAAAAGAGAAGTGGAGAATAAGTGTTCCTTTACTCTGACCAGGCTTGGAAACACAGATTTGATTGAAAAATGCTGTCTGGCAGGTGTACATGCAATAATGTCTAGGCAGTAACACCACGCATGTGAAAAAATGTGGCCCGTTTGAGTCAATTTAGCAGGTTTAATCTCTTCCATATGGGCATGGGGGCTAATGCATCTGCTAAGGCTATTAGCCACTATGAGCCCTGTGGATGCAGGCTGGACTAGACCTATTATCAGTTTGGCCGCGACTGAAAATACTACCAATAACCCGACGACAGCAACAAGCCAGTGCTATCACTATCACAAAAATCCCAAATCTCCTGTTGATCTGACAGCGCTCACAGATTTGTGCCTTGTTGAACCAGGGTCAACTAGGTAGATATACATAAAAAAGAGGTAAGGCTGAGAAAAACAGACCAAGGTGCTGATCGCTACGGCAACAATCGACCCAGTTTCAGATGAAAATACACCCAGGTGGACGATCGGACTCACAAAATGCAGAAAAGCCGATAAAAAGCCTGCGTGGATGCACATAAATTGATCCACAAATATGTCGGATGTCACCTGCCAGTCCTGAAACAAACAGGCAGCAGAGAGATCACACCCCCTGCGGTGTGTGTGACTCACCTGAGCTCGATGGCCTCCCCCATCTCGCTACAAGAACCCATCTCACACAGGAGCCACTGCGGATCAGAAGATGTGCAGGGATGAAAAGCTGAGGGAAACAGGTCCCGTCAGACTAGCGGCCACAGCAAAAACCACAGGAGAAGCGGTGAGAGGAGGAGAGGAGCGAGCAAGCGAGTGAGCGTGTGATGACACTGCGCTCACAGTGAGGGGAGGAAAGGGAGTGCAGAGCGAGAAAAGAGAACCACACCTCTTCTTGAGGGATTAACTTGGAAAAAGGAGCCCTGACACATTCGCAAAGGCGCGCACAGCGACGCACCCAAACACTATCAACCTGCCCACGGCCCAGCGCCCATGAGCGTCTGGTTCACAGATGCACACAAGCAAACCAACAAGCACACACGCTCACAGCTGCTCTAAAAATGCAGACAAATCAATGTTTGATGCTCCAAATCCCAGGAGTGAGGGAAGAAGGGAGTCGCAGAGAGACAGAGAGTAAAAAGGGGAGGGGTGATTAAGGGAGTCATGGCCGGTGGTGACACAGTTTTCCTGGCTCTCCATCTGCTATGGGTGCACTGGTCAAGAGTGCACTGGGGGAGAGGGGAAGAACTGGGGAGGAACTGGGGCTGGAGCCTGAGGACATGCACTGCAGCTGGAACTGGGGAATGCGGCCAGGGCTGTAGGAGGTGTTCAATGACGGGAACCTGGCCTTGCGGGGGCGCTGCTCGACATGAGGGAGAGTGCTGCTTCCTTGTAATGGATGCTGAAGGGCAGGCTGCAGAAAATACAGCAGGCAGTGTTCCAAGCAGATGTTCAAATGATGCTTTACTTCATTTTCCAGCCAGTGAGAGCTTCAGACTGCACCCATGAGCACCTGGATGTTCCATGCTTTGTTCCATGTCTTTTCCCGATTCAAGCAACAAAACTACTTTCATTTCATTCGAACAGTTTGGATTATGCTGCTCCTGAAAACACCAGGATTCATTTTGGTTAGTGTAGCTTGAGAAGTTTGTCCATTGATGCACTGTTGCAAAGCCCAGTTTTACATACTGTTGAGGTTAACTCTTGTCAGAGTGCCCTTAGACAGGATACAGTATGCGAATCTGTTGTGTGAGAGCATGTTTGCGTCGCAGAAATGCTGTAGTTTGGATTTAAATACTTCTGACAAGCAGGGTGGTGCTTTCTTCGGCAGCACTGTGTGTGAACTGCACGTTGCTCGTGTTGTAAAGAAAGCAGTGCATACCAGTAAATGGGAACACATTTACTGTACTCACAGACGGGGATACCGAGGCAAGATAGTCCCGCACAAATCACAACTGTCACTGCAACATAACGCAGAAAAGTGGTTATGATTCACTCTGATCACAAGTTATAGGGTTATTTTGTAAGGTTTGGCAAATATTTCTTTTGAAACTAAGCTTATCAACAAAATGGGAACGAGTAACAGCTGCGATGCAATGCTCAAATTGTGTTGCTCTTTAAGAGTGCATTCACACAAGGCCATCCATACTGTGCCGAAGCACATTCCACCCACAAAGTCCAGATTGTTTGACTCATGTGTGCACTCTGTATACTTCCAAGCCTGCATACGCAGCTCAGACATGACAACTGAATGCCTCGCTTGTCTTCTGCTGTTTCCTCAAAAATCAATCGTCACAGTGTATAATCAGTAAATTAGAGAACGTGAGCGTGCCGCATATGAACAGAAAGACTCCAAATGAGCCACAAAATCAGGCAAGCTGTAGTCAGGTTCTCTCAACGCGATGACTTGAAAAAACTATAACAATTTTTCAATAACAAAAAATATATTAAATGGAGATGACATAATGTAAGATGGAAAACCTTGCCAAACCTGAGCTAAGAAAAATGTTGTTTTGACCACCGTTTTGTTGGAGTTGCAGCATTGTGGCCAAATTTAGCATAGTCTTGGAATTAGTGTTATTAGATGTGTCTGGATTTTCAAAAGTTCAATCTACCTTTTGAGGACGTTGCATCGTTTATTCTGCGAGACTGCGATCTTGCTACACCACTAAAACAACATCTGACAATGATGTGAAGCACCACCAACACGTTGTTTACATTACTAACATTAACTGATGACATGATTTCTCTCTAGGTTTGTCCAAATTGCTTTTATTTATTTTGAAACCTGACCATATGCAGGATTCCTACCGCAAACCTCCAGCGTCCCCGGTATCAAAAACCAGTGCTCACCATCACCTAATCTCCCTGGAAAATCCACGATGTGAATTTGTGGAATGGAGCAGGAGCTGAGGTGAAAAACAGCGGTATAGTTTTGCTTCTAGAGGGGAGCGGTTTGGGGATTAAGGGCTAACACATCTGTAGACATGAAGGAGAAACTGACCTTGAGGGCTTTGAATGGCGCTTTTAGGAAATTACATTCCTGATCTTGAAGGAGATGGCTCTTACGGGAGGCTAACAGGCCTGAGTGGGTTCAGGTAAAAATGAGGCAGGCTAAAGCCACATACTGCATCTTGTTTAAACTTTACTCCAAAGAGCATCTCAGTTTTCTAACCACACGGGTGCACAGCCAAGCAAAATGCGCGTTAAACACAGTGGTAATTAGAGTTTGGTCACATTTGGTCACTCGGGATGGATCTGAGACGACCTCTGATGTCAGGCCAGGTTGAGCCTGTAACTGGACCCTGATGTTTTGGAGTGGGTAGCTGGAAGCCAGGCTGAGCCCAGGAGGCTGCAGTGCAGTCTTGTGCGTTAATGCTATCTCTCTCTTCTCAAACATTTCTAGCCTCCCATGATGCCGGTTCATCCCCTAAGCTGTTTATGCTGCAACACCCAGAGCCAGAGATCAACAAGAGATGAGCAGGATGAAAATGTCCTTGTTTCCTCCTGGCTTTGTTCACGTGTCTCTCTGGGTCTTTGGGGTTAACCGCCAGCATCCAGCACCATCTCTCTTTATGCTTATTGTCAGTCATCACATTTTGTGATTAAGTTGACAGGCCTTAAGTACTTAAATGGCCCCATGTGGCAATTTGTCTATGTACCAAAAACAAATATGTACAACCCAAATGCAAAGATTCATGTAATTTGATCTGATTTTGATCCTCTACGGACAAAAATTTGATTGACATGACAACAAAAAAAGCACAGCGTAGTATCGGGTTGAAGGAAAAGCTTGAGGCAACAATATATGAAAGTTGAACAGAGGAGGCTGTGAAGGGACTTATAGGAAGAAATCCTCCTGTCACCACATTACTGCTGGACAGTTTGCTTCTGTTTAAAGGTGAACAGAAATTGTGATATTTACAAAATCAGACGAAACATAACACAAATGTCACTGTCTTAAAATGTTGCCGTTGATGTCCATTTAGTACGTCTGGATATAATTTAGACTAAATGGCGCAAATCAAACAATCGGACTCTGGTCTACTTCTGTGGTACATGCTTACTGCAGAACATGTTTCATGGAAGGCCCCAATAATTCCATGATTGATTGCGCATTGTCTCACCGTACCTTCACGTGTGCCCCATCTGCTAAAATCTGCTGGTATGCCCTAAAACGGATCAAGACGAGCAGGAAAATAACCTGTCGATGCTCCATGATGGAGGCTGAAGCAGAACTTGCAAGCATCTTTCTTCTCTTTACTCACATAACCATTGAACCAAATGCCATGCACATGACTTTTGTTTGCAATTTTATAGTCCTTTTGAGATTTGCCTTTGTGAACGCAAAGTGAACCAAGTGAATGAACGAAACAATGTATCCAACTCGCATTTGGTTCACACCAAGGAAGCAAACTGTATGGCCTTAGTGTCTGATACAAATTCAGCTTTTTAACATTGCCATTAAAGTCAAGATTTTCCCACTTTAAAGCTCTATTTATTCTGCTTTCGGACAAACTTTAATCTACATGAAAAACAGCAATAAAACACCAAAAGCACAAATATTAGGTCCATTCTTTTGTCAGTGGCATTGATGGAAGCATTAGTGCCAACTGCTCCTCACAGCAGTGGACAAATTTCACTACATTGTCCTGAGTATGAGACAATAAAGAAATCATCATTAACTCTTTTCTTTTACACTCCTCCAGGAGTGAGACGCACACACAGAAAGAAGGGTGAGAAAGAATCTAAAAATACAGATGGGAAAAAGACAAAACCAACAGAGGATGACAAAAGGGACAGAATTTTAAGATAATCCCAAGGTACAGTAGATATGATCTCTATTGTGCTGTTTGTGTGTGTATGTGTGCTGTAAATATGTGTGTGCAGGCATCTGCTTGTACATGCATATTCTGCCGGTGCGCCGGTTATCTGTCTGCTGGGTGACATAAGCCTATTAAAGCCGCTGTGCAACTATGAAACGCAACGATCTCACCAACCAGGCGCTAGTGCACACACTTCCTGCTCACAATAAATAAGCCCTCTGGCACATGTTAAAGGTGTGTTTTGTCACCAGTTGGCGCTGAAACACAGTAATCTAATCACGCTGTATGTGCAGCCATGCGTTTGTGTGTCCAACATTTGTGTTTCTCTGTGCCGACGTGTTGAATCCGACACTGCGGTTTGTACGACCTCCGCGCTGCAGGGACTCCTGTCTGTACGTTAGATAGGCTAACACACACAACCACAATTAATGATCTGCGGGGTTAAAAATACTCAATTATATAACTCCATGCGCAAATAAGCACTTTCTTCCAATTTGACAGTGGAAAGCCGGGGCGTCGATACAGGCTTGCTTGCTTACAGTAACAAGCAATAACCTACTTACTGTACCCTGCCTGGAAACCATAACAGCGCCACGACAAATGATGTGTGATTACAGAGCAAGTCGTGCATCCTGAGGACGTCTTTAATGTGAGCCGAGTGAGGGAAGTCAAAACCAAAAGACATCTATTGACTCCTCCGACACTTTAGATCATCCAGCAGATATGGAACAACAGCAGCACTCATCTAGGCAAGTGTTTCTTCAAGTGCCACCTGATGATTGTAAATCCAATAGTTAGGTCTTTGAGCTCTTTTTTGGTATCTGACTCTTGGAGGGAGAAAACTGGCATTTGTCGCTTCATCGCATTCACTGCATAGTCACTATATTTGTCTGCCTGAGGTTTGCTGCAAGCAATGGATAAGATGGATGACATTAAAGCTCCCATACAGTTAAATTACCTTAACAAGCTGGAGTATAGTTCATAAACCCCTCCCACTCAATAATATTCGTGCATTACCATCCCAGCTTGTACGATATTGATGTTTTTGTATATTCTGCATCTCGAGAACATCAAGAGGTCGTTGGTGTCCTTTAGCATTGCCACCCTTCGCAGAAAGCCTTCCCTGATACGCGTTGGCTCTTGGGTCAAGTGTTATGGGTTCCCTTTACTATCAGGCCTGCGCAACCCTTCCCGACACATAAGGACAATGTTACTGAAGTTTAGGCACAAAAGCAATGCGATTAGATTTAGGAAAACCTTGGAACAGAAACAAAGTGGTAAGGTTTACGATATGTCTACTGGTGGATGCCAGGTTTCAAATGGGATGCGAATTCTGAGGTTCCCACCCCCGCTCAGCCCTGACCCTCTTCACTCCTCCTGGCACTTTTGTCTGTTGAAATTTATGTTCCACTACGTCAGCCGTTCATCTTCTCTGAAACTGACATGGACAAGTTTGCATCACTTCTTCCTAAAATCTTAATGTGTCTCGTCCCCAATGCCAACAGGTGCATCTTTTCCGTCTGTTCTGAATGTCAACGTCAGTAACTACTGCTGAACGCAGTGAGGACACTGGCCAGAGTACAAGTCAAAAACAAATCAAATCAGATTCCTATAGCGCAAACTCACCAATTACAATTTGCCTCAGAGGGCTTTTACTGTACAAACTGTACAGATGTGACACACGCTGCCCTTAGACCCTCGAACCGGGAAAGGAAAAACTCTACAAATCCTGAACAGGAATCCTTCTTGCCAGGACGGACAGATGTGCAAAAGATGTCACACGTGTAGAACACAACAACATGACAGTAATAAAGTGATGATAATGTTGCTGATACATGTTAAAATATATGGAGTCCATGAGTATGTGAAATCCATATCCAGAGAGAAGTATAGTCAATTGATCCAGGAGCAGTTTTAGTCCATGGATCCAGATTTGTGCTGGACCATCCAGATTGGGCTCCACATCACAAGATCTCCTGTCCTAACTTAGGCAGTGGATGTAAAGCAGGATCAAAAGCAACATTTTTGCCACAGAGGAATTTTTTCATTTCAGGTATTTCTTGTCACACTGATAATTTTTCTGATAAGTTTGTTTTTAATTAATTACTCATTGTTATTAAAAAGGGGGTGAGATGCTGGGACTGACAGCTGAACCATGCTCACGATGGAGTCGGGTGGGAACTTAATACCGTAACTACTGCACAGACCCTAAATGACCTAAATCACCAAAGCAAGATGGCAGCATCCCTACTTAGAATATCTTGACTTCAGTTTTTTTACTGTGCAGAAACTGAGCACCACCTCGGTATATTGGAGCTCTGTTGCTGAAAACAAAATGCAGAAGCGGGAAATGAGGCTGAGAAGAAAAATAATAATCTTAAAAAACTGTGCATCTGTGGGCCTTAAAACATTTAGCTAAGAGGCTATAAAAGCATAACTGTGGATTTCAGATGAGATGACCATTTCAGTTTTACTGTCACTCAACAATTATCATCTGCGGGTAAGTCCAACTGATATATTTCGATTAGCCAATGGTCTCCTTTAAAAATTCGCCAAATCCCCTCATTTTCTCCCCCAATCACGCTGCGTAAAAACTGCACCCAGATGGACGAGTTGTCCAATAGTGAGGGGTGACAGTCAAATCCAGTGCCTTATCCCGCCAGGGTCCTCATCGATTTCTGCCTCTGGTCAATACTGCTCTCTTTCCTTGGTTCTCTGTCTCTCTCCCCTCATCCATCTCCCATCTCCCCTCTCCCCAACGACTCTCCATCACCATATGTCTCCATTATCCAGGACTTATCTTTCGCTACGGACCAGCACAAAGCCTGTAGTTACAGACAAAGCTTTATTGACAAAGTGTGAGATGATGGAAGAGTGCGCGAGTGCTTCTTCAAGAGTGTCCGTATGTTGGAGTGGTCAGGGTGGGGGGCAATCCTCACATCCTAACTCAATGATTCCCATCTTTCCAATCAACATGGCACCCAGAGTCCGTCACGCTACGGTAGACACGCACACATGCCAGGACCTGTAGTTACAGACAAAGCTTTATTGACAAAGTGTGAGATGATGGAAGAGTGCGCGAGTGCTTCTTCAAGAGTGTCCGTATGTTGGAGTGGTCAGGGTGGGGGGCAATCCTCACATCCTAACTCAATGATTCCCATCTTTCCAATCAACATGGCACCCAGAGTCCGTCACGCTACGGTAGACACGCACACATGCCAGGACCATGTGAAAACCCCGCTGCTGCATGGCAACCGGATCCCATGGC
>KV751316.1:17500122-17511077 GCA_001698575.1 Mola mola | reverse complement strand
AAAAGAGGAAGGTGGGAGGGGGCAAAGCACAGACATTTGGGAGGAAATCTGGGAAACAAGAAATAGGAGAGAGGACAGCGGCGGAGGAGGAAGTATAGCGGAGCTGCATGAATATGCAAACACGCACGCTCACATTTCTTCCACTGTGCTGAGAACAGATGAGGATGAGTGACAGTGACAACATTGTGGGTGAAAGGAGACCTCCCTACGCACTGATCACAGGAGGACCGATGAAAAATTCATCCTCTCAATCACTTCTGTTTAAACAGTTTACAGCCTGTAAAGTACAGTCAACATAAAATACTTTTTACACATGGTTTTTCAATAATACATCTGCTGATGAGGAGAACAAGTTTAGGGGAAACTGAGAACTTTGCATGAAAAGAGGGCGAAGACGGGGGCTGCTGACAGTTTACATGCAGTCGGGGTGCACGATACACTACATTCACTATTAGAACCAAATCACAATTTACCATTGCTGAAAGATGTGATCATGATCATAATTTCACTTTTGGGGAGCTTTCTTGTTACTTCACTTCACATACTTTAAATCATTTATGCAGTTCTATATTGTACTTGATAACATTTAATGATATCAGAATATCAAAATGCACATTTTCAAACATAATATGATTTAATAGAGGCTTCAATTATAATTACAATTCAAATACAATTATTGCAATTCACAATGTATTGTTACAACTCTAACAAAAAGTACCCCATACCACAGTGTAAACCTTCATTCATATCATTAAAAAATATTATATATGCATATTAAACCTATGCGTAATCATGTTCTGTCACTAAAACATGTCATTAGCTCCGCTAGGCTGTACTGTATGTTTTCCTTTCCTAAATCTCAAGGCAGATTTTTTTCACAGATTTGCATAAGTATTAGAGCCCGACCGATGTATCGGTTGGCTGATATTATCAGCCGATATTGGATTCATCACAGATATATGGGTATCAGCGTAAATATAATCAACACTGGCCGATATATATAAAAAAACTTGGTTTTAAAGAACACGGTGCTGTAAAAGGTGCTTTGGATGAAGAAAATAAAAGGTTACTGTTAATTTGTACAATATTCTGCCTCTGTTGTGTTATAAATATTTAATATCCACATTTGAGGGATTTTTGTAATAAATGCGCGAATATCGGCCAAAACATGGATATCGGAACTTTTTTACTCCCATACATCTGTATTAGTATTGGCCCCAAAAATTGCAAATCGGTCGAGCTTCAATAAGTATTATGCAGCTTTATTGTTAGGACCTAAAAGCTACTCTATATGAAACCTTGAACTAAATTACCGTTGGTCTGCATTCTGTTTTTAAAGCAAACAAGCAACATTTTCATAGCTATCAACGGAAATCCTTGTTCCTGATTTGACCTAATGTTTTTTCCTCCAGCCACAATGATACTAGACCCTGCTACAAAGTCCAAATGTATAAATCCCATTTATTATTTACTTTTCTGTTAAGACATTAAAGAGGAGAGGAGAGGAGAGGAGAGGAGAGGAGAGGAGAGGAGAGGAGAGGAGAGGAGAGGAGAGGAGAGGAGAGGAGAGGAGAGGAGAGGAGAGGAGAGGAGAGGAGAGGAGAGGAGAGGAGAGGAGAGGAGAGGAGAGGAGAGGAGAGGAGGTCTTTGTTGCCTGTGTAACAGCGCCCCTGCTGGACAGTGACTCATTGTCATGGAAGCAGGCCAGCTGTCAGTGTTCACATTGTGTTTTTGTGTGTGAGCATCCAGGTCACGCTGTGTGACCTCTCACCCCTGACTTCCTGTCAGATTAGTCCAGACAGGAAGAAGGGGTTCGTTGGGGTTGCTTTTGCTGACATAAGTGTGCGTGCGCTCACTGAATGCATAAAACACACCGCCCCTGCTGTGAACACCCTGTGAAATGATGTTTCCTCAGATTTCCAGTGTTGACTGTCAATAGCATAAGCATTCTTGCATAATGCATGTTTATGCATGCCAAGCAACCAGACACAAGGCCAGAACTCTAAAATCAATAAGGCTTTTAAAGCTTTTAACAACGGCCATCGCTCTGTGTCTCACTGCCCATCTGATAAGCTTCATTTGTCTTTTGTGTGCATTCCTAAACAGGAAACATTTGGAACCTGACTAAATGACAATATAAGGGGTCTATATTTAAGACACAGAACCAGTTAAAGTGATACATGTTGCTCCTAAGCATGTAAGTGTTTGCGACAGATATGCTCTAATCAAATTAAAGTTCCATTATTCCATAGTGTATTTACTTATCCATTTGTCTGTAAGTCCTCCTATTTTTTCAACCATCTCACTGCCTGCCCTCTTGCAGCATTTTCTGCTCCACAGGGAAGCAGTCGTGTTCTCATATCCATTGCACGACAAAAAAATCCTCCTCACAGCAACATCTGGAGATGTAGATACCGGATATGTGCAGAGCAGAGACATGAGAAGACAATTACAGTCGGTCTGCATTATCGTCGTGGTGATAAACAAGGCAAGCGGCTGACTTTGGAGTGGCTTGGTGGCGTTTTGGTTGTTGTGGAGAGGCGAGACTGAATGACCTTTACAGGGTGGTCGCATCTTATCGACTGACACTCAAAGCCTGAACTGTTCGCACAGAAACGCAGGCAGAGAAAATGGGTGTCAGACAGGCACCGTGACAGCGTCGCAGCACACATCTGATAGCTGATATCCGGAGCAAAGATTCAAATATTATTCTGAAGAATAATATTGTGAAGAAAAAGCTGAGACCACATCTGAGATGTTTAGATTCTCTTCACCAAATAATAATACAATTATGGATGTTGACAGTGGTTAGAGTGAAGTTCCTCAGGAACGGGCATACCCTGCCCCGTATTCCCTACAAGCTCAATGCTGTAAAGATTAGGAGGCGAGAGGAATGCTCCATGGAAATGTGGCTCAAATAAAGAAAGAGTCATGATGAAGTGTGGTGAAAAAAGAGCAGAAATCTGAATGGGATGAAAAACAGAAGGAGAAAATGCACGAAAGCGAATGAACGCAATAGCTGAAGAGAATCACAGTATTTTTCAACCTAAGCCCCAGTTCCTGAACTCTGAAGGCCTATAACTTTCAAAAAACATACCGTGTTTTACAAATTACACCATTACAGAGTTCACCCG
Source organism: Mola mola (assembly GCA_001698575.1). Taxonomy (NCBI): domain Eukaryota; kingdom Metazoa; phylum Chordata; class Actinopteri; order Tetraodontiformes; family Molidae; genus Mola; species Mola mola. Next base: position 17,507,943 of record KV751316.1, on the reverse strand, counting down.
CTATAACCAATTTGTTTAACAAGGTTGTACAACGTGACGGTTGGGCAAGCCAAATGTCAGAAACAAATAGCTTTTTCTCGCCACTAACTGTACGCTCCAAATGTTGTTGTAAGTGTTTGGTGACATAGATACCTACAGTGAAACACAGTTTGTTTTTGATTCAATAGCCGTAAAGACAGTGTATAAAACCTACGTCTCTGCTCTGCCACTGTTTTTCAATGTCTACGAAAGACAAACAAATTTGGATTGACATGAATCTACTTCATGAATTTGTTTGTTTTGCCTTCCAATATGCCTTTGCATTGCATAGCCGGACGAACAGTCCTAGTGACCAAATTCCATATTGGAGGGATTTTCAAAAATATAAAACGTATGTAAAATGTACATTTTGCACACTCAAACTTCGAAGAATAAAACTTGAAAAACACCCTAATTGCCCTTTAAGGAGGAAGGGAGGAAGTAAAGGAGAAACAAAACAGAAATCACATACTGTGTTACAAGTTGGGACAGTTATCTCATGTCTCAGCTGGGTGAAAACAACTCACATTAAGTCACGTTCGAGATACGGTTCAGAGAGCAGAATTTAACCTCCAGAAAAAGGGAAGTGGAGGGCGATTGTGTAGACGCGGGGTAGACACTGCCGAGGCCCCGACCCTCGGGCACAGGCCAGAGAGGGAAAAGGGAGACCACGATACAGGAAGGACAAGCGGACTGGTGTTTGGCCCCGTTGCTAGAAAACTGGCGCTCAACAATAGACACACAGAGGAGGGGACCACAGGACATTCTTGTAGTGACTTTCTCTCCACGATGTTCGGTTGGCCTCAACCGTATTGGCTCCTTTGAGACGGACACTCTCTCTCTCTTTCCACGCCCCACTTTAGAGCACAACAAGACCCCATCCAAAGCAAAGGGAAGCCACCTCAATAGGCATCATGCCCATAGAAAAGAGTGGCAAGACAAAAGAGGGGGATTCTTTCAGAAACGGAGAAGTGTGTGCACAGCACCCCCAGTCGCTGCAGATTACAGACACGCACCACAGATGGCCAGCGCGTCTCGTGTTTTCACTGCCACCGCCGCCGCAATAATGGCCAGCGGTGGCCCCTCCTCCGCCGCCTTTCTCTTCTGACAGCACGTGTGTCCGTCAAATAGAGGCGTGTGTCTGGCACAATGGCAGCCAGACAAAGAGCCCGCCTACCCCCCACCGGGATGCTGAATAGGGGGGCACGTGGGCCTTGTCATCGAGGGAACAATAGCACTGGGGGAGAGGGAGAGAGAGATGCGGGCGTGGCACCCCGGCACCCAGTGCAACCGTGGATGGTGCAGTGCAGCCTGGGTGGCCTGGGCAGCCTGGGCTCAGATTCGCATTGGTGGGGTTTTGCCAGGAATGATCGTGTTCGCCACCAGATAAAAGATTTTAGAAAGTCGCATCAAAGGCCGATTGAGCATCAGTCTTCCCTCTGAGCTGTGTGCATTTGTTGAGGCTGGTTATTTATTATTAATTCACCTAATTACTACTCACGTCTTCATTTTCTCCCCAGATCCAGTGATAAAACTTGTGCTTTGGCATGTTTTAGCCTGTTAACCGCAAATTATGTATATGAGTGCTGACTTTGTATCAAGGCGTGCCATATTTTATGTGTTCTGATTAATGTTTAAGGATCAACTTCCCAGCTTTCATGAAGTCACTGGGGCCTGTACACTTCCAAGCGGTCCGAAAATCGACTTGCAGCATTGTTAAAAAATGCATGAAATCAGTAAAAAAATTTTTGTTGTTTTGTGGCTTTCAAGGAATCTGGGGTTTGGAATTCAACACAAAGCTCTGAGAATTATAATGTCTGCACCGTCAGTGAGTCCAAACATGTCTTACACCCAAGCCAAAATCTGTCAACGACAGCAGATGGATTTCCATGAGAATTTATAAAGACAGTGATGGTGCCCAGTGGGCCAGTCCCACTGACTTTAGTTGTCCTCCCCTCTCCTGTCATGGCACCGTGAAGTTGGCACTTTCAACGAATGAAAACTAATGCCTCAGATGAACTGTACAGCCCAAAGCTGAAGTAGAAAAAATAAAAATAATATCACGGGTCATATCACGATACGCCATTTTTTATAACAACATTTGTCCTCAAAAGCTCTTCATAAATGCTGTGACCACAATATTTTTAACACATATCTGAACATCGGTTCTGCAATAATAGAGCAGGGATGACTACTACACTGAAAAAATATGAACACAATCAGGTTTTTCATGAGTAATCGTCATTAACATGGATTTAATGACTGAGTGGGTGAAGGGGAATATCAGAAGAGGTAGAATGCACACGGTTTTACTGTTTTGCAGCCTTTAGAGTCAGGAAAAGCCAACACAAAGGGACGTTATCCAAAATCTCAGACGGTATAAACCGTCATTAGAGCCCGACCGATATGCAATTTCTTTCGGACCAATGTTGTTATTAGGTAGTAAAATAATTCCGATATCATCCTATCGGCCGATATTTCTTGCAATGATCCGTCAAATGAGGTTATCATCAAACATTTGCAACAAGGATGTGGAGGGAAAATAGTTCACAGATTAACAATAAACTTTTACTGAAATATTAAGCTTCACTGAAAATTTAAAAATGATAAATAACTCTGTCTTCTTTAAAACACAATTTTTGGATATTGATACTTATACGCTGATACCAATATGTCTGTGATAGGCCAATATGGCCGATAATATCGCCTCACTGATATATATAACAAATAAATTACCCAGCCCCAGCAGAAGTCATACTAAATTTGCATTTATTTCATTAAAACACATTTTTCTTGTGTTCTGGCTTATATGTTGTGATAATACAGCTTTCATTCATGTGAAATATTTTCAGCTTTTGTTCAAGACTCCTCATCACCGTATGAACACACGACTGTAACTTACTGTCTCTAATACATATTGCGCCGATGGATCTACTTTTCTCTCGCCTGTATTTCATAAAGGAAATGTTTTATAAGTCCATTTGCCTGCGCACGTCTTTGGTTTCATCATTTAATGGATCATGATGCTTAATTCACTACTACTTGGCCCAGCACCACCACGTTCTCCAGTCAGAGGGATGATCGATTCCTGTGAAAATGATCTGCGTCAGGCTTGTTTCAAGTCTTGGAAACCTACGTTTCCAGGCGTGATATTAAAAGGAACCACCACGATCAGCGTGGACGCTTGGTATTCATAATTTCTTAAAACATAAAACCTTCAAAACCCTCTGCATGGCTCTTGTAAATTGACATTGCCCTGACTGAGGCGCAGGACCTGGTACTCAGCGGTAACCAGTCCGAAGAGCCCAGGCCCAGCTGGTGGATTAACTCAAGCCTCAGGCATCGACGCGGGCCTTACAGATACCGCAGCACTCCTGAGACACCTTCGAGCACACTTGTTTGCAAATGTGGCTGTGTTTTTTTCCTCGGGGTCAGGGTGCAAAGTGGCAGGGGAGGAGAGTGGAAAGCTTGGAACAGCTGGGCTGAGTCTGCAGGGGGGACAGGACAGAGGGGGCGCTGCCTGGACGAGGGGGGGGTTGCAAGTGGTGTGGGACAGAAAGAGAAAGAGAAAGAGAAGACTGGCGGGCAGGTCACTGACGGGCCCATCTGAGGCAGCAGCTGGTTGGAGCGGGGGTCTCACCAGCTGTGCCTCCGCTGACCTCGCCCCACACTTCTCCACCTCCTCTTCCTCCTCAAACTCCGCTTCCCTTCCCCCAACAAAACACAAACCTCCCCCAAGTGGGGGCAGAAATGCACACATGCACCACACACGACCATCTGTCGGTAGGAGGAGTGTTGCCGCTCTGATTGCTCCATAACAGTGTTCAGACGCCGCACCACGCCCCAAACGAAAGCCCCCGGAGACACCAACTCTATTCTTAACCAGACATCTTCCAATAAGCCGCGGCTGACGTGTCAGACACAGACACATGCAGGTTCTGTCAAAGCACTACAGCTAATGACTCATGCGCGATTGTGATGCATTGCAGGGGAGCATATTCACTTTTGGCAGCGCCTGAAGAGGGTCGAAAGATGACAGTTTCATAATAAATGCATGTAATTCAGGTGGCTAAAGCCGATGCCTTTAGTTACGTCTGTTATTTATGCCAAATTAGATTTCAATGATGTGTTATGCATGTAGTATATGATATGTATAGAATTCTGACAGGGGAGCTTATATTTCACAAATTAAGCCTCCTGGAAGAGAGGCTGCGAGAGGGTTTGATGCCTCTCTCATTAAGATCCGCACGCAGGCTGACAACAGATCAGCAGCCATCCCCTCGCATTCATACAGACGAAATAAAAAAGGAGGCATCAATTCAAAAGTGCTTATTCACAGTGCCCCTAAATCGAGAGCACATCCACAGAGTAATTGATTCAAGCTCCACTCTTGTTTTCTTTCCACTCCATCACGTGTGGTCGGAGGGTTGAGTGTGCTGTGGCTGAAGAGAACAGGAGGAAGACTAAAGCCAGAAGGGGAAAGAGACACTGAAACAAAATAGGCGGCCAGAAAAGCTGTAGCGCATCTGTTTTTTTTATTGCAAAACATCACACGCTGACATTAAAGGAATTACATCCACATCTTCACACAACACGAGCGGACCATAAACCGCCGCGCTGTTGCACATCACGGGGCAGATGCATATTTAAACAAGTAATCTTCAGAGCCTGAAAAAGTGTTAACGTTCAAAAAATGTTAGCAACTAAATGCGTCACGTCACGTTAAAGTCCCTTCCATCCTTACCCTGCCATCACATTTAGATTCAAATGTTGATAAATAGGGACTAGGTTCACAGTCATGTGCAGTCATGTTCAGCCTCAAGTGATTCCACCGAAACTTTAGAAAAATGCACCTTTAAGCAAGTTTACAGTGAGAAGTTTGATTAAGAAAGTATCTTCTGAGGGACTTTAAAGCTCATAGCTCTGACGTGCTTCTTATGCTTTGAGACGTCTGCTGAAGTTTCCGGAAGCAAGGTACTGCAGAGGCCCCCGGCTGAACAAAGCGTGTGCGCGTGCAACCTTTCTCTGCGTGTGTGTCTTTAAAATCTGTTTTGTGTAAGATTCCCTTTTAAAGTCAGGAGACTTCCAGGAAGAGTTCTGTTTATTGGCAAGCCTCTCCTCTCCTGTCATTTATTCTCCTTCTCGCCTCTCCTTGCCTCTCCACCCTCGAGGAGAATATTAGATAGGGACAGATTGTATTAGATAACGCAGACCTACATACAGCCACGCACAGATTCTCTCTCTCTCTCTCTCACACACACACACACACACACACACACGGTGCCTATGACTTACAAACACACAGATGGTGTCTAAACATAGGCCCTATTTCCTAAGGTTTAGGCTCTAAAATTTCCTAAATAGAGCCTTTTTTTTTTTTTTTTTCAAAGATTTCAAAAACAGACACGAGGATCGTTTGATCTCATGATGGAAGACTTAAATGTCCTTTAAGGACAGAAACACACTCGCAAATACTTGCACGAGCTTTGGAATATAACATTGAACGTCGTGTTGCTTCTCAACTTCGATTTTTCACAACAATGTATATTTCAGACACCAAATACAGAAGTCTACTGATGCACATGGGAGGGAGGGTGAGGGGGAAGGACCCACCCTGCACACTGGGGGGCCTTTCGCAATCTCTCCTAACGTCACTTTCCAAAGCTTGGGCCTCAGGCAGACGCTCAGATCAGAACGCTGCTTTTGCACACTGGGTGAGGTTTAAAAACTAAAGCTGTGCACTGAGGGATTTGTGTGAAGGAAGCGAGTGCAGAGTGAAGCCTAATGGGGATGTGAATGTGTACATAATGCATGTACGGGATGGTTTCCCTGTGCACTTTGTCTTCGTATGTCATCCGCTAAATGAGGCAGGGCACACTCGGTTTTCCGTATTAGGAGTTGTGATGAATGTAAAATCAATATGTCGTGGTGTTGCCAAAGGATGTGATCAGAAATTCTCCTCCCAGTCGGACAAAAGAGTGTGTGGGAGGTGCTGCGCTGCAGCGGGAATCCCCCCACTCTACAGAGGGGTACACAGCATGCATTAACAGGCCTGCGTCATTAAAAACAAGTCTGCAGGGAGAGGTGGGGAAAGGCAGCCACCACATGCTTGGTTCTGCACTGTCAGCACGCTGAGCTGCAGCACGTCTTAAAGACTTTTCTCTCAGACTTTTTAACAAATCACCTTCATCAGTCATACACCTCAGCAAGACAGCACATCTACAGGAGGTCAGGAGAGATGACAGGAGATTTGACTGTTTTTTAATTTCAAAAAAGGCCAATACATTAAGGAAACTTATAGCCGATGTTTGGAACTGATAAACATTTGCCGTAAGAATAAAAGCCTTAGTGTCAAAGTTTAGAGTAATCAGTGATGAGGTGTCCAGTAACTAAGTGCAATTTGTATGGATTTTCTTTAAGAGGAGCGTGGCAACAAGCCAGTGTGTAGTGAGTGAGCGGGCCAGCGAGTGAGGGAGAGCTAAGTAGCGGTAAATAGTCATTCTGGCAGTAAATGTACAGTTCAGGCTACAGGTGTGTCTTTTAATGAGCACTGCGGGTTCTCAGCATAACAAGAAAAGCATCGTCTGTTATTTCCCAACTGCTGGACAGGCGAGTTCTGGAAGCTGACCAGGAAAGGCTCACAATGCCGTTCATGTTGGTTCTGATGCGATCGCAGCCCTTTAGGAAGCTTTGCGAGCTTTGTGAACATTCAAGACTTAAGAGAATTTGTCGGATAAATTCATAGGATGATAAATCCAACACGGGGTTGTTGCTGTTGTCAGCATGGCTGTGAGCTCCCCACTGTCCATCCCATGATGCCTCAGGGTCTGCAGGTGCAGCTCTAATCTCAGCGGAGCAACACGAGATTGAGACAATAATAATATAGTACTGACCTCCATCTGAAGGCATCACATGAGCACATTAACTTTCACAGCCCTCTACTCAAGAACTACACTTAAAGGAGAATTACGGTGTTTTTCCTAAAAAAAAAAAAATTACTCCAGTGTGGAGCAACAGCAATAAATTGCTTTTTTTCATGTCTAACTCCACTCAAAATCTCATTGGCCGTGTGTGGTAACAAGGACTAGTTACATACGGCGAAACACCTGTGATTTTTGTCTCAATAACTGTAAAGACACGGCACAAACGGAACGTTTGCACAGTGACAGGTCTCAGACGGTGCACGCCACACACAACCAGTCAATGGCCGAAGTGGGCGCCATTTTCCAAAGTTTTCAGATATCTACAAGGAAAAATTTGTTTACATTCATTGTAAACTATTTAATCAATGTTGTAGTAACCAGCTAAATAATCAGACGTTGCTTTGGAATAAATATACACACAGTAGCTTGTTTTGCTTTTTGTCATTTTGAGTGACTCACCCAGTGCAGGTACCTAGTCAGTCCTCAAAAAAACAACAACACACACATACAGAGATCATCTAAAACATAGATATCAACACGAATACAGTAACTGATCCATCCCAACAGTGCCGCCCCTTTTTGAAACATGTTGGGAAGGTTGGCTGCAAGGATGTTGCTGCAAACTGCAAAACCAACTAGTTGCTTAAACTTTAAAAAAAGGTCAGCGTCTGTCCTGCCTTATAATGTTGAGTTTGAATTAAACTAAATAATCAATAAAAAGTCACCTCTACTTGCCTTGAGTTTAGTTCAAATCTGCAAGCGGACTTGACTCTTAACTCAGCAAAGACGTTAAAACAACCAGTTCATTTGCACAACGTGTGCGTGTTTGTAAGTGAGAGAAAAGAGAGACGGAGAGAAAAGAAAACTTCAAAGCTGGTGT
>KV751316.1:17465143-17490356 GCA_001698575.1 Mola mola | reverse complement strand
GCATCGGAGAGGGACAATCGTATTCAAACCCGGGTGATGTCCAAACACAAACACAAACCTTTGAGCAACATAAACACCCGACCGCGCCAATAAAGACGCAATAAGCCGGACTTGTGACGATCCCGGATCATGATGAGCAATAGTGGAAAGTTGCAGCTCTTCGTGTTGACTCAAGGCGGCGCCGCTGGAGGGCAACGACCACTTTGATGATCTCTGTCTCCCTCCGCGGATCCGGGATGTGAGGCGCTATCAAAGGCTGCAGCTGACACATTTCATGTACTTCACACATGCGGACCCGCTGGCTGAGCCGCACATGCACCCAAACACTGTAATTAAGCCCAAATCAAAGGCTTCGGCGCCGATCGGAGCGGTTCGTGCGGCTCCTGGGTTCTTAGACCGGGTCAGAAGAGCTCCAGATAACCGTGGACGGGAAGGCAGTGAACTCACCCGAGACAACGGCGGATGATCGGCTCCCCCCCTCCTGCTCCTCCTCCTCCTCCTCCTCCTCCTCCTCCTCGTCTTGAGTAAATCCAGAAGCCGGGACGCGAACGCAGCACGCACCGTGAAAAAGCCTGCGAATGCTCGTGTCACAGAGTCTTCCTCATCCGCGCCGTGCGACAGCGATGAAGGCTTGTGGGGAGGCGAGGTCCGGATCTGCCAGTCAAGCCCGGTCACTGCGCGCGCACACGCGCACTAAATTATCCCTTTAAAAAAAAAAAAAACAGGTTCCGAACAGCAACTCGGTGCAGGTCTCGCTGGGAGTGGGCGCGTGTGTAGTAATGTGGGATGCTTCGGTTCTTGACGGTGCACTTACTGGGCTGCTTCCTCCGGCTCCACCCGCTGGCCCAGCCTTCCCAGTGCGCCCATTGGCACAGGCGGCCGGACATGCAAATCCGCCGTCCCCATTGATGTTTTCCAGGAAAAAAGCAGGGTTCCGTTTCAGTTGCTCTACTGCGCCACCGTGCGGTGCTTCAGTGAATGAAGAGTCGCTCCGAGTACCTGTAGGGGAACCTGTTTGTGCTGAGTAGGGGACCGGTGCCTTGCTCAAGGGGGCTTTTTACTTTTACACATTAAACACGCTCTTTTTCAATTATATCAAGCACGTAAATGTTTAGTATTTATACCATGTAAATGTCGGGCTAACAAAAACACAGCCGCATTACAGTGTTTCCAACAAAAGCAGTAATTATCAAGTAAGAACCCCCCCCCCAAAAAAAATAACTAAAATAATAAAAACTAAATGGGGAGGCAGATGTGGAATACAGGCTGTACAGATTATTCCCACTCAAAGAAGAGAGCCACATCACATCAGGTCGGAGTGACTATCGGAGCTCAAACTGCTGGGATGGAAGTTTCTCCATAAGATCAATGCAAGGCTTCCGAGTTCAATTACACTTCCCAGGTGAGCCCTTCTGAGTAAGTCTCAGCTTTACTCGAACACACATGACTTCTTAAACATATTGTATGAAAGAAGGCAGCTTTCAGTTTAAGAATTTATCGTTTTGGCAACAGAGATGTAGAATCCATATAGATTTGCAGGGAAAAGAGTTTTAAATGGCAATATTTTTTGCCTTTGTTTCCCCAGAACTCCTAAAACTTAGGAGTCCTGGCTATTAGCCTTCAATATCAAATATAACTGTTCCATTAACTAGTAATAAAGATCCCTTCATGGTGAAACTGTGGTCTTTTTTTCAGTCTGTGTGTGTGTTTTCAGAGATACCTACAACAATTACACCGCTGATGTTTCTTTGCACAAACATCATGTAAACATACTATTTTCTGAATCTTGGAACAAATAATCCCCCAGCAGTGCTGTGTTATCCCTAATGAAAAGTCTGGGACCGGGACCAAAAAAAACACAGGCCAATTCTCCTCCAATAAACTGAATCCAGCATTTTATTCTCACACGCAGAGAAAACACTCCAACTTTCCGCTGCGTGGAACTTCAAGACAGAAATGTGCTTTATCCTCTCTCAGCAGCAGGCCAATTCGCAACCTGAAGCCCAACAAGCTGCGATTGCGATGGAGCGTGAGATGTAACAAAGCTCAGTGATGGAGCGCCAACCGCACAGATACAGCAAGAGGCTGCATCACCCCCCCGGCCCCTCCCAGCCATCAGCTCTGCACGGCGTCAGTGAAAGCCTCACATCCCAGCTCCTGCGGTGTGAGCAGCAACATTTAGACAAACAAGACGGCGCCGCTATGAAGCAAACAGTTTTTGAATAAATAGCCTCATCTTAACACTTTGTGAGCCAAAAATATTGGTCCAAGCTAATAAATGGTCAATATGAAGCACCGGGTGGGTGGAGAGTGAGGTCAGCACTTGCCAAAGAGGACTAAAACTAAAATGGAAAGATCGATACAGAGTGAAGAAAGTCCTTGGCTTATGGCGTCCTATTGACATTTTCCAGTAAATCTGGTACAAATAAATCTTTCTCATACTTTATTTGATAAAAACAACACAGCACACTGCCTTGTGTCTTTCAATACACACCCCTCTTTAAAAATGAATGTATGAAGATTTTTGTTAAATATGCTTTATAATGCAAGGCCATTAGTCCCCGGGACTCCATTAGGCCGTCTCCACAAATTCCTGATAACCTGCTCCTGCTGTCTGCCAGTCATCACATTTAGAGGAGTGCTTTGTTCACTTGCATTATCAGGCGTCACACAACCTCCTTTCAACAGAAGAGAGCACTTGGCGACATCAGATAGGCATTGCTTATTATGAGTCTTTCAAACAGAAAATAATCTGCGGAACAAGCGTGAACAGCAGCAACGTGAAGATGTGACCGCTGGCCCAATATGAAGAAAAGGACGTACACAAACACTGAAAATGTATTACATTATGCTCCCTTATCAATCAACATACACATTTTATCAGCGTTGTAGCCATTCCGGCGTCAGTATATATTTCTTATGACACAATTATTATCATTTTCAAAGAGTCTAAACCGCATGTCGTAATTAATGAAGTATTTATGTTTGTCTGCCAAGCCACAGGAAGGCATAGAAAGTCAAGCACAACTGTGGTGTAAGTTCTTAGGCAAGCCGGATCCAGCGTAGATCCACTTGTAGACCCCTTCTGTGCCTTTACTGAACAGGCCACTCTTAAAAAGTGGCCGTATCCAGAGTCTAGGCAGTGGCCCGTTCTGCCAGCTCCGCCTGCCTCCTCTTGTTGTAGCCGTTGTACACGTCCAGGAACATGTCCCGGCAATGTATGCGCGCGTTCAGTTTGGAGCAGATGAGGAAGGAGCCGGCCATCTTGCGGTGGAGGGAGTAGGTCTCCTCCGGTGGCGGGGTGAGGCGGTGCCGCAGCATGACGGGGATGAGGTTCTGGATGCGCTGGGTGGTGCTCTGTATGCTGAAGTCAAAGGGCTCCAAGGACGCGAAGGCCTCTCCGAGGATCATCACCGCCTCCACGTGGGCTTCCTCGAAGGCCTGGTACGGAGCAGAGAGAGGCATTAACCCCCATCGGATGTATAACCGTACAGAGAGTTTTAACATAGAGGCTGTAAAGAAGAACACGGACAGACTCTAAGCTGCGTTTTCCAGCGTGGACTCACGGAGGCAGCTGCAGGAAATGTTTACTGGAGAGAGCACGTAGCAGCTTATGTAGCTACTCTGTATACACAACATGGTGTGTATAAATATTTGAATGCGTGACAAGTGTTCTTTTTCCTTTCTCTGGTTATTTTCTTCTATTGAGTCATATTTTGTTGTAGCATTATAAGTGAAAGGCTTTGGGGGAACACAGAGTGCCGATCAGCCAATACTTGCCTCGGAATGAGCACTGGAGTAAATCATTATTCTGCCTGCACTCCCTCATGCACAGCTGGGTAGCCTTAAATTAATATCACAATTTATGGCGCTATCACAATACACTGTGTAGAACACGTATATCGAGATATTTGGCCTAAAAGGCTCTTCATAAATGCTAGCACTGGGAAACACAATCAAATATCACTATATATTTGACCCTATACCTTGATATCGATACTGCAACAATATTGTAAAGGATGACTCCTAAACAAAACGTTACCACAATGAGTCTTTTAACAAATAATCATCAGAGATGTGGATTTAATGACTGAAGTGAAAAAAAGTAACTATCAGAACAGGTAGAACACTCTTTTTTTCTGTAACGCAGCCTTTAAAAGCGGGAAAAGACAACAGAACTCGAAAACAATGAACCGAACAGAACCGAACCGAACCGTACTGTCTGGTGGAAACGGGGTTTACGGCTGCAGGAAAAGTGCATCAGAGAGACAAAAAAAAAAAAAAAAAAGGCAGACGAGGTTTAAATCATCAGAAATAAATGAGCACGGCAGCAGAGGCCGCGATCCCTCACCTTGGCCTCGAACCCTGTCAGGAACTTCAGGTCTTTGGATTTGGCGAGAACGGTGGCTCGGTCACCCATGGAAGCTGCGTGCACCACCTGAACGCAAAACACACGCGCGCACACGCACAAAACAATGGTTGTGATGACTGTGTTCATGTTAAACGCTCCACTTTACACACATGAATTTAATTGTGCAAGACCGGCCGTTGCAAAATTGAGCCAAAAACTCCGGTGCTGAATTATTCACAGGAATCTTGTTGCATAAATCATGACGTGTGGCTCCCTGGTGGGAGTCCTATAATTTTAGATTAATCATACCTGTATGTAGTCATCTGTGAAGGACTCTGGATAGCTTCTGCACGCTCCAAAGTCCAACAGAACAACCTACAGATGGGAGGAGTGTGTTAACGCTCCAGTTTTTTAATCAGCGTAGCATTCTTTCATATATTAGACGACGAATTGACAGCCTCCTCTCACCTTGTGTGTGTCGGAATTGTAGAAGAAGTTGGCCCAGTTTGGATCCGTCTGCATGAACCTGAACTCAAACAGCTCCCTGAGACACAGCTGGAGGATGTTGAAAGAGATCTGGAGATGCGAGAGGAGATTTATGTGACTCTGTTACGGTCTGATGGGCCACATGCATGACATTTATCATATTCTATTGTGAGCATCTCCAGCCTTAAAGAAAACCGCTCCAAACGCACAGGTTCCAAGTGTCAAATGCATATTTTTACCTAGACAAACGGGCCGATTTTCACTGCCGCTGCTCCTTAACGTTAAATTTCAACAGCAGCCCAGCGAAACAAGGTTTCTCCTTCTACTTGTCGTGGGGTTTCAGCTCTAATGGCTCCTGCAGTCAGACTCCAGTCTAATCATGGCTGTGACAGGCACCATCTTTCAGCCATTTCGTGTTTCTGTGCAACAGTGTCGCCATGGTGCTAATATATATTTTTATGACTTTTCCTCTGTCTCGCTTCATTTATTGATAAAAATGTTGCACTAAACCGGTACTGACAACTGTGATATAAAAAAAAATTAAACACTGACATCTCTTTAATAATACACATATGATAATATGGCTAAAAAAATTCAGTACAGATGTTAGGTTATCTGTTCATTCCGGTTGTTTGTTTACTTTCAATTCATTTATCAAACACAAAGGCCAGACCTACTATAAACAAAGATAAGTATGATGAAATACAACGCTGACTTAGAAGCTTCATCATCTCAAGTATTTTCATTTTTTTTCCCTTTTTTTTTTTATTTTAGAGAAAGTAAATATTGTGTTGACTAAAGAAGCAAAAGACTAAGAAAGAGCTACTCTATGCACCCATTTAAGCTCCTCTCTGGTGCTTAAATGGGTGCATAGAGTAGCCACGAGCACATCTCTGCTCTGCAATCTCGCAATGGCAGATGCCTCCTCTCCCGCCCTCCTCTATAATTTGATTCAGAATTTAAAAATAGCCAAGTAAATAATGGCAGCAAGTTTGAGCTAAGTATGATGGTTTGCAGTGATGTGATCGGCTCCGACTTGATCATTACTCATATGCATAAATCATCCAGTTGCCACCCAATCGAACAGATTGTTTTCTAAGATTTCAACATTTTACTCCATTCTGCTGATTCCTGTAGACTAAACTGCCTTCTGAATCACGTGGAACAGTGGGACCTTTACTGCTGATTTATTTAAGGTAATAAACATGTGTGGATTTTTTCTTATCCATTTAATTTTGTGCTTACATATAAAATTAGAAACATACAAAATTGAAAAAGGACATGAGAAAATGTTCTCGCTCATTGAATATTTCAGCTCTGATGCAGCTCAGGATTTATCAGGAGGAGGGTGTTTTTATCTGGACTGTGTGCAGAATAGAGGGCTGCAATGAATCATGTGAAAAATGCTCCCCGAAAGAGATATTCTAGAGATGTCACAATATTGTTATTATTGTGAGTGTGTTCAGCCACAACCTTCCTGCAGTGAATTTGGAATCTTATCAGCCCTAATTGATAGAATTCACCACTTTTCTTACTTTTAAAAAAAGTTTTTTTCATTCTTGGCTTCCAGACGTGATATAGTTATGATACTGATAGAATTTACGTTACCAACTAATACAATATAATCCAGTGTTGCTTTATCGTAAACTCTCTGCTAAAGTCTCTACATAGTACATAGAATATTTAATTTAATCTCTCTGTATCTATTGAGCCACTTACATTTTAACAACGCAGAGGAAATTCTGTGTCTGTTGAGTCAGCTCGTACCTGGTTCCTGGTCTCCTGGTCCAGGTCTACACAGCGGTCCAGAGGGACTCCCTGTACCAGCTCCATGGCCAGCACTCTGTTGCCTGACAGCTCATCGATCACCTCGGGGACTTGGAAAAACTCATCTCCCTCCAGCAGTGACCTGGAGGCCAGATGATCACAGTCACCCACCTGACACAACAGTGCGGTTTGGAGCAGCGGCAGCGGTCTAAATGTTGATCTAATTATAGATTACCCATCCTGCAGCCAACCTGTTGTGGTTTTGTTTCTGTGCGGTTAAATGGAGCTTCACCGCTCGTCACGGGCTTTCATGACTCAATACGTAACATAAACCTACCTGAACTTCTTAGCACACTCTGCCTCCCTCTTGTAGTCACACTCCCATGCCAGCTCCCGCTGAAGAACCTCTAGGCTGCTATCTGCAAACAGACCTGTGGGCAAATAAATAGTCCAGAGGTGAGCAGGAAGAACCATTTAAACACACAGACTGTCAGCTTTATATACAACAAAGCGGTTTAATCATGCATTCTAATACAAAAAGAAGATTTTTCACATACAGCATGAAAAGGAAACAAATGTCATCTCAATGGATAATGCAGAGGTCCTCACTGCTGCTCAGCAACTGTGTGTCACTTAGTCTAAGCTTTGAACTATAGCACCACCTAATGGTTGAAACTGCAACACAGAAAATGCTAGAACGAAGGAGAACAGAACAGATCTGGGATAACGCATCTCCAACGTAGTGATGGGGACAGTCCAAGAGCGACAAGAATCTAGATTTGTTTGCCTCAATGTGAAGTTACTGCCAATTCAGCAGAATTTAAATGACCTTACACGTTAACATTTGACTTCATTTGAATAATTACTGTTCATATCAGCAGTTTTTTCGCTAAACAGTGCAGGAGATGCGACAAATAATCACTAAACAAATATTCATGTAGTTAATACCTTCTGGCAGGACAACGCTCATTTTCAGGACGGACATCAGGTTGTTTATGTCACTGCGGATGCTCTCTGCCACTCCAGGATACTGGGAGGGAATGCAAATAACACACATACTCAGCAGAGACAGAGACAGGCGCAGGGTGTGAGGGAGGCAGAAATGAGTGAACTAATACCTGGATCTTCATGGCGATTTCTCTACCGTCTTTTAACACCCCATGATGCACCTGACCAATGGACGCTGCAGCAAACGGTTTCTCTTCAAAGGATGATAGCTTGTCCCGCCAGCCTGGCCCCAAATCCTCCTCCAGAACTTTCTACAGTCAGACACCCACAAAAGCCTTAAAAATATGTATCCGACCTTTAAAATCTACAGGCATTCAGCTGCAGTGGAGAACCGCCGGACTAACTGAAACAGCAGCTTTTGTGCTGTTTTGTGTTGACACTTTCCTTCAAGGATTGTGCTAATAGTCCACAAAATGGCCATGCTTACGTTCATCTGCCAGCTTGGCATGAAGTCTGCACTCTGCCGGACCCTCTCAAAGATCTTCTGCAGCTGGGGGTTGATGAAGGAGTTGTCTGAAAACAAAAATAATGAGATGTCAGAATAAGACAACTGCCTAGAGATCCTGTAACTATGTGGACATCTGGCCACCATTTTGGAGAGATGCTGCGCGTGCAGCGTGAACCTTGTATGCTGAGCATCTGCCCGATCTTGAGTGCAGCCCCGCGGACCTTGCAGAGCGTGTTGACTATTCTCTCCGCATTGGCCTCTGACAGGAGAGGAGAGTCTAACAGGGCACTCATGTCTACAAGACAGACAGCACACAGACACAGAGAGATATAATTAGCAGTGATACAAAGTATTAGAACTACAACATCGTAAGGCAGAGCAATTTGTCAAACTGAACCTGCTGCATGTTACTGATTAAGCTGATTATGTAATTACAGAAAGCAGTGTGTAAAAACTAACGGTCGTACATCATTAAGTTCAGCTCATTTAACACATATTAAAGCCTCTTCTTGTTAATAGGTCTGATTTAATGCCTGTGCAGTGCCTGACATGAAACTTCTGCAGGGCTGAACATCTGCACGTCTGTCTGCTGAGTCTGCCATTCCTGCACTGGAATAAAGGCTATTTTATAAAAAGGAGAGGGAGATTAAAAAAAAAAAAAAAAAAAAAGAACAAAAACATGTACATACCTCCTTTTTGTTTGCCTCCCAGTGACTGTTTGGCCACTTCTGCAATGGCACCGATCCCAAGTCCTACTGCCAGTCCTACAGCGGAGACACACCCGTGATTTTAAACTCGAGGAGACTTAACAGGCCTAAAGTCCCCGTCTGAACTTTCAGTTACTTATGACCGAATAAGTGATATCACATCCTAATTATTAGTCAACTTGTTAAAAACGCTGTCAGATAATGTTGTAATGTTTAACATTTTTCATCGTGTCATTTACTTTGTGTCCAGCTAACTGCTAATGTAATGTTAGCTTTCTGGCAGATAGCAGAGCAAACAGGTCTGAGTCCATTCATTCTTGCAAAATGAACATGATCACAGATTTAAGTAAAAACTGGACCCATGTTTGACAAGGGCTGTGTCTTCTGAAATTTCTGAAATGGCATTTTACAAACAAAAAAAAAAAGAAAAATCTGGAGAAATTTAACTTTGATGCCGCGATGTAAACAATGCACTCTGACGAGACACAAAAAAGTGCATTATCATCATGACTTTATTATTACATTGAGTTGATTTATCTGTATCTAGTGTCGTATTGTTTCAACAAAACAAGCAAAACCCCTTAGTAATGTGTTACTGTCAAAAATGCCCTTCTGGGATGGGTACGATAAGGGCAATGATGATTACGTTCCGTCTTAAGTAGTTTGTTTTTATTGCACCCTTCACAGATGAAAATCACAAAGTGCTTCACAATAAAACAAATAAAATAATAAAAAACATAAACTTACTATTCAGAATTAGAGATACATAAATAAATACAGCCATTAAAGCCTGTTTAAATAATAAAGTCTTCAAGTGCTATTTAAAAGAATCAAGTCTCAAGTTAGCGACTAAATAATACGTTCGATTTAGTTCGTTACTAGATACTAAAGGTGTGTTTGGCTGCTACGTCCAATCCAACCAAAACAATGTGACAGAAAATGACTTTCACACCTCCAACAAATAAAGCCACTATTGTTAACGCAGAGCTTATGACCATATTTCAGCTCATGTCCAAATGTCTGTGACCAGGATAAAGAAAAGTCCATGTAATACCCCTAACAAAACAAACAACAACAATGATGTACATGAAACAGCATTGTGATAAGGTGATATCAAACAGCCAACAACCTTAATCTACAGCAAACGTAACAACAGTGACATCGAGTAGTGAAACAGTGAACTACAACGTAATATAGCAGTGCTGTGAAGAAGCACATAACGAGGTGCCACACTGGCAGAGAAGGACTGAGTGCCCCGTTTCTGTCTGGGTCACGCTCCAAGTCTGCTGTCCGTAGCTCCGAGAACCTCAATATCTGCATCTAAAGTCACGACCTACGTTCAAACTACTCTACAGCTGAACTTAAGCATGGCTGGTGCGACCCACTGCAGATGCATGGAGACCATTTCATATCATTCATGTTTATTCTATCTACCGTCGCAACGTCATATCCAATGAATGACCTCGACACCTATGAGGTGTTACTGTAAAACCTGAACTATCGATTGGTACAAATTGTCCTGTTTTGATTTTGAAATGCATGAAGACATAAACGTTCTTATGTTTTTGTTTGGCTCGCGGAATAATGCCACTCAAGTTGTCCATTATCAGGCATTAATCAATTTCTTGGACTCGACCATCTGCTCTGGACTTTGGCCTTCATTTCTTTATTTAATTTGCCATCATCCTTGCCATTCTTGTAAATTCATCTTTTGATAACTGACAAAGGAAGTCTGTGAGCATTTGGTTTTATTGATGAACTGATTGTGTGTAACTGCTGCTCTTTTGTCTCTGTATTTGCCCTTGTGTGTTTCCTAAGCTAAATAATTTATTGTACATGGTTTTGTTTTTCCTGCTGCACACAGAACAATGCGCCAACCTTGACCAGAACGAGAGGGATTTTCTCTTTGACGATCATCAAACAATGAATAATCCCAAATATGATATGAATGAAAATACAGAAAAAAATTCTTACCTCCAAAATTGACCAGCCTGCTGATCCTTGACGCGGGCACCTTCCTCTCTCTGGCACGATCACTCAGCTGAGGGGAGAGACAGCAGATAATAAAAACGAGCCAATAAAACCCAAAGCTGTTTTAATGATTGATGTCCTTGACATTAAACCAAGAGCAAACCTCTGTAATAGTGACCTTAAATTACATCTAACATGAAAGTTTATGTCTAATTATATAAGTCATGTTTCTTGCAAGCAGTACGGTTCAGTTAACGCTCATTACAGCCGTGCGTTTCCACTGGCAACAGTACCATTACCTGGTGGGCGGAGTAGACCAACCGCACCAGCTGTGTAAGCAGCATAACATCAGGGAAGCACAACACAGTGTATAACCTCTAATAAAGTCGACAAAAAAAAAATGGAGGACATCCAGGATTTCCTGGTGTTTCTTGTTGGCACGTGGCTGTTAATTACGGTTTAACTGTCACAGGGAAGTGACGATTTTATTGAAAAATCAGCGGACCGCAGTGGGTGTAACAGTCAACCCCCCCCGGATCAGAGCTGTCCTGGTACAGAATAGCTCTGATCGGTACCCCAAGCGAAGGCTGACAAATGTGGCACTGTACAGTACCATTCACAGCTTTTGACAATGGAAACAAAAAAAATGCCTGAACTGAACCGTACTGCTCGGTGCAAACGGGGCTCTAGACAACTCACTATGGTCTTAGCACCAGTCTATGGTTCATCTCCAACAGATACAACATCTCATCAACATACAATATAATACAGCAGCACTTCCTACACTGAGTTTTTTCCCAGCACAGAAAGCAGTGGAAAGGTGACAAGTGTCATATTTGATTCCTCTGAGCCGTTGTACAGCGAATAAAGGCATCAGCTAATCGTGTTGTTCTGAACAGATGTCGCATCACAACCACTTTGTCACGGCGTGGACAATCACACTATATATCCATTTGTCCTCTCTTCAAGATCTCTAAAACAACACTTTTGCGTCGCTGTATATCACTTCCTCGGTCAGTTTGTGACTTTGCTGTTTTGTTTAAGCTGCAGTAAGTAAAAAGATCAGCCTGACTTTTGAAACGCAAGATTCATTAGAGCAGGGAGGGGCTTTGAGGCAACGCGAAAGTGCAGCTTGTTCAAACTCACTGACTGCAGCTTTAATACATCTTAAAAAGACTCGAATGGAGTCTCACAACGTTGAGCTGAGACAAATCTCACGATACGCTCAGCTCCAAAGACGATACGATACATGATATTGGGTGAGCGAGAACGAGACGACACAAGATTTTAAGATTACTGTGCAAGAAACAATCGTCGATGAACTATATTACTATAAAAAAATGAGCCTTTTATGTGACTGAGTCACAAAACAATGCAGGTGCGTTTTGTAATATTCTATAACTGTTGCAGGCAGCACATGACCGACCGTCACCGTTGAAATAATAAAGTATTGATAGTAATGAAGTTTATTTGTATAGCGCTTTGTTAAACTTACAAACAGCTTGAAGCTGAAATAATTTTTAGTAATCAGAATAGAAATTTTAACCAATCTGTAAACATTCTCTCGTATCCTCAGATTTTATACATCACTTTATCAGTATTTCATCATATTTGGCTAATGCAACTACTTCAGAAAATAAAATACATTTGTTTTGTTTTGCAACGAGAAATATTATCACAGGCCGTCTCAGTTCTCTGCAAGCTGATACTGTTTTTCCCGTCAGTCCCCGTCATGCCTCATGTGCCATAACTATGTGTTTTATTTTATTTATTCATTTATTTTCATTTAAACGGGCCAATATACCTATGTTGTAGCTTTGAATATTAAAATGGAGTCGCAAATTTGTGGTCCCGTGAGCAATCTTTTGTCATAGCCCAGGAGGAATGTAAAGCTCTTAAAGAAAGTCCTTCAACACACCTTCTGTCTTATGGGTTTGACCAGGGCCTGCTTGGCCTCCCTGGCTTTCTTGATGTCCTCTGGTGAGAGTCTGGCCACCACCGTGTTGTGGACGGACCTGGTCTGACAGTAGTACCTGTGGAGGCCGCTGGCTGTGTGGAGGAAACGAGCGCTCTGTCCTGGCCAGCCGGCTCCAGGAGGAGCTTCACCCGGAGTAGGAGGATCTCCTACGACAGAGAACAGTGAGGAAAATATTCTAATGGAGAACCAAAATGTGGTACCTTTAAAGTCTTATCATATTGGTCTGTTAATGTACAACAACAATAAAAAAAACAGCATGTGATGAACATGTGAGACTTACGTTTTTTTAGAAGCTATTTTAAATACATTTCTCAAGAACCTTCAATATTCAAAATACTGATAAAATGTTAGTACTCGGTGTATAAAAAATAATAATACGTTCCTTTTACTATATAAGGCCTAAAATTGCTGATGATGTGGAATTTTTTACTAAAAATTTAATAAAATTGCATCTGACGACTTGGATGTAATTTTTGAGGTAAAATTTCGTAACATTTTCACGATCATCTTGGTCACCAAAAGGACCAAAAACATTACGCTATTTACACCAATTAGTGACACATATTAAGTGGATCTCACCTAAAGCACATTTTTAAAAAAATCTGGTTTTGGACAATACCTGTAGGCATCTCTGCAGTAGCTCCAGCTTGTGTTTGGCTCTGCTCTGTAGTCTCCGGGGGAAACTCAGACACCACGCTCCATTTGGCTGCTTCATCAGGATCCACATACTCCCAACCCTCTGCATCCGGAAACACATCCTCCTTTGTTGACTGCTTCTACAGACAAAGTAGAGTCGGACGTTTCGGTCAAAAAATACTCGTACACAGAGTTCAGGTGTGTTTATTTTCAGATTACTGAATCAACCAATAACTCCATTATTCCATTCAGTGTGCACATACATGCTCATCTTAAACTGAAGGTGCCGCATTTAAGGAATACTTACAATACCACTGCTACTCATAAAGGTGCCCACCAGTCCTTCCACCACATCCTGAGCAGCTTTCACCCCTGCTCCTATAGAGGAGTTGCATGCCATTAATCGGAGCTGTTCTCCTTGGGTGGAGACCAGGGCAGACCCCACTTTACCTGCCCCACGCAGCACCTGCATGGCTTCCGACAGCATTGCTGTATACAGAGAGGTGGAGAGGGAAGAGGGAGTCAAGTTACATGGCGGAGGATATAATGGGGAAAAGTGCTCAATGTGCGCAAATATACGCCTGGCCAACTCTTTAAACCAAACGCGTGGAGAATTATAGAGCAGTGATTGAAAAGATGATGTGCAGAGGAGCAAGAAACGCGAATTGCAACGATTACTCCGCCGCTGTTGTTTCAACCTTGGATGTGATTGGCTGCCCGCATTTTAAGACGTATTGAAATGTGTCAGGAACACGTGTGCACGGTTTTTCAGTTTTAAACACGCATAAAAACAACAACTAAATTGCGTGTTATTCTCTAGACAGCGTCAGCTAGCATATAAACTGGCATTGTACATTGTAAACCATCTTGTGTAACGCCAGCTGCTCCTGACTGAAGCCCCGAGTCGCACGCTAGACAGCTAACGTTACGTCCACGTACTTCACTGCGGGTTTTATTCTTCCACATCATAAATTAACGCAGTGAATAAAGGATTTAGCTGTTAAGACGTGAACGACTTACTTTTGCTGACGCGTTGTCCAGGTTTTCCTCGGCGGGTGTCCTCTCCTGCCGCTGTTGGCTCTGTTTTGCAACGCTTCCACAACCCGGAAGTTCACGTTTGAGCGACTTGCTCGAGAACCAATCACATCGCAAGAGTAAAGCGAGGAAGGAGTTGCATCTGTTCGACCAATGGGAGGGCAGAATGTTAGGTGACGGACTTCCGGAGCAGATCGTTCGTCCAATTACATGCAGCATAGGGCGGGTGTAAAATGGAGCGATATCCAATGAGGATCGAGGTGGGTGTTTTCGTTTATCAAGGATATGTACTAGCACGTGCATCGACGTACAGTTACCAAACAAGAGGAAGAAACTATAGAGATATATAAAAAAAATAAGTTATCCCCGGTTAAAAATTGCAATTGTGCCCACGTTATGACACGTAAAGTGCGACAAAGGAGACCCCAAACTGATGAGCTGCTGAAATTCTACTTCAAGCAAGAATAGGAAAACGTTCTGATTTCAAAATCAGTGCAACTGGTCTCCTCAGTTCCCAAACGCTTAAATAGTTTTATTAAAAGAAGAAGTGATGCAGCAGCGTAATAAACACAACCGTCTCACAATTATTTTGAAATGTGTGGCTGTCATCAAATTCTAAATCAGGACATATACAGTATATATAACACAGCGTCCCAATTCTTTTGCAAACCACATAGTAATACTTTTTCCCCAAATTATTTGAGTATTCTGCTTTTTCTCATGACTGTCTCTAATTATTTATTAATTATAGTTTGCCACTACATCACTGATCCCTGTTTTGCAGAAAGTATGCATGATATATCTATCTGAGTGTAATACTAATACCTATGGATTAGGCCTTTTTTTAATCTAAAAAGTTGGTATGGATGGTTATTTGAATTTCCACAATAGAGACATACTGTCTGCAGATACATGGACACATGCACGCAGCGAATGCACGAGCATCTGGCCCCTCTGCTGGCGTGACAAGGTGCCACTATAAGCTTGTCCAATGTGAAAAGCAAACATGCGCAAAACATAACGCCCACTATGACACATACACAGTGTTTCCTCACCACTACCTATCTTAAGATCAATGTTGATGTGTACTATTGGTATTTATTAAATTACTAAACAACAGCAGATAGGGAGTTAAAATCCACACAAAAAAAAAAAGCTAGAGGATGGTGCAGAACGTCCATTGTTTTGGTGCACAGTGAGCGTGCGTGACACAGTGACCTTACGATGCTGCGGTCTGCTGGTCCACAGTCCCCGCTGCGGAGGCGAGCGCGGGGCCGCTGAATGGGAGGGAGCAGTGCGGGCGCCATATATGGGCACACCACCGACTCTGGACCGCGATTGGCTGCGGCCCTTATGCAGCTGCTTGTCAACAAGATGGCCTTCCTCCTGCTGCCGTTTTGACACTAATTATTTTGGTATCCCCGAGAACATACCGTAAAAAGCTTTGTGGCACTTCAAAATAGATAGTGGGCGAGCGACCGCTCGGTGTCCTAACAAGGCTCAGGGGCGGCCAGACTTTGTTCGGGCCACTGACAGCCACGCGAGCCTCCGTATCAGCCATCATCAGGCAAGGCTGATAAGAGAAAGTAGCTGCTGGCTAGCGAGTGAGTTAGCCTAGCTACGTGGACACGGGTAGTTAACTCGTGTCACCTGCGTTTAACCAGACAAACCGGTTTAACTAGAGTGAGGTACAGAGAGGAAAACACTTGTCATCGAATTTGCAAGGCTGTGTGGAGGTAACGCCACCGAGGTGAGTTTGGAAAATATAACGTTGACTTTTTTTTTGTTTTTTGTTACCTGTTTAGCTTTCTAGCAGTCGCTGTCATGTTATTATGCAGGTGCTATCTAGTTAGCAAGCTCGTTAGTCAAAGAGGCTCTGTTTAACTTGTTCAACTACCCATTGGTAACCCAGATATAGTATGGAAATATCTAGTTGCGTAGTTGACATGGGTCTTATTTGTGCTAAATATGACAGACGAATTGATCAGTAAGGCGCTAAACACGTTACTGACGTTACAACGTTAAGCTAGCTTTGCTAGATGGGTAACCAGCTAACGGTTGACCAGAGAGCTCCCATCATAGGTTCAAAAGTGGTTGCCACAATTAACACTGACAGTTTGATGAACGCTGCTGCTGCTGTTAACCATGTTTATATTATCACACTTGTTGGTGGTCCCTGGAGAAGTTTCAGCCCAATTTTTAATGCTACAATGTTATCAAAAATAGAGCAGAAGTAGAAAAAGTAATGGTTAAACGACCTGTCGAAATCCAAAACATTTCAATCACACCAAGTTTGAATAATTGTGCATGTGAAGATAAATGAATTTACCTATTGTGAGAATTTACTGTTATGTTGAGATGAACAAGAGTGATCTCTGTTGTTTTGGATGGCATCACACCAGTTTTTTTAAGTAGCTCACTTAAACAGAAGAAGTACTGTTTTGTTAGGTGCGTCATGATTTGTCCTCTTCCTTGTAGGATAATTTTGGGGTGTTGACACAGTGGACTTTTTGATTGTAGTATCACAGCTTGCATCAAAGGCAGTCCAGCCAGCCAGTCTGCCACTCTGTCAAGGTGTCGTGACAGAGGCTTCTTGTAATATAATAATGTCCCCATGACTGCTGGAGCAACGCGTTCCACTTTATTGTTCTGTTGATGGTTTGCAGCAAGCTGACCTGCTGGCTGTGCCGCTGTCCGTCCTCACAGACACACATGCAGAGAGAGGGATTGAGCGGAGACTTTTTGGCATGCTTCTGTATTCTCATTCGTCAGCTTTTGGTTATCCGCCTGAAATGCTGCAAAAGAGTGCGGGAGAGCTGGAAAATAGCATGAGAGAGGGCTGAGTAGCAGGGACTCTTTTTTTGTTTATTGTACTTTCTTTTGCAAATGCACCATTACACCTATGAGACGAGTTTTGCAGTAAGACAACATAAACTTGAATTCACAAGCTTTGCAATATCCCTTTACTGGGGATGTGGCACACTGTGTGTTAAAGCACTGCCAATATCCTGGTGAAGGTTTATGCCAAACTGGTTTTGATTTGTATGCAGAAGTGACCCAGTGTAATTTCAGTTTATTTTGACAACACTATTAATTTATCAGTATGTAAACACCAGTGCATCATTTGTATAGTGTCTGTGTAGTGAGTATTTCATAGATTTTATTGCGGGTGTGATCCAGAGACCTTTGCCTCTCATTGTACAAAGTACAAGTAAGCTATTTATATAGACAATTTTTGCAACGTTAAAATAGCAGAAGAGGAATTATGTGGTCTGTATTACTGGACGAGTGTACATATATTTATATAAATACCAAAACTGCTGTCTCTCTTTAATTTTAATTAGACAAATCTGTAAAATTTTAGTATACCATTTTGTTATGAAAGCTTCAGAAGCACAATCACTGCACAATAATGAGTGTCACCCGGGTTTGCATGCTGCTCCTCTGATTACATTAAGAACCGGATGGTTCTGTATGTGTCGAAATGGTCAAGTGTTAAATATGGAAAGTCCTCATTGTCTTCTGACAGTTAATTTGTCAGGCAGATTGTGTACCTGTTAATACCTGGCATCAATATCTGCCTTTGTTGATAGGTACGAGACATCAACAGCTTCAAGTACCTCAATTCACACTTGCCATTAAAATGTGACGCAATGTGCTTATAGAGTGACCGCTTGTGATCAGATCTCCTGTATGCAAATATACATATACATTTTCCTTTTGCAAAGACTGCACAGACTAAATATAGTGTTGTTTTTAGCTGACACACCAACAGTAGTGGTCAACATGTTTTTTACAAAAGAAAAAAAGTATACATTAATTTTGAAATAGAGTTATTTCAAAACTTGGACTTCAATCAGGACTTTGGAGAAGTAGCTCGTATTGGTTGCTTTACTAAAATTTGGCATGTTCACTGTCCATTTTGATAAATTTGGGAATAAAGGGTAAAATGAATCAGACAACAAACACCTACTACTTATTTTGGCAGGTAAGAGATCCCAAACACTTAACTCGCTTTACAGTGAACCAAATGGAAATCAGATGGCGTATTCATGTATAATAAGCAGAGGATATAAGTTAAGTATGTGTTCCATCTATGTGGACATACCACTCCTCACCCTGCAAAAGGAATGAAGCCAAATATCGAACTGAACACCCCCTAAATGTTGTGTGAGCAGTCTGTTCTCATTGTCCTCCACACATGTACTTAAAGCACTTCCTTTGTGATCAGATGAACTAAAACACACTGACTGCCAGGTATGAAGAGAGCAAATAATGCAAGCCTCTTCACTGTCGTGTTGCCCTGGCGTTGCTTGCTGCCAAAGTGCTTGGACGGGATTTGAAGGATTAGGTTGATGCAGAAAGCTTAAAACCAAACCCAAGGCTTCATTTGCAGGAAGTATTTCAAATGAAGAGACGAAAGATCAATACTAAATTAAATTGACTTTTTGGGAGTAATTTGGAATACTGAAAATAGATTTGAGAGCCGTGTCGGCATGTAGGAGAGGGCAGTGTAGGTGCTGTAAGGTCATTCTGATTGGCATTGGTTTTACAAGCATCTGGATTTATGGGTGTGTGCCTGTTCATTGGTCCTTTGTTTGTTGCCCCCAAAGTTTCCTATCATTTACTGCAACTGTATAACTGAGGGTTATTGGGCTTTTTTTTTTTTTATTTTTGAAAAACAGTTTGGCAGTAGCAGTATAAGTCCATTCATTGCTCAACAAACCTCAACCCAAAACAAACTGGTTTAATGGCATCTAAGGCCTTGAGCAAGCTAAGAACTGAGCTTTTTAAAGATGCTCTTCTGTTCGAACATGATCCAAAAGTACAGGAATGTGACGTGGAAAGAGCAAGGCTTCTCCATAGCAATACGACACATAACTGCACAGAAGAGCTCCGGTGCTCAGTCAGTAGTTTTAAGATGTCAACATTCTGTTTCCATCAAATTTGTCAGGGTTTCCACCAGGGCAATGCCAGTCTGAGGACCACCATGCCTATATTGGCCCCCCTGCTAGGCTTACGCATCTGGAATTTAAGGAAAATCCTTCTTATAAATGTTAAGTGAAATCAAAAGCTGGAACTAAACTGTGAAGGCAGAACAGCACTGTGACACTCTTCCGCTCCCACATGTTGGAGTCAATCTTTTTTTTTTTTTTTTTGATGACTCAGCAGTTGCCTTTGTGATAAGAGAAGTATATTTTGACCTTTATGCATCATTAACTACAGAATAAGATGAACGGAGCAGCAGTAACAAGACCAGCTAACAAACGCACACCGTCGCAATTAATTTAATCCTACTCATGTACTCACCCTGGCTTGGACTATGATGACTTCCCCCAGAACTAATGGTATCATGCAGCTGACATGCTGCTGGCCATTGTGTTAATAACACAACTAAGCACGCTGGCTCCCTAACGGGCAGGAGAATGTTACATTTGCCTCAAGGATCAGAATATTGTGATAGCATTGAATTATGTAAGCATATTGTCCCAGGATTAGTTTTTAAGATAGTTGTTAAATACGTCTACATTGGTGTGAGTCAGTGGTTGGCGAGTTCACCAGCAACATCTGTTGCTGAGCTCAAACTGGGCCTGCAGCAAAGAAACACAGGCACCTGTACGTACCCGCAAGACCTCCGGGACAAAACCAGACATATTGAGATCATCACCGTGGGCTTGAGAAAAAAGTAATCACATTTACAATTTTCCTGACTGTGTATGGATTAAAGAAAAAACAAACAAAAATAAACAGATCAAAAGATTAATCAATAATGAAAGTAATGTAGTTGCAGTTTTCGTGAGACAATATAACAACCCTGAAATATCAGATCATCTTGATTATGTGGAGTTGAGTCACCATCATCTGACAAAAGAATTTAAAAATTGATGTGGTGACAAGTTAAATTTCGTCTCGAGCTATTTGCACACAATAGAAGTGATCATAGGGAGCAGGAACGGACAGAAGGAGTTTTCACCTCCCAGTACTGCGAGCAGTCATTGCCAAATGTTGGCTACATTGCACAGTTGGATTGCTTGCCAACCAAAAACAATCCAAAAACTGTGAGTAGACATGAAGCATAAACGATTTTTATATATCAACACTGTTTTCAAATATTTTATGATTTCTAATGAAGGCATGGCCCCTCTCTCAATTGTTTAAACATTAAAGTAAAATATAAGCGCTAATAATCGTGTACTTTAGTTTGAAATGGATGGTGTGTGTGTGTGCTTGAGTGTGTCAGTGGACAGACTGTCTCTCTTCTGGTCCCTCTTATAATACCATCCAATCTGAAAAAAATAGATTGCATGAGACTGAGGCGGAAAAAAAGGAGTTGATGGAAAGGAGGTAGAGAATAAAAGTGGTTAAAGGAGCATAAGGGATCACAGAGAGAGGGCGGTGGAATAACAGTATAATCTGTCTGCTCCTAGCTGAGTTGCTGCCATGTGATTATAGAGGAGGCATCTGAGTTGGTTCACCACACTGTGTGGGCGGCGTTTGCTTTTTGCACCTCTCTGAGCCATTCCATTAGGCCAAATGTACACACACTATCCGTTCAGTGTGTCAGTAAGAAGCCCAACCATGGCCTATTTTAAGGTTTGGGGATTGAAGAAGTCCGGTGGGTAAAATAGAAAGCAGGATCTCGTGGATCTATTCAGATTCTTGGGGGTTTGCTTCAAAACGGATTCTTTACGGTGGATTCTTTACAACGTAATCAATTGATTACATAGAGACAGGGGAACTATTTATTAATTCGTCATTGACTTAGACTCTGTGTTGACCTGATTAGATTTCTGCGGTCAAAGGTCAAGGTCACTTGAGCTCTCATCATTTGCACTCTTCCAAACTTCATCTTCAAATTTGGCACAAATAGCCTCCTGGATGAACTGATTAGATTTTGGAGGTCAAACGTCAGGGTAAATCTGACGATTTTAACAAATAAAGAACTTATATTCTAATTGTGACAAAACTTCACGTAAGGATTATTATTATAAGGATAAAATGATGAATCGATGACATTTTGTATCCATAAGGTTAAAGGAAATTTTTGTTTTGGCATGAAAAGCTTCTTCCCCAATACTTTCTTGGCCATTATTCAGCACAATAACTCAGTAGCCGAAAGGGAGAATACAGTCATATTTCACATTTGGTCAAGCATTTGCTGAGCAAGCTGGAAAACACCCAGATAAACCTGTGGACTTTTGGAATGTTGTGGAGTGTTTTTAATTATTTAGTTTGTTTCTCATTGACACTTTAGTATTAACAAAGAGGCTAGTTTTCATCTTTAGTGCCTGGTCAGGGGCAAAGGCAACCTAAAATCAGCTTTATTCAACAATCATGGTGTAAGATATATCATAAGTGATTCATCTGTGAGTTTCTGTTGCTTAAGTAACTTATCACTCACATTGTAAAACAATTTTCCCATTGTTTTCAGGAGAATTTTTAATTTGGTACAAGGGTACGGGGAAATATCACTGTTTAAAGTTAATAACAAAAAAGTCCCGTAGAGTTTATTCCTACAAAACAGTTTTAATATAAAATGTGACAAGGACTTAAAGCATCTCCAGGAATAAATGTGTCGTAATTGTGGATTCACGTTCTTCCTAAATGCAGTGCACGCCTTCAGGTTATCAGTGAGCCAACCAAGTTGCCCCATTGCCACTTGTTCCTTTTCGTAAACATGCCAGCACGTTCTTGGCAGCCCCTACAGCTGGCATAACTGTAGAAGCAAAGCACTCTGGGTGGACTAAAGGCTTTCCCCTCTAGCACGTAGCATAGGCTCTTTGGCAGGGAGGAAGGGGAGAACAACTACAGTAGTTTCACTACTTCCCCACCCCCTCCTGCTGTTTGTTAAAAATAGGTCCAGCATGTGCCTTCATGCTCCTCCCTGTGTTGCCTCCTATTAAGCAAGTCCTCTTTGAAGCACTGAGATGCAGGAGAGGAGAAAGGAGAGGGAGAAAAACAAAAAGAACAAGACTCCATTTGTATCTTTTGTGTTCGATCTTTTTTCCCTTTCATCTGCGGGCTGCAGACACCAAGCCTGAAATGGAATCCCTTTAATTTGATTTAAGAGGCTCCAATGCGAGGGAGATGATCTTGGTACACTGTAGTAGCTGCAAAAGCATTTGTGTTATGAGTTGGGTAAGAGTAAGAGCCAGGCCTGTTGTGATTAGACCACCCAATTGGGTGGCTGGTGTTTTTGAATTTTACCTCTAGGCAACATTTCAATACAGCCTCAATAGGTTATTGATTATCTGAATTGATCCCACCCCTGACATTGTTGCTTAAGAGACATGAACCCTGTTTTCAGTGAACTGATGTGGCTGTTCTTTTCTCTCCTTTCTCATTCATCCTGTCTGTACCTCCACCCTTTCCTGTTGATGTAGGTTTTATGCCCAGTGTCACGAGTGAGCCTGGGGACGGTGTCTGTCAGTTTGGCACTAGGACGGGTCGCCAACAATGAGAGCTCTGCGTCTGGTTATTTGCTCGCCAGCATAAATGCAGATATGTCCCGGTGGTCCGCATCCTGATGGACCGAGACACCTTCTCCCACATCCGTCTGTGGTGCCCCCGCCCCTTTGGCACCTACTCCCAGAACAAAGCAAAAAACCTGGGCTCTGGGGGCAGCGGTGGAGGCAGTGGTGGGACGGCCCCCCCCTCCCTCTGCAAAGCAGAGCCTTCTCCAGATGCCAGAAGGACAGTGGATAGAAGTGAAGATGGAG
Source organism: Mola mola (assembly GCA_001698575.1). NCBI lineage: Eukaryota > Metazoa > Chordata > Actinopteri > Tetraodontiformes > Molidae > Mola > Mola mola. The sequence continues at coordinate 17,467,249 of KV751316.1, read as the reverse complement.
GTATGATTGTGGGGGTGCAGGAAGAGAATGGTGAGGAGGATGCGGGCTCAGAAAACACTCCACCTGAACCTGAGCATCTCACCAGCTCTGTGGCACAGAGTCAGGCCCCTCTGCCCTCTTCAGCCCCTCCCTCACCACCCTCTTCCAGCTCCCAGATGGAGGATGGCCGTGTGCTGTTGGACACCTGGTATGTCATTAAGCCAGGCAACACCAAGGAGAAAATAGCGTTTTTTGTTGCACACCAGTTCAGTGGGGCAGGCCAGCCTAGGCCCAGTGCTATGAAGGTAAATACCTCAATCAAAATCAGCAGCAGCAACTTGTTTTGTCTAAGAGATTTTATTTCAAGTTCATTATTGCTTATAGTAATTATACATGATTTTACTCCTCTACAGGTTAAAGGTAACTGGGCAACTGACTGCAGTAAAGCCAAAAGACGAAGACGATGCTCATCGTATGACCCTCCAAATCGCTCCCAAGCCTCAGAACCGCACCTCAGCCATGACTCCTCCCTTGCACCTCAGAGCCCTGATGAATCACATTTAGGAGGGGTGACTGAGACGGACCTGCTGTCAGTAGCAGAAATGGTTGCCTTGGTTGAGCAGAGGACCGCAATGGCCCTCCAGGGAATTGTCGCTGTCCATGGGAATCACCACCAGCAGCCCTCTACTACCATTGACAGTCAGGGCCTTACCCCCCACCAGCACACCCTATTCCAAGGCACTGTGTCCGATCCCACTCCTGTGGTGTTTGTGTCAGACATTTCAAATGGCCAGCCTTCCAAAGAGGCACAAAAGTCATCATCTCCCATCCAGACAGACCAGGAGCTTGAGGAGCAACAGGAGTCATGTAGAGTAGCAAAGGCCATTGCGCACTTTGAGTCCCAGAACCTAGAGAATCGGCTCCATCTGGGTGCTGGTCCTGGAACGGTCTCTTCTAGTCGAGACAAAGATACGGAGTGTAGGAGAGTAGGGGAGTCTGGCATTGTAACTCCTCCTCCACCCCCCAGCCACAGTCATGGTGAGGTTAGGATAGCTTTCCGAGTGTCGAATCTAGATCCGCGGTCTCAGATGGAGCCAGCCGGCAGGTCCCGTTGCATGTTTATGAGCTGTGGTGGTGGGAGTAGCCAGGCAGCAGCCAGGGCCAAAGAAAAAATCACCTGCGACCTCTATCAGCTTGTCAGTCCCTCATCCAGAGACCCCAGTAGCCTGCTGCTTGCAGCCACAACCGCTGCTCCCAAACCAGATGGAGACCTCCATCACCCAGACAGACAAGCTTGTGGCAGCCCTGACCCAAGCCAGGAGTTTTCCACTGGGGAGAAGAAAGCTGTTGGTGTGGGGCGGGAGCGAGTGACTGGCTTCCATGTGGAGGTGGTAGTGACAGGTGCTGTGGACCAATGTGTGTTTTATGGTAAGGACAGTACTGAGAATGTGCAGGAGGAGACTGTTTGTTTTGCTATGCCTAATGGGGGAGGCGGTGGTGGGGTCATAGGAAGCTCCAGTGACCCTTCATCAGACGATCCCCCTCCTGGACAACTCTTCTTCCTTCAGTCCTCCCGGGGCACAGAGGAGGAAGTAAATGTAATCGGCACTGGAAGCTGCTCTTTGGACTGTGCCAACAACAACGGCCCTGGGACAGGCATGGGAGTGAGCCAAGGTGAGCGGGCCCCTCGACCAGATTCGCCCATTGTCGGAGATGACTGTTCAGACCCGTCGTTGTGTCGCCTCTACCGCCACGTGTCCCATGACTTCCTGGAGATCAGATTTCAGATTCAGCGCCTCCTTGAACCGCGCCAGTACATGCTGCTGCTTCCTGACCACATCATGGTCAATATCTTCAGCTACCTGCCAACGCGCTCACTGGCAGCCCTGAAATGCACCTGCCACTACTTCAAGGTGCTTATCGAGACATATGGAGTGCGGGCAGTGGATTCGCGCTGGAATCAAGACCCCCTGTACAGGGATGACCCCTGTAAGCAGTGTAAGCGGCAGTATGAGCGCGGGGATGTTTCCCTGTGCCGCTGGCACCCCAAACCTTACCACCATGACCTGCCTTATGGACGTTCCTACTGGATGTGCTGCCGGCGTACAGACAAAGACACACCAGGCT
>KV751316.1:17438281-17465022 GCA_001698575.1 Mola mola | reverse complement strand
CAACCCCAACCCATTCGCACCAAGAGGGAGGACAGGAGGGAAGAGGCAAGGTAGAGAGGAAAGAGTACCTCTCCCATACTTACTCTCATCTCCTCCTGCTTGCCTCCTTCTCGAGGTGCACAAGGAGGAGTCAGCACTCCAAGACTGTTTTTGTGTTTCTTTGTTCCAGCACTCCCTCTCATACTTGCCCTCAGTGGAGGGAGGTTGAGAACTAAAGAAGGAAGAGAGGTATGTCACTCTCCTTGCCTTTTGTTTGTTTGTTTCAAGCCCTCCAGAACCCCCCTGACTGTGCTCCAGTATGGCACCTTTTTAAAAGTTTGTATAACAGGGTTGGGGTCCCCTCTTGCTGCTGTCAGTTAGCCCTCTTTCTGCCTCTTATTCATTTGGGTTTCTGTCTAACTCCATACATGGTGGTTAGGTAAATCAGTTGAAGACTTTGCAGTGTATTTGATAGAGATTAGCATTCATAAGGTGACGCATAGCAATGTAATGCCCTAGAGCCTGCTTACTGTACCAGTACTTGTTCTATGTTCTGTGTTGCATCACAAACTTCCATATTAGCTGTACAATGGTGCTTCGAGGAGTGAGCTGTACTGACTTCAACAGATGTAAAAGTTTTCAGTGGTGGAATGTTCAGCAAAGCTATAGAAATGTGATTGTATAAAAGCAAACTTGATTTTTCCATTGTACAAGACCCGGTCCTACCACGCGTTTCTATTTCTCTGAATGTGCTGTAATGTTGTACTATGTTAAGTAGTCTCCTGATATGCTGCTGAAATCATTGCCTGTGTCACTGATGTTACTTCTGAAGTAGCCATACCATTGGTTCATGACAGGAACAGTCTCACCGTACAAGCCAGACCTGTTGTTGTCATAGTTTCAGAGTGGACCCTAACCTTGCTGATCGGCCATAAAAAGGAGCCAACGAGTACTTTCTGGTTTACACAGAATTATGGGAGATGGACTTGATTAAGACCAGTGGGATTGAATGGGATTTAAAAAGAAAAACTTGATGTCACTTTGGAAAGGCCTGATGTCACTTTGTATGGTTTGATTGAATTGCTTGTTTGCCATTTTTTGTTGTTTGTTTGGTTTTATTGGGATGCATGTGTCGGAATGTTTGCTCTTGTATTTGCTTTTATTTTTGAGGACTGTGTTCTCCCTGTGTCAGTCTGTCACCCTACTCAACCTGCAGATGTATTTTTCTTTTAAATACTCCATCTTTGTTTTAAACCCCCAGCTCTCTTCCACCCCCCACATCCTCCGATTCGACAGAGGGCAATGTTTGCCAAAGCTGTCATTCATACTTCAAAAGTGGACAAAACCAACTACCGCAGAAACTCTCTACACCAGCTTCCAGCCTTAAAAGCCCCCCTACCTCTTCCCCACCCTGCAGGAGATTGAGGCATCAGATACCTCACAGATACACTGGTCCTATGCAATTGCAAATTGCACAGGACCCTGTTAGTAGCTAGATTTCAGACGCTCTATAGACTCCATCCAGCTCTACTGGATCCACCCATAACCCTCAGTGTGGGGGCGTAAGATGAGCAGTGCCTGGCAACGGCTCTGACTTTTTAATTCTCGGAAAAAACCTCTTTCTTCCTGCTCCCACTCTCCCTCGCTGTTACACTCCCCGACCCCTGCAAGCTGACAGACTGGACATGAAATAACTGATATGATGAATGACGCTTAAACTCATGGAGGTGGGAAGATGGTTGGGAAATCATGGGAGAACTCTGTAGGTTCCAGACATGTACAGTGCTAATGGGAGATATCTGCTTAAATAAACAGAAGTGATGATTAAAAACTGGAAATTTGAATCTCTCCCTGGCTTGTGTGGTGTTTGATGAATAAATGCTCTAAAGCCAATGATGGATGTAAATCTGTTTAACTGACCGATTGGATTTTTTTTGTCCTTGCAATAACTTTAACACATCTCAACAGTGATGATTCAAGTTCACCCTCTGATTTATTGTGCAAATAAATCTTAGGGTGACCTCAGGATTTATTGAGTGTACATTTTAACTGGCATCCAAATTACATTTTTTTCCATTTAACACCTCTGATTTCAGCACTGGAGGCCGGTGCATATGACTTGTGATTGAATCAACGTGTAACAGTATACAGTAATGGCATTTTAATCTGATAAAACACTTTTAGATTGCACTACAAGTGGTTGTTTAAAACTGGAGAAATGCAAGGACGGGTCACACCAATAACTCTGCACAGAGAAGTGAGACTAGCATATCAGCATCACTTCTTGGTCTGGACTTCTTGTAAATGACGAAAAGTTATGATTCATGCTGCAGTGACAAGTCTTTACCAACAGATGGCAACACGTGTATTTATCTTTTCTGATCCAATAAAGCTAACTTAGGTTTCAATATGCACTTTCAAGTGGAATGCTTAGCATTTTTAAGCATAGTAACCCCACATAAAAACTGCTACAGCCATCATAATGAGAGCATTAGCATTCACAGTGTACTTCCACACCCGGTCCTCACTGATGTCAGGCAGCTTCTCCGATTCCTCAGACTTGTCCAGATCGTTGACCTGGGAAGCGGCTCCGCCACAGAACCAACCAATCAGACGACAGATGCCAGAATTATTTCCCTCTTCTTGAAATGATGAGAAGAAGAATGATGAGATAGCGCTCTGATTTTGTCCCATGTGTCTGTCTTTGTGACTAACTTTCTTACCTGCGCCGCTGTTATTATTCTCCCTCATTCTCTCCTCGGCCTCCCTCCGGGCTCTTCTCCTGTTCTCCTCTTGCTCCCAGTCCAAATCCTGCCTCTCCTCTTTGGAATGACGCAGGCTGAACACCAGACGATGGAGCTGAAGGGGAGAAAAGACAGACAAATTTGTACATTTTCTCTTAAATGCTGCCAAATCTGGTTGTATATGAAGGTTCTCAACATATTTTTATATTGTAAAGCCATTTTTAAAAAAGGTTTTGTCTTCAGTAACTTACACTAACCTGAGTGTAAATGCCCGTATTTTTCAAGCAAAGCGCTATTTCTAAAATGTCAGGCTCTAAAAATTCACAAAATGCTATATTTTTGAAAATTACTCTGGTATGGAGTTTGTTCACGACTAACATTTAGTTCGACAAGACTATACAATTAAACAGTCACAATGCCGTAGTTTTCCTTTAAGTTTTATCCAACTCTTAATGAATTGGTGCATCTGTAGGATAAAAGCCACTCACATGGTGATCCCCTATGGGCCGGGTGCAGTAGCTGACCACTAGCACCAGCACTGACGTACAGAAGAAGAGTATGATTCCAAAGTGCAGGTAATGGATCCCACACACCAAGAAAGGGCAACTGGACGGGAAAATACAGCTGCCGGTGCCGAACCAGAACTCAGGCAACATCCGACACAGACCCATCACCAGGCCACCTATCAGGCCCCAGAAGGCACCCTGGAGGTGAGGGCGGATCAGAAGTGAAAATGTGACTTCAGCAGGCGTTTTGTCGGTGGTGATGATGACGATACGGCGAGTGTGAATGCGCCGTCTCACCGTTTCATTGACCCTCTTCACAAACACAGCCAGGAGAAAGACCGAGGCGATGGGCGGAGCCAGGTAGCTTGAGACGGACTGGATGTAATCAAACAGCTGACCGCTCTGAGCTGCCTGGACGACGGGGATCCAGCAGATGCTGATGGCTACAATGCACAGAACCCAGACTCTAAAGACGAGAAGAAGGGGAAAGATAAGGGAGATTGCATCTGGCAAATTTGGTGGGCTACTCTTCATGGATTTTGATCATCAAATAGTCCAATTTATGAGTATTTATAAAATTTATAAATATCCATTGAGAATATAATAGCAGTTAATAGAAAATTAAAAAGTGTCTTGCAGTGTAAATGGCATATATATATTTTTGGTTTGAATAATTGAATTGATGAAATAAAATTAATAATAATTTGAGGACGTGATTTTTTTTATGTGTATAAAAATAGTACATAAGTGACAATGAAAGTTTAATGTTTTTTTTTGTTTGCAAAATTTAGTGTGCTGATTAGGGGTGTTGCAATGTACCAATATTGCCAATAATCAGGATGATATTGTGTTAAAAATAGGATGAAAAGATCCAGCAGGAAATTTAAGCCACAAGGATTTTGCTGAGCTTTGCTTTTTCACTTTTCATTGAGTGTTTTTTTTTTGTTTTTTTTTTATATATATAGTTACAGCAAATGAATCTTCTTTCAGCTTCCTTGTGTAATTATAGTTTGTTTGCTAAAAATGAGATAAACCAAACAAAAACTGACTGTGGTGTTAATTGTTGTTTTGGGCCTTCCTAAATGTGCTTTCTTTTTTTTGTCAAGGCCTTTAGGTATGAAAAAAATCTAAGTTGTTGACACCGCCTGATGTGTGACACATGAACCACAGGGCCAGCTGGTTATGGTTCTGGGTCTGGACTTGGAGATTAGCTACAAAATGACACCATTTACGCCTCTGTGTGTCAATTAATCCTGGAGATATGAGCAAAAGAGTGTTTGACTTTTCAGTGACCTTGACCTTTGACCTAGAAAGGCCAAAAAAATTAATCATCTATGGCCAGTGCCAAATGACACTAGTTGGACCTCTCTATGTCAATTCTGTCTGGAGTTACGTCCAAAAAGCATTATTTCAGTTTCAGTGACTTTGACCTTGGACCTTTGGTCACCGAAATCTAATCAGGATGTCTGAATGAACAAAAGTACACCAAAAAAAACCTTGCCGAAGGTAAAAAGAATTCGACTGATAGCTGTCAAGTAATCATTTGAAATAGTTACAACAAATTGAATTTTATTTATTTACGTGAAAGCATGATATTGTGACAGCCCCAGTGTGGATGTGGACAACTTCTCCCTTTCAGCAGCGGAACCAGTCCAGTTACATGTGGTTCGTAAAAAGAGGGCATGTCTCTGCGAGACTTGTGTAGCATCGTCACCGTCCACTAACCTGCCAACAATGAGGAGCTCGCGCTCGGTGGCCTGCGGTCTGACGCGAGTCCAGATGTCCATGGTGAACAGAGTGCTGCTGCTGTTGAAGATGGAGGCCAAGGAGGACATTAGGGCGGCCAACATCACAGCCAGCATCAGACCTCGCAAACCTGCAGAGGAACATGGCAGGGAGGATGGTGGGAGGGAGGAAAAGAGGAAAAGAGGGCAGAGGACCTCTCTTTCCTGTACAGCGAGTCGTTATTAAGAGCCCTCACCATTTGGCATGATGGACACAACCAGTTTAGGGTAAGCAATGTTGGAGCAGCCCACCTCGGTCCCACACACCCTCATACACACTTCAGGGACAACACAGCCGACCTCGTCTACAGGTGGATGAAAACACACAAAAACACAAGTCACTTTCCTGTAACTCTTGTTACTGCACCTGATGGTTATATATCATCACTAATGCAGAGCTCCCATTTTGCACTCTTAAGATTCTGTTGTTTTTCTCTATGCCATTGTAGGTGGATTTAAAGGGATACGCCACCAACCTGGGTAGAGGACCCGGCTGATCATGCCGGGGAACACCATTAGGAACATGGGCAGCAGTTTCAGGTAGCCGCACATGATGCAGCCGGCCTTCACGTGGCTCAGGCTCCGAGCTGCAAGGCACCGCTGGACTATCACCTACGGGAACACAAAGCCAGATGGAATATTTTGGGTGAAATATGTTACTTTTCATCACATCATCATCAAAAAAGTCCAAAAAAATGGGGCTGGGTGAAGTCTCCGACAACTGACTGCATATTATTTAGTTTACAACACTGCAGACTCTGTGGAAGCTTAACTGGGGCCTTAATTATGCAGTTAAAACCAAATGGCTGTGGCTGCTGTCATACTGGGAGTTTACTAAAGCAGGTTGTTGCTGTGATGAAGGCCATGTGAAATATCTATTTTTTTTACCAGGTCATCAGGATGACTTTAGCTGGACATCATTGATGCAAAAACGGGTTGAGTTTCACAAACGTGACCTGCAGTACTGCTTTCAAATCAACCCCGCTGAAAAAAAGGATTCAAACAGATATGTAATACATACTAATAACTTCATTTTAGCATTTTCTGCTTCATCCCTCACCACTTCTACTTTTCATCTTTTCATGTAGGATACGTTGCTAAAAACCCAGATTGTGGTTTTAACTTAATTTTGACCCGGTGGTTAATGCGCTTGCCTAGAAGCTGTTTGACAGGCTACATAACTTGCCGCTATTAAAAGAAAGCTTTTCACCTGATCTGTGCACCAGTACCAGCTTCCCACTATAGCAATTCCAAAGACCACTCCGGGCCAGGGCAGGTCCCCGGTGGTCGCGTCCCGCAGCAGGCTGAAGGCGTCCTGTCGGGGGGTGTAGCAGTGGCGGGAGATGTTGTAGCGCTGAGGCTCCACCGAGGAGATGTGACTCGGAATGGCCGAGCCGTATTTGGCCAGCAGGGCGCCGTAGCCTCCTACTTCAGCAAAAGCTGGAGGTGAAAATGAGGAATATGTGAATTGTTTGTGGTTTTAAAGGAATAGTTCACCCAAAAATGAAAATTAGATTATTATCTCTGTGCCACCAACCCAACAGCAATCGGGCTGATGTTTCTTGAATGCTCATAAATGGGGTTTTAAAACATAAAAAAAACATAATTTAATGGCTGCATGCAGTCTGTCTGTCTGGAAGATCCCAGATTGATTTTCAAAGATGTTATTTACACCCTTTTTAACATGACCACACAAACACTTTCACCTTAGTGGCTACGGTGAAGATTTCACCTTATTAATGGGTGTAAATACATTTCATAGCATTTGTGGGATCTTTTTACACCTGAGAAAGAAAAAAAAAGAAACTTCACCTGACTTTATTTTGGAATGGCGGGTGGGTAGACGGTGATTGAAGTGACATATTTGGGTGAACTGTTCCTTAAAGAGTACAGAGATATGATCTCCTGGACACCAGCAGATTCACCAATTCACCTCCAAATTCCATTTTACCACCAATAATTCATGGTACATGTATTCATATCTCTGCAACAGTAACATGTAAAATAAAGCTTTTGTTAATCTAAAACAACGTGCAAAGTGTATTTGTTCATCCCTGCTCGGCTCAGCAGTGCAGCACTTTCTTGTTGTCTCCTTCTGTCCTAACTGAAGATGTGATTCAGCGGCTGAGTCAGCGCTTTCTTCACCGACTCACATCATTCCTTGCCCGCTCATGTCTTGCCCACTCCTATCCCGCCCGTCTCCTTCTTTGACTCACCCGTAGATGAGATTAGACCAATAAATATATTGACTTTCCACCAAATCAGCAAGGCTGCAAGCGTTTCCTGTTGTGCCGGTCTGAGGTGGATTGTTCTGTGGCTCTGCAGTGTCAGCACACTGCCCACCGCTACACTGAGATGAGTGATTACTGACCCTGGTTAAACTCTCTCCTTGTTTGTGAATCTTTAGGCCTGCAGGGACGTGACGTGAGCCATGGAGATGTATGTAATAAAGACGATCAAATGCAACGCGGTGCATGTTGTACTTACAGAAGCCGGTGAGGACAAAAGCCCCGGCGATGATAACAAAGGTCTGAAAGGTGTCAGTGTACATCAGAGCGGCCAGGCCACCTGCCAACACACATACTTATTCACACATCTAAAAATGTATACACATTCAAATGAGTAATGTCAAAAAACACTAACGTTGCACAAATGTCCACTCTGACTCAAGGATGGACTGACTAGATTTCTGGAGGTCATAGTTCAAAAGTCAAGGTGACTGCAGCCTCATGTGGACCACACTGGTCAATGTAAAAAAAAACTTGGATCAAAGCAGCTGACTATTGACTTTGAATTGGCTATGATCAGTAGATGACCTTTTAAGGTCAAAGGTCGAGGTCAGTGTGACCTGAAATCTCGTGAACACAAAATATTGTCAAATTTGGCCTACATGACCTACATGCAGACTTCAGGGCGAATTGGTTGAATTTCGGAGGTCGAAGGTCACTGCGACCTCATGTATTGTGAGGAGGAAACATGGTGGGATTACCACCAAAACCAGCCCAGTCCTTCTTCTCGACCGACCGCACCACTTTCACTATCTGCTTTGTGTGCCTTGCAGGGGCATTAACCACCAGCTGGTAATTTTTCTACCTAGAGCTCATTAAAGATTAGGACTCCAAAGTTGCACATGCCTATATTCCCCATGATGCAACTACAAAACATCCTATCTGCCCAGTAAATATTCCCCACCTTCAGTTTGCGATGGAAGTTCTCTTGACACCCTCATCAAACTTCAGAGGGTTTCCTCAAGAATAACAGACAACCACAAAAATCACACCAAATTCTCCCCTAAGACAGAGTTTTACCATAATGATGGGTAAGTTAACTACGTTGTAAAGCTGCTAGAGTTCCCCTTTAAAAAGATAAAGCTTCACCCATACATTTATGGACAAAGTCCAGGCATACTCACCTGTAACAGTGTACAAGGCTGTTATTAACAGAAGGGTGATGACGGCCACGTAGATGTTCCACCCTAATGCCTGCTGGATGAAAACAGCTCCCGAAAACATGTCCACCTACAGAAACAGACAGAGAAGAGAAGGAATGACCAAAGACGTGGGTTTTTCCGAGCTACGTGCTCTCAGACAAGAGAACTCACTGAGATCTTGGTGAAAATGTAGAGGAACAGAGAGATAACAGAGAGGTAGATGTTGATCCTGGTCCCTCCGAATCTCTTCTTCAGGTACTGGGGCATCGTGATCACCTAAACGCAGCACATCTCGCACATTATGTAAATGTAGGACATTACAGAGGTCATGGTGACAGAGGTCATTACATGAATGACCTCTGCCACCTTATGTTGATGATAGAGTCTGAAGTACTTACTCCAGCTGTGAGGTAGACAGGTACAAACAACCAGCCCAGCAGGAGCACAATGAACAGAGCCTGACATGGATCAGATACACAACAGACAACATGTGGCACCTGTCAGACCTGTCTGTTGTCAGAGAACACGATCTCACGCTGTGAAGTACAGTGGACTCAGATCGTTTTTGTGACAGATATGAATAATAGAAAATAAAAGACTGATTAATGAGAATTAAACTGCAGATTTGAACCAGCTGTGAATATACAATGTGACGTACATTCCATTCAAACCCTCCCACGGCGATGCCGCTCGCTGCCCCGGTGCCGGCCAGGCCCACAAAGTGTCCACTGCCAATGTTGCTGGCAAACAGAGATGCACCAATCTGAATTCAACACACACACACACACACACACACACACACACACACAAGGGAAATGAAAATAAAAGCTCATCAAATTCCAAAAAATCAACACTCTGCCTCACTCTGCCAGAGAAATGGCAGAGTGAGGCTTGTATATCCAAAAGAAATAGAAACATAAATTGCCCTTTCTATCAAGTTTTTCAGTTGTTGCTTGTTTTTATTAGACAAAACATGTCTGTGTCCTTTCTTTCATGACAAATCTTTACATATACCTTTGAGAAAGATTCACTGAATTACTAATGTAGTTTTACAGTGTAAAAAGTAAACTTGCCAGCACCCTCTGGTGGACAAACTATACAAATAGTGTATTTCTAGATGACCAGAAACGTACTATTATTGGCCCACATATTGACTGAAACCGATAAGCTAATATATTTATCTATCTGTTCGTGAACTCACCGGCCACCAGGTCATGGTACGCCCTGCCAGGAAGTATCCTCCAACTGTCCCACGATTGGTTCGAAACATGGACTAATGCACACACAGGAGGACGATTCAGTTCTTCTCCTCACAAACCAAGTGCAATGTTAGCAGCATACTCTCTCTCTCCACCTGCCCTAAGTGCACTCACCCAAATGCCGACACCAATAACCATGATGAAATAAGCAACAATGATGGTGATGTCTGCCGGGTTGTTGATGGACACTTTGTCCGACGAGGCGTTCTCCATTGCTCCACTTTTACCTGAAAACACTTCACTTAACCTGCAGCCTGATTTGATCCGCACCTGCCTTTGATTTAGCTTTGCTTCTAATAAGTCTTGACCATCATCTAAACTGAATATGACCAAGAAATATTAAAGGAGCGACACATAGGCTGTGGCCATTGGGTGGTCAGTGTGAGCTGAGAACTTTGGTCAGCTTTGACAGTGGGCAGATTCAGCAGTTTATTCATTAGAGTAATTATTAACACTAAACCATGAAAAACAAGGTTTTGCTCATATAGTTCCTCTCCTTTTTAACATTTTCCATGCAGAATTGTCAACTCAGCCTAAACTTTGGTAGGCAAGCGCTTCATCGAAAGCTCTTGCTGCTGTGAAAAGAAGTTATCAGTAAATAACAAGTAAGCAAATAGTCCTTTAATCATTTGAGAGCACTGTTTTCATCAAAACATCCATTTGGCTTTAAGCTCACATGATTCATTAAATCGTACAAATGAGGGCAGCCTGACAACTGAGTGGACACACAAGTGTGGGTGTGCATATGAGCAGAGAGTTTGTGTTGAAACATGCATGTTCGCACGGTCACTTTTCACCTCATACAAGCCGTAAGCACACAAAGGAAAAAGTAAAATCAATTCGTTTCACATGTGAAAATTCAGAGCATGTTGTTCTGACATTAATTAGACAACGGATTTTTCAAGAAACAGAAGCCTAAGCTCACATCTTTTAACTAACTAAAATGACAGAGCAGCGTTTATTAGTCGTGTTTGACTTGCGCGTACATTGAGTTCAAGAATCCTCCCGATGGAGGGGTTGTTGTTCCTCGTACTGATAAACTCGCACAGTTCATGTCATACTCAACAGGTATGAATTCTTACAAAATCACAACGCCCAAATTTGCAGGTGAACCGGGGCCCCTCAGTCTAACCCTGACTCGTCCCTGCTGCAGGTAGAAACGGTACAGTTTACTGGAACACTGCTGACCAAAAACACATCTTTCATGACTTGTGTACGAAAAGCTCTCTCGAAAATGATGATTTTTATGGACAAGGTATGCGGTTTATTATGCATTCAGGTTTTAACAGCTCTGGCAGCTAGGGAGCTTTTTTGCTCACTGGAAATAACTGGAGAGAGAGTATGTTTTACATGCACACTCTATTATTCCAAATATGGCAATATTCAAAATTAATACAGGTCATCTAAACAGCATAATGCATTTTGATATCCGTAATTAAGCTTTTTTTTTTTACCAAATTAAGCATATTTGGGACTACGTAAACAGCACATTCCTAGTAAGTACCACAGTTGGGGTATTTATGGCAATTTGCAACACAGGGTCTCATAACTGTTTACAGCACATGTTTAGCACTGAGTATGCATATAAGTGGAATATTCTTTTCCCCATGTCAACAGCTTAATTGGAATATTGTTTTATTTGTAATAAGGGCAAAAACCAGAATATTGCACGCATGTAAATATAATGATTGAGGTTAAAAATCGCACATTCGTTAGAGAGATGGGAGTGGCTTAAGTGAATATTCTGAAATGTGTTTCTGATTCTATACTAGTGGAAAGGGAAGTTACGAGATAAAAGCGACAGCTGTCTGATTTACTTTTTTTCCATCACCAGTTTCTTTCAAACTGGTTTAAACATAAAGGTGTCTGCATTGATTAACTGCCTCAGTCTGTGTAGATCTAGTGTGTAGGATTTAGCTGCATCTAGTGGTGCGGCCGCTGACTGCAACCAGCTGGATAATCCTTGTGTCACACTCCATTATGGTGGCTGCTAAAACCATGAGAGACACCAAAGGTCCCCTCCACAGCCGGTCAGTTTGCCCCTTCTGGACTACTGTGAGGATCCACTCCCTGTGCAGACATAACGGGGTCATTTTAAGATAAGAAAGACACTTTTCTTTGTTACTTGTGATTATCCACTGATGGACACACTATTATAAATGCAGCATTCGATTTCCACGCACTTTTTCCCTTTATTCATTGTTTTAGGCTGATGATGTACTTTATCTAAACTGTCGACCATCTAGTTTGCTCACCAATTTTAAGTTTTTAATACATTTTAGTGAGTGCCTCCGCGATGGCCAACACAGGTAACTCCACATTTGGTGAAGGCACAATTCTAATATGAACGAGTTAGATTTCATACTTGGTGCTTTTTTAGCAGTAGTGACAAGACTGACAACATTAGTTGAATTCTTCCATTTTCATTCACAGCTGAGTGTTTTTCATATGCACACGTCTCCAGCACAAGTATCTGGATTTGATCAGTAAGAGAGGAAACAAAGAAAACAGTGGCATAAAACAGAACAATGTGCTTCAGAGTAAACTTTTCATTACAACCACATTTTAAGAAATAAATTACTTAAACGCCCCCCCCTCCAAGTTTGCTCAGGAATCTGCTGCCATCCTACAGTACAGGAAGTCCAGACACTGCATTTAGAGCCAAAGTTACCATTTCAAAACAGCAAAATACCTTTAAAATACACTTCAATAAATTAGGCAGCGTGCTAACGTGTTCCCGTTATTCATGAGCTCCATGCCGAACACATTCACAAGTCCTGTGGCTGGAGCAATCCGAACAGAATGGCTGCGGAGTCATGCGAAGACGACGGTTGGCCTGGCTTCACCTCGGATTGGACAGAGCGTCAGTCTAGACACAAGGAGAGTGTGGCTCATATTCACGGAGGGCTGGGTGACACCTTTGAGCCTTCAGGATGATCACTGAATATAATCACTTACTCTATGTACACACATTCGCTCAATATTTATTTCTTTCCTATTTGTATTGTTTATACAGCAGAAAACATCCGACGTGCGTGTTGAATGTTTTACACATACTTGTGGACTATACAGTCCTGACATTTTACTGTATATTCTTTACCTTTTGTTACTTGACAGATAAAACTTAAGTTTTTCCTTGCAGCACATTGTCATTTATCATACTAAGAAATAAATGTTTTACTTAAAGCACCACCATCATGTCATGGAAGGTGGTGTTGTAGCTATCATCTTGGACTTTTGGGTCTTATCCAGCCCTATCTGCCCACTATGGTCCACCTTTTTTAAGGCAAAACCTTCACATTAACATTTCTTTAAAAAAATACAAACAAACAAACAAAACCATGTTCCATATGCTACCATATTTGGAATCAGCTGGAAGGATCTGATGCCTGTGTTGCGAGATCAGTGACCATCTGAACAAATGATCCACTGATGTGATGCATATTAAACAGCAGATTAAACAGCTCTCTGCAGATGTGAGGATTTGACTGATGTCAGGATGTCAAATTTTGTTCACTCTGTACAAAACAATTAGTGTTAGTTTTATGAAAAACACAAGATGACTGGAGTCTCCAAAGGCTTTAGATAATAAACCAGGGTTGATCAAATAAAGTGTGGAACACAGAGAAGCCAGTCAGTCAGAATCCTTGTGTCTGAACTAAACACTGCTAAAACATTCAACAACATCAGCAGTGAGCTAAATGCCTTAAAAACATTTTACACCAGCAGAAAGCTGAAATAAATGTTACATTTTAAGAAAACAATTGAAAAAAGGCCTTTTTCTCGTCCGTCTCAATGGTCTGATATGACACAAAATGGATTCGGTTACATTCAGGTGCATCTCGCCTGACGTGGAGTCTCTGGCTCCACTCACATTACATATACCAGGCAGAGTTTGATAAGATCTGTCTGCATCCAGTCCATTATAGGCCGCGCCCACGGCTGCATACTGACATTACATAATGCAAACCCATCATGGAGCTGCCTCTGTGTCACATGACCGACTGACTTGACGGTTATAGTGGTAACTATCACATTAGTTGGATGCCTTCTTGCAGTTTTCTTTGGCTAACCTCAGTCTGGATAGGATGTGTTTCTTGGGGAACTTTAAAGTGGTACACCCAAACTGGCTCACCCCTCCGGTGTCACCAGGGAGTTTCTCACGTCTCTGGACCCAGCTGCGCCAGCCGGGCTTCCAACAGTAAACACTATCATAAAAGCGTGAGCCGTTTTCCCCACCCAGCACATAAATCCTGCGTTTCCACCTGGCCACACCACCAGCTGCAATCCTCCGAGGAAGCCCGGGAAATACCACGGGGCTTGGTGCTCTGTCACTCCCACCGCCCGCACTGCCCCGTTGCTCGGCAGTGACCATCACCCCTCCTCCGGTAACCTCACGATCTACTCCAGATCCCCTTCCCTCTCTGAAAAACAGTACACGCCCAGTGGCGTCCAAAGTCTCCAGATTTGTGTAGTTTCCATCCAGGAACTTGGTGGTGTCCCTCATGTATCCCCCAATTGCACAGACTCCTCCACGCACTGCTACTCCTCCAGCAAGGCAGGTGGCTCCAGAGTCCAGAGCAACACGAGTCCAGCAGTCAGTCAAGGTGTGATAAATAAGCACGCCCGAGTGGACCACAGCCCTGTTTTGTTCAAGGGTGGTTCCACCCAGAAGGTAAAGCCGTCCACGTAACGCGGCGCAGGCGAAGGCGCGCAGCGGCAGTGGTAACCGAGGCCCCGGAGCCCACTGAAGTGTGCTCAGCTCCAGGGTCTCACTGGAGTCCAGCAGAGCTGAGCGATTGCTACCACCTAAGGCATAGAGTGACTCTCCACAGCCCAGCAGTCCCAGCATAGCCCGGGGCTGGATCATCGAGGGCTGCTCTATCCAGCGGTCCAGGACTGCGTCATACTCGTGCACGGCCGCAGACACAGAGCCCGTCCGCAGGATGCCCCCCGCTACAAAGAGCCGGTCACCTACGGCCGTACAGCCGGGACTGACCAGCGAACCCAGCGCTGCTAACTTCTCCCACTTTCCTGTCCGAGGATCAAAGCAGTCCACCGTGTAGTCTCTCACAGCTAGATTCTCATCTTCCCGAGGTGTCAAGTCTACACAGACGATCTTTTTCTCAAACATGCCCTCTCGTGGTCTAAGGGGCCCTCCGAGGCCTTCACCAGCCGCAGCAGGCCCCAGCTCCTGGCTCAGTCTTCGGCTCTCTTTCTGGGAAAGCAGACCCGGCCGTAGGTGGTGAAGCAGTGCTGGCATGTGGGCGTAGCGATCCAAGGGTTGGTGCTCTGCCCACCGGCGTGCCGCGTCATAAACCTCCGCTTCGGAGTCCACCCCCAGGCGGTCAGAGCTTAGGAGGCTGCCTAAGGTGCCGTGGTCCAGCAGCAGGAAGTCCTTCTGCCGGGCTACCCGGGGAAAGTGCTGGGCTACGAGCCGCAGGGAGGCACGCAGCAGGAGCTGATCATGGTGAGACCGAGCCAGAGAGTACATTCCCAGGCAGTTATCCACGGAGAGGTGCTCAAAGAGAAACCTGGTGGGATAAGAGAAAGACAGATGTTTCAGACGACAGAAGTAAAATAAAAATGCGGCCACCTCAATTAAAAGCCGGTGAATATGGGTGCAGATTTCGTCACCTGTCACTTTTAACAGCATATTTACCTGGAGCACAAGTCCTGCAGGGGCATGACCTGAAGCCGGTTGGCAGCCACAAACAGGTCCTCAGCTGTGTCCAGAGAGAGCCCCGCCTCACCAGTGTACACAAACTGAATGACCGTTTCCATGACGGACGGCGTCACTTCCTCCAGCCGGATCTCAGTGAGACGGGACTCGACCAGCGGGCTGGTGAACATGGCCCGAAAGTACGGGCTCACGGCCGCCAAGAGGACTCTGACGGGAGAGAGGGACGCAGAGCAGATGTAAAGGGAAGGTCAACTCATGTACAGTGCTGAGTCATTGTCTGCACTGACAAACAAATCAGTTTTACTGTCTTCTAAATCATTAATCTACCAAGGCAGCATTGTACCATGGCAACTTTATCACATGATTATTGTTAAATTCATTTAAAAAACTAACTATAACATTAACTAATAATAGATAATTTCTTTAAGTCAGGGGGAAATATTAAATGTTATATGGTTATATTCTCAATTCCATGCAAATTTAGTAAAATTTTGCTCAACAAAAAGTTTGCGTAGGTTCTCTGTGGGTAGTCTTAAGTGCTTCAGTTGAAGGCATCTGGACTTCTCTTTGGTTTTTGAGGACGTTTCATCTCGCATCCAAAAGGCTTCTTCACTTCTAAACATTGTTGGGGAACCAAGGCTACCATTCTTGGACTGTGCTGTGCAACTGGTGGAGGACGGGAGCTTCAACATTGAGATGTACACGGGAAACCTACAAACACAGACCAGGACCTACTTTTGGACTCCCACCACCCACTGGAACACAAACAGGGTGATCAGAACCCTAAGTCACAGGGTGTAAAATGTTCCCGTAAATACCAAAGGGAAAGAAAAGGAACACAGACACACACATCAAAGGGGCACTAAAAAACCTGTGGCTATCCAAACTTGGCCCTCATAAAGTCAACAAAGAGACCAACAAAACACACTGAAACACCTGACGAAGGCAAGAACAACAAGCTGAGCAACATTTTTGTTCCATATGTGGCAGGAGTGTCAGAGAAACTCAGAAGGATTTTCTCTAAACATGACATCCCAGTGCACTTCAAACCCATCAACACACTCAGACAAAGACTGGTTCATCCTGGGGACAAAATACCCAAACACAAGCTGAGCAATATTGTGTATGCAGTTCAGTGCAGTGAGGACTGTTCTGATCTGTACATTAAACAACTGCACCACAGGGACATGGCACAACACAGAAGAGCTCATCAGGACAAGATTCAGCTGTGCATTTACATCTGAAGGACAAGGGACACTCATTTGAAGACAACAACATACACATTCTTGACAGAGAAGACAGATGGTTTGAGAGAGGAGTGAAGGAGGCCACCTACGTCAAAATGGAAAGACCCTCATTAAACCGGGTTAGTGGTCTAAGACACCAATTATCATCCACTAACAATGCAGTCCTGACATCCTCTCCCAGACATTTTAAACCTCCTCCAAAACTTGCCTCACGTGACCCCAACGACTCACACGATGGAAGAGCAGGGCGATGACTCATTAAGGCATCACACCTTCAGTCTTGTAACCATAACAATTCACATGAATGTGAGGGGGGTCATCAATGAGTCACAACCTCAGTATGACTCATTAATGAACTACACTTCACTTGTGACCCTGATGTGCGCACACAGAGAGGGTCAACGACTCGGGTGAACACCTCCGAGGTGTAACGACCCTACCAGAGGTCAATTGCTGCGGATTCAAACAGTTGAGATGAAATGTCTTCAAAAACCTAAAAGGAGTCCAGATGCCTTCAACTGAAGCACTTAAGACTGCTAAACGAAAACAACATCCCTAAATTGAATGACAGTACAAGCAGCTGCGAGCTGAAATCCTCTTTGCGTTACTGAAAAGCGAGACTTCATGAATGAATCATACCTGTGACACATGAACTTCTTTCCCTCAACAAGCAGGGTAACATCACACAGCTGCTGAGCGTCCAGGAGCTGTTTCAATCCTGAAACAAGCAAGACAGATGGATTAAATGGATAAAAAGCAAAGGGGGGGATGGTCAGGAAGAAAGAAAAGGCCTGGAAGAACTAACTGCGCCATGATTTTTCTGTTCACCATGTGTAATGTAATCTCCCAGCGGCGTGGTGCTATCGTCTGGGAAGTCCTCCTCCTCGGAGTCGCTGTCCGACAGAGGTTCTCCTCCTCCCCCGTCTCCATCCTGCCACGGCTGGGGACGCCAGGTGACCGTGCCCCCCCGCACAGCATTCATCTGAGGGACAGCATATACATACACCCACATTAGGGCCAGAGCACAGAGTTAGACTTTAACCTCACTGCACGCAAGGCCTATCTTTAGCAAACAGAATGTATAACAGACAGAGACCTGTGACAGATATGACCCAGAAAATGACTGTCACTGGGATGAAGTGTTGATGAATACACAGAATGCATCTTAGTTTAATGCTGCATAAATATTCTTTACGTTTTACTTTTATTATTGATCAACAGGATGTTTTATCAGGGGGATAAATGTGACGTCTTCTGGCAATATACTATAAGGAACAAACATTAAACAGGCTGTTGCTGTTGTAGCTTTTGTAACCACCTTTGCTCTTCTTCTCGTTTCCACCGTGAAGGCCGGCTCGGTCCCACTTCGGAGCAGAACTGGTGATGCAGTTTGGGGCAGGCTAACCGTGCGCGGTCACTCCCTGAGGCTTCGAGAGGCTCTCCCCGCTCCCATCTGGGTGGCCCCCGGTCCTCCAGGCGCAGCTGAACGGCTCGTCCCGGCCCACGGAGCGGTAGCGTCGGGCTACCCGCTGTTGCTGTTACTCCCCCAGTCCCGAGCACATCCCTCCTAACTGACCGACTAAAACTAGCTTACAGACGGCCAGTTCTCCCGCCGGTCACAAGGCTCTCGTCGTAACAAATGTCGGCCCAACATGACATTATGCGCAGACTTCGAGGTCGGCGGCGAGACGGTGAAAAGTATGTTTTCTAGAGCCCACGGAGGAGGAAAAAATGCGGCGAGATTCGTGTTCAGTCGGCCGCACTTGTCATCTCTGAACCGGATAACCGCAACGTTAAACTTCCGCTCATCTGATTGGTTGAACTTTGGCTCGTCACGATTATTTGGGTTGAGTCTATTTCTTTCACTTTAATTTTTTTTTAAATAAACACTTTTCCTCGCTGTAATTGATTTCAATGCCCCAGTCGTTGCGTTAAACAGATGCTATCATTGTAGAATAAAATATATAATAGCTTATTTGTTTTAATTTGTTTTTAGAAATAAGAAAAAATACATTTCCGCATTTATGCTGCATTCATGAATATCGGAGAGTTTTTCAGACAGGCTGCCACCGTCCGTAGCAAAAACGCACAAAAAATAATGTTCATCATCATACTCATAAATTGTGTTTGCGTTTTAAGGGTGAATAAAATAGGAATTCAAACTCTCAAACTCATAACTTTTGAGGTGCTTGCCGGTGAGCGGACCAGGATCCATCCCGAGCTGAAGTTGGGCTAATTCGTACACAACCTGAATGCAACATCAACCACAAGACCAACATGGCGACTTGCATGAGCATGGTTGTGAAAGGGACTGCACTGTCTGTTCTGACGCCGGTAGTCAGGCTGTGTTCGCGGCGTGGGACACGCGTCTTCATCCCGCAGCGCTTTTCGCACGGTGCCCGGAGCAGTTTGTACGAGCACGTCCGTGAAGGGTACAGCGACAAGCCGGAGCTGGACATGAGAGCAGTGTGTGTGCAGACCGACCGAGTCGTAGCAAATGTGGAGAACAGGAAGGGTGACCTGCGAGGAGACGATGTCAGGAGGATTGTAAGCGTGTCTTCAGCTACCTGCTAAGTCTGTTTGTGTTATAACACTTTATCCTAATTCCAAAATATGCTCCCGGAGGTGACAGTTGCCTATCAACCTAATAATTTGCGAGGAATAACCCATCGTTGTTATAGAACAAACACAAATGTATTTTCCTAGGCGTAAAATTCTTGAAAGTAAAGACCACCACCACACGGCCGCTCCGATTAATCGGCTCAATAGTGGTGTCAGATGTTGCATACATGGCTGGCTGGCATCAGTGCATTGACAAATAAAGTGCTATTAACTGATAATAATCTGTTGTGTCTCATTAATGTTGCATTGGCCCTCTGATGAAGACCCTGTTTTCACCTTGTTAACATGTTCATGTAGTGTTTTTATGCGCTACAACACACATCATGACTGAAATATGCACTCAATGTCATGGCCGTCATTGACAGACTCCAAAAAAACAAATTCAGACAGCCTGGGTCTTCTGTGTAGGAAACCTAAGGAGCCAATCCTGACAACATGTGCGAGTGGGGCCTATCATGGTAAAAGTTTAATTCAGTTATTTTTCTTTAATTTTTATTGGCCACATTGTTACTCTGAATATCGGTATCGGCCCAGAATTTCCATATTGGTGCAAAATTACTGTTCCTTGAGTATTAATTTGTGTCCAATCACTGGGGATGTAAAGCTGCAGGTCGAAGCGGGTTGAAAGTCAATGTAATTAAATTACTCATCCAGTCGTCAGGATGCACGTTTTAGCACATGGCGCTGACATTCCGTGCTTTTGAGTTCGCTCTAAGGTCTTTCCACACCACCGTGCTGTAATTCGCCTCTTCCAGTCATTTCAGTTCGGGGAAATGTGGCTGAAGGAAAGCAGTTTGGGCCGTGGCTGTAGGACCAAGAAGCTGTTACCAACTCATTCTTGATTCGCAGAAGCTTAATTAATTTCCTTTTGTTTGGTTTCACGCACATTGTTCAGCCGGAATTTTAGTTGATCTCAGTGATTGTGTGTGTCGGCATTGCAGGTATGTGTGTGGCAGGAGCTCCAGGAGGTGAGGGCAGAAATTTCCAGGCTGGAGGAGCAGAAGAGGCACATCAGCGACAGAGTCAGAGTCCTAGTGGTCAGTATACACTAGTCTATAGTAACACTGGTCATTTTTCTGTTAAATGTTGTTTATTTTTACACCTTTTTTTTTTTAAAGTAAATGCTTCTTTCATAATTCTGACATGATAATGTTTCCTCACAGGCCAAGAACAACAAGAAAACACTCGCCAATGTAAGTTTAATTTTGTCATTTTCCACTTTTGAATGTTTTAGTTGTATGTCAGGTGTAGGAGCATCTTTGCCGTTTGTCATGCAGCTTCCTGAGTACAACGAGGCTCTGCTGGAGGGTCGAGAGATCCGCAACAGGCTGAATCGGCTGTACCCTAAAGAGACTGAGCTGGATCAGGAGCACTACGGGCGAGCGCTCAGACTGCCAAACACCACGCACCCTGATGTGGTGAGCACACACAAACACACACACCTTGTCCAGAGCATCTGAGAAGAGATTTTCCGTTAAGTTCACCGAGTAAGTTCCTCTTTTCTCTCTCAGCCAGTTGGAGATGAGAGCCAGGCGAGGGTGGTGGAGCTGGTTGGACAGAAACCGGGTGACTGATGTTATCTGTGATAAATAATTATTGTGACATGCCTTACAGTTGTGTGTTTACGAGTACAAATCTCTTAATGTGATCTACCTGCTTTAGAGTTTGACTTCAATCCCAGAGGCCATGTTGAGCTGGGGGAGGAGCTGGGCCTCATCAGGCAGAGGTGAGCATGACTCTGCTCTCTTTAAACCTGGAGTTCTTTGATATAAACATCCATTATGTTCCTCAGCAAAAGAGTTCACACAATGCTGGTTTAGCTGATCCCCACCAGACAAACCTCTGACTTCTGTAGTCTGAGTTTTTAAGCCACTGTCTGCTGTTTCCTGAAGCAATGCATTTTTTTTTTTTTTTTTTTTAGCAGATATTGTTTTTCCAGAGCAGAAGAGGGGAAAAACTAATGACACCGTTTGCTTCAGTGTTGGCTACGTGAACTACAAATATGTCAGAGCCTACAGTGTCGGTGTAATTTCTCTTACTGCCAAAAGGGGGAGTAGTTCTTCACTCAGGTTTAGACACAGCTGAGTTTCCACTTGCTGTACAGTTTGTGCACTATTCCTCTGAACCTTTTCTTCACAAAGCTCGTAAAAGGCACCGTAGATGTTCCTCTGTTTAATCTTCCTGGTAAAACATTAGGATTAATTTATTGTTTGATTGAATGGTGATCTTGATATTTGCCCTCTCCTGAAGGCATCTAGCTCATGTCTCAGGCCACAGGTCCTACTATCTGAGAGGCGCGGGAGCCAGACTTCAGACTGCACTGCAAAATTTTGCCCTTGACACACTGCAGCGAAGGGTAAGCATGTGTCTTAAAATATAAGACGTAAAATGATCTGCAAAAATGAATGTGTCCTGCTATTAGAGCTAAACTTGAGTTTTGCCTCCTGCAGGGCTTCATCCCTATGGTTGTACCTGACATGCTGAAAGGGGCAGTGTTTGTGAGTACCAGAAATTCTGTGGCATCTGTTTCTAACATACATGATTTCATGCAGGTATAGTCACGATAACTCAATTCTCAGCTCAAGCCCACCTGTCCCTAACTCTTTGTTGTTGCCCTTCAGGAGGGTTGTGGGATGCAGCCCAATGCCCATCGCTCTCAGGTCTATTCACTGGACCCGGCACGTTTCCCAGACCTCAACCTGGCCGGCACTGGAGAGGTCGGGGTGGCAGGTGAAATGTCATTCTTTGCTGCTGGTTTTCTTTTAGCCTTTATTTATTCAGGGAAGGCTCTCTGAGAGGCTGCACAACCGCAGTGTCGCCTTTTGGCCACTGAGCATCTCCACTGGAGCAGTTTTGGGTTTAGGGCCTCAGTTAAGTGTAATAAGGGGAGGGAAGTGCTCCTTATTTACTTTCCTCACTCATGTTATCCTGCCAGTCTGGAGGGTCGGCAAAATAATTTGTTGTCTTAATGTGTTCTCAAAATGAATGTGTTCTTAAGAATTAGAGCCTGACCCATATGTAATTTTTGGAGCCAATATCAATATTAGGAAGTAAAAATAAAGTTTAGTTATCAATATATCATCTGATCCGATTTTTATACAGTGTTCCCTCAAATTATGTTCTCAAACAGTTATATGTTTATACATTTATAAACAAAGATATGCAACGGAAGCAGAATTTTTTTATAGAATAACAATTAACTTTTATTGTCTTGAAAGATACCAATTCACTGAAACAGTTACCTTACTGGAAATTTAATAATTCTAAATCATCTCAAGCATCTTTTTCCTGCATTGTTTTCTTTAAAACCAGATTTCGTGAGTCAGTTTATCAGTGGTTCTATTTTATATTAAGGAGATTAGCTGCTGCAAGTGTGACATGATGAGTGAATCACCATATGTACATTAAAGTTGTGCCACACTTAAATTGGGGTTGAGAGAATGTAAATAGGTTAACTACATAGTTTAGTCATTACCGCATCCGTCCTTTATTTATTTTTGTAAACCGACGTTTTAGTGCCGCCACAGATCACAGATTTTATTCATTAGTTGACTTACTTGATTGGTAAATTTATTTTAATGCATTAAAATTTAGTTTCTGTATTTGTTTCTGATGAATTTAAAACTCAAGTTTAGTTGAATGATACTGATAATGATCATCTTTGAGATGGATATTACTGTATTCTAACAACTTGATGTGTCATTAATACATTATCTGATATTTGCCTCTCTTCTCCAGGCTACTTCATGGATCACGCAGTAAACTGGCAGGACCTGCCCGTCAGGTTAGGAAAGCCCTCGCTCATAGTTTCCTGCACATAGGATTCCCGTTAGTAACAATAGATGAAACTGTTAATATCCCTATAATAGTAACAACCTCAGGTCTGTTGTCCCTCTGTAGGACGGTGTGCAGCAGCACCTGCTACCGAGCGGAGACGGACACGGGCAGAGAGACGTGGGGGCTTTACAGAGTCCATCACTTCAACAAGGTGACAACAACAACAGTACAGCGCTGCGATAGCAATACAGGAGATCACATATTTGTATTGATTATCTCATTGTTAGCTGATAGAGAGTGACGATAACGGTAGCGAGCGCTGTAATTATGGACGTGCATATCCAGGTGGAGATGTTTGGAGTGACGGCAGATGAGACGGGAGATGAGAGCTCTCAGCTGCTGGATGAGTTTGTCTCTTTGCAGAAGGAGATGTTCAGTGCTCTGGGCCTGCACTACAGGTTAGTGGCTCACACAATCGCCATCCGCGCGGCCCTGTTCTTAACTATCCGGTTAGGTCGACATAACGTTTTAGGATGTTTCTGTGTGTCATAGCTGGGTTTTTGTGTGTTCACGCTCAGAGTGCTGGACATGCCAACACAGGAACTGGGTCCTCCAGCACACAGGAAGTACGACATTGAAGCATGGATGCCTGGGAGGAACAGCTATGGAGAGGTCAGGCTGCTAATATCACTGTTTGTGCCTTATTTAGACATCATTAGTCAGTTGATTACTAAATGTCTCGATGTTAACTGAAATATCTGCTGCTTAGGACATAATTAAAGATGTATGTTTGTGTAGATTTTGCATGAATAGACATACAAACATGCCCTCAGTTTGGCTGTTCACTCCTGACTTTTACCTTTTTGTCAGTTCCAAGTCCTAACACACAAACTTGCCCTGACAGTCCGATTTTATTAGTCCTCTAAACCTTATTTGATTTGGCTTGAAAAGGCTGGTCCAGAATTTGAAAGAAAAAAATAGTACTTCTTTGAAACAACCTAAAAAGGTCCTATAAACATCTGTGTTACTGAAGAGGATGATGATTATCTATATTACAGTTCCTCTCTGTATATGTACATTTATATTGATCTGTATATTTTAGATTTCCAGTGGGTCCAACTGCACCGACTACCAAAGCAGGCGCCTAAACATCCTGTATGAGAGAGACGACGGCAGCCTGCAGTACGCCCACACAGTAAGACTGCAGCTGAAGCAGACTGCTGAACATTCTTATGGGCTTAGTTTACCGCAGTGTGCCACCTCCATGATGTGTTTTTTTTTTTTTATCATGTCTTTCTAGGTCAATGCTACAGCATGTGCCATCCCCAGAACTATCATTGCCATCCTGGAAACTCACCAGACTAAAGTAAGACACCCATGTAGGGGCATGTTAACATGTGTGCAAGTCTTTACTGCAGGTTTACTGTCACTGAATATACACATGACAGTATTGTCTGATACAGAGTTATCAGACAATACTGTCATGTGTATATTTAACCTTCTGAGAATGAAGCCAAACAAAAAATATCAAGGGATGCTTTTAAAGAATAAGATTTGATGAATATGCGTTGAAAATTTGAAAGTGTTTCATTTCTTCTCCTCTTATCTCCTCTTATTGCCTGTACAATAATTCACATTTCTTTACCTGTATGCGATGTCTGTCATGGCTGAATGATAATATTTCATGAAAACGGTTATGTTTTACTTTTCGTCTAAACACAGCTGAAAAGCAACACGCTGGTGTGTTTTTTGTGTTGCCCCAGTGAAAATCAATTCATTAAATTATTACAGACAAAAGGCTGAATAATTAGCCTTTTAAATTTTTTTTTATTTGGGACACGTGTGGCACAAAACTATGTTCCTGTTCTTGGTAGCTGAAGCATGTAGAAACAGACCATGTGCCTTCTTCCCACTGTATCAAAATGGACCCACAAGGGCTGCAATCTTCTGAAGCCAGAATCTGTGCCGGCTCAGCTGTCAATCGTTACATTTCACCTTCTTTCTGTAGCATCAAATCACTAATTATAACCAAACTGATCAGGAAAATGAACACCCTATTATTTATCGTTGTGATTAAAAACTAACCAAAATGAGCAAAGTAGTGAATTTTTCAGTTTGACCCATGTGCTGTGGTAACATCGAGAGGGGGGAATTTATGACATACTACTACCAGCCACCAGGGGGCGATCAAAATGTCTTGACTTTATTTTTAGGGCGCTCGCATGTCGTCCGTTCATTTTATCGCCAACGGAAAATAAACTTTTTTGTTTCCGTCACCCAGGAAGGAACCGTGTGCGTCCCTCCAGCCCTGCAGCCTTATTTAGGTCTAGAAGTGATCGAGAAGCCAAAGTACACTCCACTGAAATACATCGGACCGAACCAGCACCATCGCCCCCCCAGGCCTGCTCCTAAGACCAGATGACAACAAGCACCTGTGGAGGTTTAAGTAAAGTAGATGCTTCAAGAGACTTCTGGTATTTAATCGAAACCCGAATTTCCCGAACTTGGAAGGTCTAAAAAAAAACCCAAAAAAACCTGCTGACAAAAAAAGCTATTTAGTTCTGATGACTTGAATAACCTCATCAAGCTAATTGCTAACACCAAACAAACCAATAAAAGGATGTCTATATTGAAGTTTTAGAGCCTCAAAGTTACTGAATTAAGGCTTAGTTCAAAAAAAAAAAAAAAGCCTGAAATCTCCTTTTAATACACATAATAATGTACGACACTGTGTGTTGTTTCCGTTTGACTCTCTGGATGAGATCTTAAACTCTCTCTTTACTCACTGTAGATGTGTTCTCTCGGGCTCATGAGGAACAACCAATTAAAGTGGTTCACTTCCGTCCCACGTCGTGTTTTTCTTGTGTCCGGTGCACATTACACATTCACAAACGCTGCGAATGACATTGTGACCATGAGGGGACCTAAAAACAGGGGCCCCCAGAGGTGACATACAGGCACTTTAATGTCAGTTTCATCTGAAGCAGCTGCCGAAGGGGATGTTAGCACGACAGTTGGACTGGAAGCTGCTCTAGGTTCACTCTGGGCGTATTCAGTGGGGTTTTAATAGCAGTGGTGCTTCTGGAGTCTGTTGGGGACCCAGGAGAATATTCACAAGAGGCCCCTCCACCCAGTGCTCATCACCATTCTGTTAGAAATAATCTGACACCAAGAGAAATAATGCAAAATAGGAAACATTTTTTTCTCCAACGTTAATGGTAGTATTATTTTTTTTTTAAAAAAAGATATTAATAGACTTGAATAAATAAAATATTATCTAACTACTTTTGGGCTGCTCACGAGGCCAAGCTTTGAGATTTGAGTCTTCCTGCCACAGATCCTCAAACGTTTAGTTAATTTGCTGTAAGTACAACGCGGCCAGCTGACATCTCTGGCACCTTAACAGGGTTTGGACTCTGATCTGGTCTCAGTCACCTGACACCGCACGCACACTCACATAAACACACACGCAGTTAATCACTCAGTCACTCAGTCACTCACTCACTCACTCACACTGCGCTCGGCTCCACCTCGCTCGGCGGGCGTGCGAAGGGACATCCAGCCCGTTATTTGAAGGTTATCTCCTGCAGGAAGCCCACTCTTCTCCCGGAGCCTATGGGAGTCTTGATGCTCGCAGTTGTTCTCTGGGCCGCCGTCGGAGGTAAGCGTCCATCACGCTCCTCGTCCGGCAGCAGTGCGCGCGGGTGTTC